>JBBDGP010001203.1:2302500-2780033 GCA_037952835.1 Lithobates septentrionalis | reverse complement strand
CAACTCATCATAATGGTGGAATTTTGTCAAATCTCTCAATGTAAGATGTGATGGACATGGGACAAGATGTACAGGGCACACGTTCTTTATAAGGATATATTTTTCATCAGTCATTTAAAGTGGAGCGCCACCCAAAAAGGGGAAGCTCTGCTTGTTCACCCCCCCCCCCCCCCCTTTTTAATGCCACATTTGGTACTTTTTGGGAGTGGAGTGGGTACCTGGTTTTGACAGGTTCCCAATCTCATAGTGTGTCCGGCCCCTCCCCCACTGCCTTCTGGGGGACACAGGTCCCAGAAGAAGGCGAGGCCATTCAGAGGTACAGCGCGACTTGTAGGAAACCGGCTACGAAGCCTGGCGGTCTCCCTTAGTGAAGCACCTGCACCCATAGCAGATTCCAGAATCGGGTGCTGACATTGCTGGATCCCTGTACAGGCAAGTGTTCTTATCTTTAAAAGCCAGTAGCTACATTATTTGTAGCTGCTTGCTTTTAATTTTTTTTTTTTTTTTCTGAGGCAGACTGGGGCTTTTTCTTTAAAGCGGCACTCCACAGAAAAGGGGAAGCTCTACTTGTTTGCACCCTCCCCTTACTTACAATGCCGGTGTCTTCACACGAAGCCAATGGATGAATCGGCTTGGGTGCAGACATCACAGGATCAGTGGACGGGTAAGTGTCCTATTATTATTGCTGACTTTACTCCCCCCCCCCCCCCCCCCCCTCCCCCTAGACTGGAACTCCTCTTTAACCAGTTGCCGACCGCCGCACACAGATGTACTTCGACAGGGCGGCACGTCCGATCGGACCCCCCCCCCCCCCCCCCGGTGCCTGCGGCGATCGGTGGTGAGGGGGAGGCCATCCATTCGTGGCCCCCCCCTCGCGATCGCTCCCAGCCAATGGGATCATTTCCCTGCCTCTGTATTGTACACAGAGGCAGAGGATGTGATGTCATCTCTCCTCGGCTCGGTATTTCCGTTCCGGGCCGAGGAGAGAAGACTGGAATGTAAGTGCACAAACACAACACAACACAGTAGAACATGCCAGGCATACAAACACCCCGATCACCCCCCCCCCCCCCCCCCCCCCTGTCACAAACTGACACCAAGCAGGTTTTTTTTTTTTTTGTTTTGTTTTTTCCTGATTACTGCATAGTGTCAGTTTGTGACAGTTACAGTGTTGGGACAGTTAGTATTACCCCCCTTTTAGGTCTAGGGTACCCCAATAACCCCCCCTAATAAAGTTTTAACCCCTTGATCACCCCCCGTCACCAGTGTCACTAAGCGATCATTTTTCTAATCGCTGTATTAGTGTCGCTGGTGACGCTAGTTAGGGACGTAAATATTTAGGTTCGCCGTCAGCGTTTTATAGCGACAGGGACCCCCATATACTATCTAATAAATGTTTTAACCCCTTGATTGCCCCCTAGTTAACCCTTTCACCACTGATCACCATATAACTGTTACGGGTGACGCTGGTTAGTTCGTTTATTTTTTATAGTGTCAGGGCACCCGCCGTTTATTACCGAATAAAGGTTTAGCCCCCTGATCGCCCGGCGGTGATATGCGTCGCCCCAGGCAGCGTCAGATTAGCGCCAGTACCGCTAACACCCACGCACGCATCATACGCCTCCCTTAGTGGTATAGTATCTGTACGGATCAATATCTGATCCGATCAGATCTATACTAGCGTCCCCAGCAGTTTAGGGTTCCCAAAAACGCAGTGTTAGCGGGATCAGCCCAGATACCTGCTAGCACCTGCGTTTTTCCCTGCGCCCGGCCCAGCCCACCCCACCCAAGTGCAGTATCGATCGATCACTGTCACTTACAAAACACTAAACGCATAACTGAAGCGTTCAGAGTCAGGCCTGATCCCTGCGATCGCTAACAGTTTTCTTGGTAGCGTTTTGGTGAACTGGCAAGCACCAGCCCCAGGCAGCGTCAGGTTAGCGCCAGTACCGCTAACACCCACGCACGCACCGTACACCTCCCTTAGTGGTATAGTATCTGATCGGATCAATATCTGATCCGATCAGATCTATACTAGCGTCCCCAGCAGTTTAGGGTTCCCAAAAACGCAGTGTTAGTGGGATCAGCCCAGATACCTGCTAGCACCTGCGTTTTGCCCCTCCGCCCGGCCCAGCCCAGCCCACCCAAGTGCAGTATCGATCGATCACTGTCACTTACAAAACACTAAACTAAAGAGTCAGGCCTGATCCTGCGATCTGCCTAACAGTTTTTTGGTAGCGTTTTGGTGAACTGACGAGCACCAGCGGTCTAGTACACCCCGGTCGTAGTCAAACCAGCACTGCAGTAACACTTGGTGACGTGGCGAGTCCCATAAGTGCAGTTCAAGCTGGTGAGATGGCAAGCACAAGTAGTGTCCCGCTGCCACCAAAAAGACAAACACCAGGCCCGTCGTACCCATAGTGCCCTTCCTGCTGCATTTGCCAATCCTAATTGGGAACCCACCGCTTCTGCAGCGCCCGTACTTCCCCCATTCACATCCCCAACCAAATGCAGTCGGCTGCATGAGAGGCATTTTCTTTATGTCCTCCCGAGTACCCCTACCCAGCGAACCCCCCCAAAAAAGATGTGTCTGCAGCAAGCGCGGATATAGGCGTGACACCCGCTATTATTGTCCCTCCTGTCCTGACAATCCTGGTCTTTGCATTGGTGAATGTTTTGAACGCTACCATTCACTAGTTGAGTATTAGCGTAGGGTACAGCATTCCACAGACTAGGCACACTTTCACAGGGTCTCCCAAGATGCCATCGCATTTTTGAGAGACCCGAACCTGGAACCGGTTACAGTTATAAAAGTTAGTTACAAAAAAAGTGTAAAAAAAAAAAAACACATACAGAAATATAAAATAAAAAAAATAGTTGTCGTTTTATTGTTCTCTCTCTCGCTCTCTATTCTCTCTATTGTTCTGCTCTTTTTTACTGTATTCTATTCTGCAATGTTTTATTGTTATTATGTTTTATCATGTTTGCTTTTCAGGTATGCAATTTTTTATACTTTACCGTTTACTGTGCTTTATTGTTAACCATTTTTTTGTCTTCAGGTACGCCATTCACAACTTTGAGTGGTTATACCAGAATGATGCCTGCAGGTTTTAGGTATCATCTTGATATCATTCTTTTCAGCCAGCGGTCGGCTTTCATGTAAAAGCAATCCTAGTGGCTAATTAGCCTCTAGACTGCTTTTACAAGCCGTGGGAGGGAATGCCCCCCCCCCCCCAAACGTCTTCCGTGTTTTTCTCTGGCTCTCCTGTCTCAACAGGGAACCTGAAAATGCAGCCGGTGATTCAGCCAGCTGACCATAGAGCTGATCAGAGACCAGAGTGGCTCCAAACATCTCTATGGCCTAAGAAACCGGAAGCTACGAGCATTTTATGACTTAGATTTCGCCGGATGTAAACAGCGCCATTGGGAAATTGGGGAAGCATTTTATCACACCGATCTTGGTGTGGTCTGATGCTTTGAGGGCAGAGGAGAGATCTAGGGTCTAATAGACCCCAATTTTTCTAAAAAGAGTACCTGTCACTACCTATTGCTATGATAGGGGATATTTACATTCCCTGAGATAACAATAAAAATGATTAAAAAAAAAAATGAAAGGAACAGTTTAAAAATAAGATAAAAAAAATAAGAATAATAAAGAAAAAAAAAAAAAAGCAGCACCCCTGTCCCCCCTGCTCTCGCGCTAAGGCGAATGCAAGCGTCGGTCTGGCGTCAAATGTAAACAGCAATTGCACCATGCATGTGAGGTGTCACCGCGAACGTCAGATCGAGGGCAGTAATTTTAGCAGTAGACCTCCTCTGTAAATCTAAAGTGGTAACCTGTAAAGGCTTTTAAAGGCTTTTAAAAATGTATTTAGTTTGTCGCCACTGCACGTTTGTGCGCAATTTTAAAGCATGTCATGTTTGGTATCCATGTACTCGGCCTAAGATCATCTTTTTTATTTCACAACATTGCAACATTTGGGCAATATAGTGTGTTTTAGTGCATTAAAATTTAAAAAAGTGTGTTTTTTCCCCAAAAATGCGTTTGAAAAATCGCTGCGCAAATACTGTGTGAAAAAAAAAAATGAAACACCCACCATTTTAATCTGTAGGGCATTTGCTTTAAAAAAAAATATATAATGTTTGGGGGTTCAAAGTAATTTTCTTGCAAAAAAAAATTATTTTTTTATGTAATCAAAAAGTGTCAGAAAGGGCTTTGTCTTCAAGTGGTTAGAAGAGTGGGTGATGTGTGACATAAGCTTCTAAATGTTGTGCATAAAATGCCAGGACAGTTCAAAACCCCCCCAAATGACCCCATTTTGGAAAGTAGACACCCCAAGCTATTTGCTGAGAGGCATGTCAGGTCCATGGAATATTTTATATTGTGACACAAGTTGCGGGAAAGAGACAATTTTTTATTTTTTTTTTATTTTTTTTTTGCGCAAAGTTGTCACTAAATGATATATTGCTCAAACATGCCATGGGAATATGTGAAATTACACACCCCAAAATACATTCTGTTGCTTCTCCTGAGTACGGGGATACCACATGTGTGGGACTTTTTGGTAGCCTAGCCGCGTACGGAACCCCGAAAACCAAGCACCGCCTTCAGGCTTTCTAAGGCCGTAAATTTTTGATTTCACTCTTCACTGCCTATCACAGTTTCGGAGGCCATGGAATGCCCAGGTGGCAACCCCCCCCCCCCCCCCCCCAAATGACCCCATTTTGGAAAGTAAACACCCCAAGCTATTTGATGAGAGGTATAGTGAGTATTTTGCAGACCTCACTTTTTGTCACAAAGTTTTGAAAATGGAAAAAAGAAAAAAAAATTTTTTTTTTCTCGTCTTTCTTTATTTTCAAAAACAAATGAGAGCTGCAAAATACTCACCATGCCTCTCAGCAAATAGCTTGGGGTGTCTACTTTCCAAAATGGGGTCATTTGGGGGGGGGTTTGTGCCACCTGGGCATTTTATGGCCTTCAAAACTGTGATAGGTAGTGAGGAGTAAAATCAAAAATGTATGCCCTTAGAAATCCAGAAGGCAGTGATTGGTTTTTCGCGGCCCCGTACGCGGCTAGGCTCCAAAAAAGTCCCATACATGAGGTATCCCCATACTCAGGAGAAGCAGCTAAATGTATTTTTGGGGTGCAATTCCACATATGCCCATGGCCTGTGTGAGCAATATATCATTTAGTGACAACTTTTTGTAATTTTTTTTTTTTTTAGTCATTATTCAATCACTTGGGACAAAAAAAATGAATATTCAATGGGCTCAACATGCCTCTCAGCAATTTCCTTGGGGTGTCTACTTTCCAAAATGGGGTCATTTGGGGGGGGGGGTTTGTACTGCCCTGCCATTTTAGCACCTCAAGAAACGACATAGGCAGCCATAAATTAAAGGCTGTGTAAATTCCAGAAAATGTACCCTAGTTTGTAGACGCTATAACTTTTGCGCAAACCAATAAATATACACTTATTGACATTTTTTTTACCAAAGACATGTGGCCGAATACATTTTGGCCTAAATGTATGACTAAAATTGAGTTTATTGGATTTTTTTTAGAACAAAAAGTAGAAAATATCATTTTTTTTCAAAATTTTCGGTCTTTTTCCGTGTATAGCGCAAAAAATAAAAACGGCAGAGGTGATCAAATACCATCAAAAGAAAGCTCTATTTGTGGGAAGAAAAGGACGCAAATTTCGTTTGGGTACAGCATTGCATGACCGCGCAATTAGCAGTTAAAGCGACGCAGTGCCAAATTGTAAAGTGCTCTGGTCAGGAAGGGGGTAAATCCTTCCGGGGCTGAAGTGGTTAAGCAAAATGTATAAAATGACTTCAGTATGTTTAATTTGCCAACATGGAGTTGCCTGTTTCCAATGGTTGACCTGAAGCTTGGCTTAGATCAACCCTGGGGGCCGGAGGGGGGGGGGGGTTCCATGCTTCATTCTTCATCCTTCATCTTATTTTACAAGGCCACCTCCTCTCTGCTACAAACTGTAATGTCACTAGGGCTGCAACTAACGATTATTTTCATAATCGATTAGTTGGCCGATTATTGTTTCGATTAATCGGTTAATAACCTTAAAAAAAAAAAAAAAAAAGTGTGGTGTATAATTTAGTTAATATGTAAAGTTTTCAAAAAGGCAATTTATTCTTAAATATCTCTATGTAGTGGTAAATAAAAATAGCCAACTATATGGTTAGGGAGCAAAATATCTAATCCACTCTGAGAATAACAGACAGGAGAGATAGTAAAATCGAACGAACGTTGTTATCTCTCCTCTAATAGTATATACAGTATGTATATACTATTAGAGGAGAGATAACAACGTTCGTTCGATTTTCTAATCGTTAGTGAGGTCAAATCGACATTCATTTTCAACCACAGTGACGGGAAAATTTGGAAATAATAAAAAAACTTCTTGGTGAAAGGAATTATCAGACAGAGTATGTGGTTTCATTCAGAAATTACAATTATTTTAAAAACAGAATGTTAAAAACAAGTGAAAATTTCAAACATTCTTTCATTCATCGAAAGTACAAAGATTTTTCGTCTGAATATTCTCATCTGAAAATTGATCGGTGTGGCCAGCATAAGGCTCAGTACACACCTATGCAGTTTGCTTTTGATCTGTTTCTGCATTGCTCTTTGCTGTGCGTTTTCATTTTTGCACACGGGATTTTGCTGCGATTTGCATTTTTGCTTTTTTTTTTTGGCCAATTTGTTGTTGGGCAGATTAAAAAAACACAAATTGCTGCAAAAACACATTACATGCTTTTCTGCAGATTCTCCATTGACGTATGTTGAACCAAAAAAGCACTCTTTTGCGTTAAAAAAAAAGTCACTGACGCTTTCCAAATACGCAGCGGCTGAAAAAGCATAGATGTGAACGTGTCCCATAGGAAACCATGTAAATGAACTGTAGTCAGTTTCTGCAAAAAGCACAAAAAGACACATAGATGTGAACCAGGTCTAAGGTGTTTAGTAACATTTTTTTTTTTTTAACCACATTATGTTACTGGCCGATTAATCGATTATGAAAATAGTCATCGATTAATTTCATAATCGATTAGTTGTCGATTAATCGATTAGTTGTTTCAGCCCTAAATGTCACCCTAAATTCAAAAACTTGACCTAAAAAGTGGAACTTTAGGCTCCAAAATGAAAATTGAAGGACAGGCAGGATTTTTAAAGAGGAAATGCAGTCTGCTCTCTTAATTTGTAATAAAAACATCTTTGCCATTCTGAAGCTTCCCTCCAACCACTTTGCATATTATTTCATATATACTGTGATTCTGTACTTGACAAATATGCTGCAGAAATCTCCATCCACTGAGTCTGGCTGCAATCATTTTAACTGTGGGCAGCTGAAGCTGCTGCCTTTTCTCTTCCTGGATTTACACAGATGCACACCTCCAGCTCTGCAGCTCTCATTGGCCCTCTTATGACTCACCCCCCCTCCCTTCCTCCTGGCAAACTCTCAGGAGAGAGAGTGAGCTGTGCATGATGTATATGGTGAACCTTGGCACCCCAGATGTTTTGGAACTACATTTCCCATGGTGCTCAACTACAGTGTGCAGAGTGCATGAGCATCATGGGAAATGTAGTTCCAAAACATCTGGGGTGCCAAGGTTCACCATCACTGGCCTAAGGTAATGACCAGACAAGAAACAGGAAATGGGCTGTATAAGGTATATACCGGCAGGAAAAAAAATGTTTTACTATCCAAAGTTAAAACAAGGAGGGCAGAATATTTGGGCTCCATGCACACTGGGCTTAAAAAAACGTCTGTTCTATTGGGAGAAAACAACGCTCATGTAGAGCCTTTTCTGTACAAAGTCTGGAGGAGTTTAGAAGAGTTTTTTTATTTTCTGCCAGTGAGCTCCAATCAGAAACGCGAACCAGAAGGTTTTTTTCTTTTTGTTTTTTTTTCCCTGCTTCTAAATGTTGAACTCAAAATATGCCTGTTAGGCCCCTTTCACACGATCGGACCGTTCAGGTCCGCCTGTCAGTTTTGACGGCGGACCTGAACGGGCGATCCATGTTAGCCTATGGAGCGTCGGATGTCAGCGGAGACATGTCCGCTGACATCCGACCCCGTCCGATCCGCTAAAAGCAGACGTATGGCTCTACGTCCAGATCCGTCGCTGGCGGATCGGGTGAGATTTGACGAAAACGGACACGCTGTCCGTTTTCGTCCGATCCCTCCATAGGCGGCAGCGGCGCCTGACAAGCCCCTCCCCGCTCAGTGAGCAGAGAGGGACCTGTCATCCGCCGGCTCAGCAGAGATCAACGGACAGATCTCCCGCTGAGCCGGCGGACCGAGGCGGGCTCCGTAGAAACGGAGCCCGCCTCGTGTGAAAGGGGCCTAATGGTCCTAGTGTGCCTGGACACATAGAATAACATTGATCTGCTTCTACAAGCAGAACTCAATTAAGCCAGTGTGCTTGGATCCTACATAGATGGAAAATGAAAAAAAATGACTGAAGTTCTGCTTTAAGTTGCTGAGCTGATCTCTGTAAGATAGGAAAAGCAGTAGGGAAGTGTGATTGCGTCACAGGAAAGCATTTTAGCAAGAGGAGTTCAGTTCTGACTTTACATTGTAGTTTCCAGCTTCCTATGGGAAAAGTACCCACTTTCCCTTCATGATACGAAGAATACACAAAATTCTTGCTCTTTACTCCGGGTTCACATATGTGCGATGCGGGAACCAGTGCGATTCCAGTGCCGGTTTCTGCATCGCTCCTCTCCTGCAGGCAGTTCACATTGCCTTCTGCGAACCGCTGCAGCTGTCATTAACTTTGTTTCCTTCATAGATCGCAATGCGAACTGTTACCTCACACAGGAATCGGATCGCATAGGTGAGAACACCCATGTGATCCGATTCTAGTGCGGGGGAAAGACCAGTCCCTTTTTCTGTGCAAATCCAATGCGGGTTCAGCCTTATACAACTGTATGGCTGAACTCGCATTGCTCAAAAATCGCATGTGATCAGCACCTGCGGTGCGGTTGCGTATTGCAGGCAATCTCTGAGATGACGCTAGTGTTAACCCAGGGGCGTGGTGATCGTTTCCGGGTGTTCCTTCTGTATTTTTATGACATCGGCTGGTTGACCTATTGATTTTCAGTATGCCTGATTCATGGGAATTTCCACAAGGCAGTCCCAGATATAACGGAGCACAGACTTATCACAGGATGCTGATTAATCATTAGACAGGCATGTAGCTGGCTCCACCCTGAAGGGATTGTCCGATGGATGAAGTTGAGCTCCCCGGATTTAGTTTGACAAACTTTCTGTTGTCAGTTCTATAATGAGCACCACATGTTTATTTTTTGTACTCTTCAATTTGGGTCTGCAGGCTCTTGCCGCCAGAGGGTGTGTGGTTATAATTATAGTTATTCCAGTGAATGTTGGGTGAAAATGGGCAACTGTAAGGATGAATATTTTTATCTGTGGATAGTTTCTGCCTCATCTTCCCATAACATTTGTTCTTTTTTGGATTAACTAATTCATTTCTTTACTATGCTGCATTCTTTGGGTTTCTCAGGGAATTGCTGTACCTGCCAAAAGAATTTGAAAGATTTAGGCAGCTTTTAAATCTAGGCACCTCTTTTGGCACAGCCATGTTGATCACTTTACTTTTCTTTGTGTCCTGTGCATGCCTTCCTGTGCATGCCTTCCTGTGCATGCCTCCCTGTGTCCTGTGCATGCGTCCCTGTGTCCTGTGCATGCCTTCCTGTGCATGCCGTCCTGTGCATGCCTCCCTGTGTCCTGTGCATGCCTCCCTGTGTCCTGTGCATGCCTCCCTGTGTCCTGTGCATGCCTCCCTGTGTCCTGTGCATGCGTCCCTGTGCAGCCTACCTGTGTCCTGTACATGCCTCCGTGTGCCGCTCTGCATCCACCGATCAGTGTGTCATAACATACGGCGGCCCTTCCACTGTTCAAAAGCCGCGCCTCCTCCTCGTCTGTGATAGGCTGAACACTGACTGGGAAATTGAGTGTTCTGCCTCGTCAGACGAGGAGGAGGCGCGGCTTTTGAACAGTGGAATGGCCGCCGTCTGTCTACATGACAACTGATCAGACAGACGGCGGTGACTCGAGTATAAGCCGAGGGGGGCACTTTCAGCCTAAAAAAAAGGGGCTGAAAATCTCGGCTTATACTCGAGTATGATACGGTAGGTAGAATTTTTTTGTTCCAAAGTGGTCATTTTCAAAACATTTTGTTAGATTTTCTAAGGGCCCTTTTACACGGGCTTTCTGATCAAGTCCACCTGTCAGTTTTTCAGGCAGACCTGATCAGACCCTCCAGTCTTCCTTAGCTGCGGATGTCAACGCACACATGTCCGCAGAGAACCGCTGCTATCCAATCCTGCCAGCAAAATCCAGATGAATGGTGGTCTTATTTTCCTTCTGTCTTCCACCCGATTCTCCATAGAGGAAAGTAGGACTGTGTCTCCAGTCTGCATAGCGGAGCGGACAGGACCCATCATTCGCCTGCTCAGGGGTGATCAATGGAGGCGCCCATGTGAAAGGGGCCTTAAGGTTTGGTTCACACTGTGTGTGGAGTGGCTCGCAGCAAGGGGTCCAGTGCATCCCCCTGTTCACCATTTCAAGGCCGGAAATTTTGGACTGAATTCGGACCTGAAACTGAGCCAAAGAGGCACAGGACTCTTCTGATGTGTGAACCAGGTCCATTGAGAGACGGTCATTCTCTCCTGTCATGTGACTTGGATGGGGTGGAAACCCGCACCCAATTGGCAATACAGGCAGTCCCCGGGTTACGAACACAATAGGGGCTGTAGGTTTGTTCTGAAGTGGAATTTGTGTGTAAGTCGAATAGTGAATTTTTAAGTGTAACTTCAGCCTGTGCAGAGATGTGGGATGTTCCGGGCGCTTCTGGGCATGCAGTTATGTTGTCTGGGGCTCCTCTGGCCATGCAGTACATGTAGTACTGCAGTGTGGAATGTGTCCGGCGCTGCAAGATAGCTGCTCAGAGGTATCCGGGACCAGCGTAGAGCACAAGCAGCCGGCATTGAGGTCCGTTCGTAACTCGGGGACTGCCTGTACTGTGAACCCAGCCTAATGTTATGGTGAAATTGCCAGTCAAAACCAATTGCATTGATGTGGAAAATTTGATGGAGGAATATAGAAATGTTTTCCTCTTTTTCCTATCTGATCGAATAAAACTCTATCCAGGAACGTGATTCATGTTTTATTTCTGTTCAGCCCGAAATCTAACGTTAAAATTCCCATCATTGTCATAGCAATCAAAGATTTTCAGCGCTTTCATATGAAATTTGTATAGTCTCTGGTGGTATTATCCCATGTTCTGATAAATGATCTTCATGTGAATGCTTGCAAAAAAAATCTTAAGTGTATGGCCAGCTTTAGGCTGACACTCTGTGCAAAGCAATAGAGCCGGATTAGTTCAGAGTGCCGCCCCCTCCCTCCCCATTGTTGCTGCAGCACAGTGTATTACAGGAATCTGAAGAAATACTGTGTGCTGTTTATTCTAGTTTTATTTTAATGTGTGTTTTTTTTGTTTTGGTTTTTTTTTGTAATTTAACTGAACTAAATTGTGATTTTTTTTAAACCTGCCTGGGGTTCTGATTTATACCACCAATGGAGAGAAATGCTTTTCATGTCAATCACAGATCTTTATGAAAAACCGTCAATACCCCATATTACCAACCTCACTCCTCCCTCCCTAATAGGAATTTGTGATCAGATAAAAGAATGAAACTTTGAGCCCTGGTTTGCATTGAATGCGACATGGAAATCGTGCTGTGACTCGATACGTGAGCCGCTCAGGCTGTCAAAAGGGGTGCAAATCCTCAATATCCACTGCTGTGAGTGCTTGTTTTGGAGGGAGCTCGTCCCACCTCCTGTGATCACCAAGTATTAAGAAAGGCTCCCTGTGGCCGCACATCTGAACAATCCCATCAATCGATTAGTATGTAGCAACTTTAGCCCAGGCCACACCCTTGCACTCACTTGAAGTCGCTCGATTTCAAAGCTGCAGGTCAGTGCGATTTCAGGTGTGACTTGCCTGACATCTGTGTGACTTCATGCACTGATGTCTATGCAGGTCGTACCTGAAATTGGGAAAAAAAATTCTGCAGGAACCTTTTTTTTCTTTTCAAATCAATGAGGCACCGCAAAGTTGGAGTCGCACAGATTTGAATGGTTCCATTGCCGACAATTGGCTGCAACTTGTCATGCGATTTGGAACTGTCAAGTCACATGACAAGTCGTACCGGTGTGAAGCGTTTACATTAGGCTGGCCCAATACTTGTGGACAGTTCCAAGTTCCTATAATGAACAAACCCTAAAGAACTGATGTTCTGTGTGCCTTGTACATTTACAGCGTGATAAGTAACTGGCTGTCTTCTAACATCTCTTGGGTGTAAAGGCGGGTTCTACACTGTCACCAACAAAGCTTTGTCATTGTACCTGGCCAGGTTTATCTAGTTTCTACATGTTTTCTTTGTTGATCTCTGAAAGTATTAAGTGTAACCTCACTTCATGCCACCATTATTTCCTTTATGGCTGCTAATCTCTTAAAAGGGAAGGCACACCTGAACATAAAAGCACAGCTTGTGTTAATATATATATTTATTATATTAATTTTGATGTTCATTGTGATTATTACAAAGTGCATTTGAGAACTTAAAAAGGAAAAGGCGTTCGTTCTTTTAAAAAAACCCCAAAAAAAAACACCGGAATTGCTGTCTCTGCATAGATACCACCTCCTCTCCTTTTTGGAGTTCCCCTTTCACAGCACTGATGAAATACTTCTGGTTTCTGTGACGCTCCTCTGGATAATAATGTCCCCTTCAGTTGGCTCATACTAGAGCTGCACGATTTTGGCTAAAATGAGAATCACGATTTTTTTCGCTTATAAGATAGATCACGATTCTCGTGGCGTAACATCTTTCAATTAAAGCAAAAAAAATTGGGCTAACTTTACTGTTCTTTTTTTTTAGTTTTTATTTTTTTATTTATTTATTTATTGAAGTGTATTTTTTCCCCAAAAATTGCGTTTGGAAGACCACTGGGAAAATACAGTGTGACCTATAATATTGCAGCGATTGACATTTTATTCCCTAGGGTCTCTGCTAAAATATATATAATGTTTGGGGTTCCAAGTAATTTTCTAGCAGAAAATATTGATTTTTTTACCTCAAATAAGTGTCAGAAAAAGATTTAGACTGTAAGGGTCGGTTCACACATGGGCAACACGACTTTAGCGCGAATTTGTACCGCGACTTCAACGCGGCTTCAGCGCCACTTTAGCGCGACTTCGGCAAATTACGAGGCGACTTGAAGTCGCCTCCATGACAGGCGACTTCGCCTGTGGCCAATCACCTCTGGGAGGGAGGGGGGGAGGGAGGGGTTTTCTCTGCAAAGTCGCTTGACTTTACAGAGAGATCCGACTTGCAGGCGACTTACATTGAGTTGAATGGGTACAAGTCGCTTACAAGTCGGATAGAAGTAGTACAGGAACCTTTTCTGAAGTCGGAGCGACTTCAGTAGTGTCAATTAAGACGCTCCCATTGCCTACCATGATAATCTAAATGCAAAGCGACTTGGGGCGACTTGAGGGCGTACAAGTCGGATCCCAAGTCGCCCCAGTGTGAACCGACCCTAAGTGGTTAAACTTCCTGCATTTACACTTGTTTAAAAACTTGGCAGACTGCCTGGATTTTTTTTTTTCTTTACACACAAGTTTCCTTTTGATCTAAGAAGGAAGTTGGTTACAATGTTTCATTTTAAAAACTTGGCAGACTGCCCTGATGTTTTTTTTTGTTTTTTTTGACAACTGAGTGAGCAGATAAGTCTCTCCACTTGTTATATGAAAGAAACTGCAAACTCTGCAATACAGATAGTCAGAGGGGTTGAATCAGAGGGGTTGAATCGAGATCACAAGTTTTTAATGATTAATTGTGCAGCTCTAGCTCATACTGAGAGGGTTTGTTTTCTTTCTGTTCTGGGACAGCCATGATGTACGTGGAATCTTGGAATGTCAGGGAGAAAAGCGGTGTTCTCAAACCATTTCATGGTTAATATGGCAATGTTGTGCCCATGAGGCAAGGACTAGTGGAAAGGAAGGGTGAGGGTCTCTTACAGGGGTCTCCAAAACCTTCTAAGCAAAGGGCCAGTTTACTTGCCTTCAGACTTTAGGCAGGTGGGGGGGGGGGGGGGGCGACCAAAATCAGTGGGAGCAGTAAATGCTCCAGCCTCACTGGGTATAAACCATGCCACATCATTGGTTTTAATGGAAGGCGTAGTGCCCCAATGGTGGTGTCGGTGGGGAGGGATAGTGCCCCAACGGTGGTGTCGGTGGGGAGGGATGGTGGTGTCGGTGGGGAGGGATGGTGGTGTCGGTGGGGAGGGATGGTGGTGTCGGTGGGGAGGGATGGTGGTGTCGGTGGGGAGGGATGGTGCCCCAACGGTGGTGTTGGTGGGGAGGGACAGTGCCCCAATGGCCACATGCAGCCCCCGGACTGCAGTTCGCGGAGCACTGGTCTGTTCTGTTGCATTGTGCTTTTGGCTTATTTCTAGCACCCCATGGCATAGCAGGGACATTTATGGATGACTTCATACATGTCCAGATGCTGCTGTGACCTCACATTATTGTACATATTTAACGTTTTGGGAGCATTTTTCATATTTAGCATCTTTTATTTGTATGGACATTTTCCATCACCGATTTAAACCCGGGTGCCTGTGCTTTTACCAATGCTACTTTTATTATAAACTCCATTATTGTCCATTACTGGAGACAAAAGGCACACTTCCTTTTAGCCCCGGGTTCACTCTATTGCAAACCCAGACATCGCATGTGATTCGCACCCCTGCGCTGCTGTGCAGATCACATGCGATGTCTGCGCAGTGCGAATTCAGCCGTACAGTTGTATGGCTGGATTCACATAAAAAGGTGCAGGGACTTTTTTTTTTTTTCTGCTCTCCCTGCACTCGAATCAAATCACATTGGGTGGTCACACCCATGCGATCTGATTCCTGTCCAAATCCACAGTTCGCATTGCGATCTGTGAACCGATCTGGGGGTGTCCTTAACATTGTATTGACACCCGCAGCGGTTCGCGGTGGGCAGTGTTGTATATACATTGACGTATTTCTTGGAGATGGAAGATAGATAAACTTGTGGAAAATCACTGGAAATACAAGAACACGCATGCGGTGATGTTAGAGCAAACACTACACTTGAGATAAGCATAAAAAATACTGTTTTTGGGGTTTTTTGTTTTTTTCAGGTTTGTCACTCCCAGATTTTCTCTATAAATCACAATGTTTTATTGCACTCTGGTCCTTTTTATTGAAGGTAGGGAGTGCAAATATTTGTGTTAGCCGGTGACATAGAAGTCATTCCAGCAGACTTGCATTGAGGGATATTTTCTTGTGCTCTGTCGTGTTACCTGTATAAACTTACATACGGAAAATTCCCACAGAACTGAAGCTGAGCATTCTCTCTGAGGCTGGAGAACACCGCATTTGATCGATCTGCTTGACCAATCGTTTACCATGACGGTCATTCTGTTAGGTTTAGCTACGGGTATTGTGTAGGGCTGCAACTAACGATTATTTTCATAATCGATTAGTTGGCCGATTTTATTGTTTCGATGAATCGATTTATCAGTTAATATCCTTAAACAAAAGTGTGGTGTATAATTTAGTTAATATGCAAAGTTTTTAAAAAAAGGCAATTTATTCTTAAGTATCTCTATGTAGTGGTAAATATAAATAACCAACTATATGGTTAGGGAGCAAAATATCTAATCCACTCTGAGAATAACAGACAGAAGAGATATACTGTATATACTATTAGAGGAGAGAGATGCTGTATATACTGTTAGAAGCGATATACTGTATATACTATGAGGCGATATACTGTATAGACTATGGGGAGATGTACTGTATATACTATGAGGCGATATACTGTATATACTATGGGGAGATGTACTGTATATACTATGGGGAGAGGTACTGTATATACTATGGGGAGAGGTACTGTATATACTATGGGGAGAGGTACTGTATATACTATGAGGCGATATATTGTATAGACTATGGGGAGATGTACTGTATAGACTATGGGGAGATGTACTGTATAGACTATGGGGAGAGGTACTGTATATACTATGGGGAGAGGCACTGTATATACTATGGGGAGAGGTACTGTATATACTATGGGGAGAGGCACTGTATATACTATGGGGAGAGGCACTGTATGTAGTATGGGGAGAGGCACTGTATATACTATGGGGAGAGGCACTGTATGTAGTATGAGAGGGGAGAGGCACTGTATGTAGTATGAGAGGGGAGAGGCACTGTATGTAGTATGAGAGGGGAGAGGCACTGTATGTAGTATGAGAGGGGAGAGGCACTGTATGTAGTATGAGAGGGGAGAGGCACTGTATGTAGTATGAGAGGGGAGAGGCACTGTATGTAGTATGAGGGGAGAGGCACTGTATGTAGTATGAGAGGGGAGAGGCACTGTATGTAGTATGAGAGGGGAGAGGCACTGTATGTAGTATGAGAGGGGAGAGGCACTGTATGTAGTATGAGAGGGGAGAGGCACTGTATGTAGTATGAGAGGGGAGAGGCACTGTATGTAGTATGAGGGGAGAGGCACTGTATGTAGTATGAGAGGGGAGAGGCACTGTATGTAGTATGAGAGGGGAGAGGCACTGTATGTAGTATGAGAGGGGAGAGGCACTGTATGTAGTATGAGGGGAGAGGCACTGTATGTAGTATGAGGGGAGAGGCACTGTATGTAGTATGAGGGGAGAGGCACTGTATGTAGTATGAGGGGAGAGGCACTGTATGTAGTATGAGGGGAGAGGCACTGTATGTAGTATGAGGGGAGAGGCACTGTATGTAGTATGAGGGGAGAGGCACTGTATGTGAGTATTGGCGGGGAGAGGCACTGTATGTGAGTATTGGCGGGGAGAGGCACTGTATGTGAGTATTGGCGGGGAGAGGCACTGTATGTGAGTATTGGCGGGGAGAGGCACTGTATGTGAGTATTAAAGGGTGAATCTGCTAAATCTCATCAGACTCAGAGGTCTTCCTTAAAGAGAAGAAAAAAAAAGTCATTTGAAGAGCGTTCGTTTAATTTTCTAATCATTAGTGGGGTCAAATCGACGTTAATTTTCAACCACAGTGACGGGAAAATTTGGAAATAATAGAAAACTTCACGGTCAAAGGAATTTTCAGACAGTGTATGTGGTTTTCGTTCATAAATTACATTCGTTATAAAAACAGAATGTTTAAAAACAAGTGAAAATTTCAAACAACATTCTTTCATTCAGCGAATGTACAAAGATTGTTTTTGTCTGAATATTCTCGTCTGAAAATTGATCCGTGTGGCCAGCATAAGGGCCCGGGTCATACCTAATGCCGTTTGCTTTTGATGTGTTTCTGCAGTGCTTTTTGCTGTGCGTTTTTGATTTTGCTACGATTTGCGTTTTTTTGCATTTTTTTTTTTTTTTACCAATTTGTTGTTGGGCAAATTAAAAAACACAAATTGCTGCAAAAACGCATTACATGCGTTTCTGCAGCTTCTCAATTGAAGTATATTGAACCAAAAAAAGCACCGTTTTGCTTTTTTTAAAAAAAAAAGTCCCTGACCCTTTCCAAATACACAGCGGCTGAAAAAAGCATAGATGTTTCCCATAGGAAACCATGTAAATGAACTGTAGTGCGTTTCTACAAAAAGCACCAAAAAACACATAAATGTGAACCAGGTCTAAGACGTTTAGTAACATAATGGGGTTAAAAACTAAAATGAGCCCTTTTTATAGTACAAAAAAAGCAGATAATCGCTACTGTAAGGGGTTCATTTTTTATTTTACTGTGGAACAGTGAAGGTAAAATTTACAGTAGCGATTATTTGCTCTTTTTGCACTATAAAGGGCTAATCTTAGGGGGTTTTTTTTAACCCCATTATGTTACTGGCCGATTAATCGATTATGAAAATAGTAATCGATTAATTTCATAATCTATTAGTTGTCGATTAATCGATTAGTTGTTTCAGCCCTAGTATTGTGTAACTTCCCTGTACAAGTGCGGATATGTATTGATTTGACTTTTAAACAAAGAATTTGTTTATATACGGTTTAGAAACCTACAAAATTATAGACCCAAAACCATTTCCTCTTTGAAAAGTTTCAAAGTGGCAGACAGGTTTTGAGACTTCAGTCTGTGTGGGTGGCATCAGTTTCTTATCCGTTTTGAGATGCTTCTGTGGTCATTCAAAATTCATTATTAAATTCTTATAAACTGCAGTTGACCACCTTCTGACCTGCATTTGATCTGCTTAGTAACACTTTAAAGGGGTTAGAAGTCAGATTTTTTTTTTTGTTTGTATTGCACATAGTGGCCCTAATCCTCCTCTATTGGGGTCCCCAGTGGTGATCTTGGCTCCTCCCCTTCCTTTTTATGACCACCGTAGCCAGCTGCTTGCTATGGGGAGAAGCGTAGTCTGCGTGCCCCCGACCTGTGTGTCTATGGAGCCGTGCTCCATAAACTTGGACAGTGGGACTTAGGCCCGCCCCCCACTTCCTTTTCACTGCATTTGATTGACAGCAGTAAGAGCCAATGGCTCCTGCTGCTTCTCGAATGCTGTGAGAAGAGGAAGTATACGGGGAGAATAGATGCAGCAATGCACAGCACTGATCTCTTTTCCCCTCGTACTCTTCACACAGGGGAAGAGGGGCACAGGGAATTTAAAAAAGTGTTTTCTTTCCTTAATGCAAGCCATGCATTAAGGTAAAAAAATGGTTTTGGGTTTTGTAACCCTTTAATGACTGCGCCTCCTTGCCCTTTTAAGAGGTATCTGATGCCAGGAGGCAGGGTGGGGATTCTGATGTGACCACGGTGAGTGGCGGTCACATTATCAGAAAGCGCCAGTTTGCAAGGAGAAATGGAAAGCTTTCCGTTAGCCGCCAAGTACGCAATCTCAGCACAGCTCTGTTTACATTCTGGTACGCATTTATGCGGCCTCTCATTGTCAACGCCCACCCGCCGAGAGGTCGCATATGTGCGTACCGCCAGCGCAAAGAGGTTAGCCAGGTTTTGCATTTCCCTAGATTTGTGAACAATAGTCCATCAATGCCAACCAATACACAGATGACAAGCTTGTGTTGCTTGCTTTTATATGGGGTGTTTGTCAAGTGTTTTTTTTATAGGACTCGGCTTTAAAACATTTTTCTTCCTAAGGAACATTTGCTATGCCACTAATATGTTCTTAGTTTTCTTTGTAATAATAAGCACTTTGCTTCTTGTTTTACAGGTCTGCATTGATAAAGCGTTGCCGACACTGACAACAGAAGGTAGCAGCCATGCAGACTATTAAGTGTGTGGTCGTTGGTGATGGTGCTGTGGGTAAAACCTGTCTCTTAATTTCATATACCACAAACAAGTTCCCATCAGAATATGTACCAACGGTAAGTACAGTTCAACCATTTTCAGGTGCATACTGCAGCTTTGTAATTTGCGTTTTTCTAACCTTCATCACTATCTGTGTCTCCTGTTTTTTGTTACTGCTGTACACTGTGAAAGCTGCCTCTTCCGTCTGTTCATTCATCCTGATACCCTGTCTTGCCTTGTTCATGCACAGATGGATGTCACCTTCCTACAGACATTTTTTTTATTTTTCCGAAGTTCTTCTCCAGAGCTCCCCAGGAGCACCTGAGCCAGGCAACGTTCATTATACATCCCCATTGTGACCCATGTCACTCTGGTTTTGTAGCGGTTACAAAAATTACATTTCTGATAGTACATTGTGATCCTGTTACTGGTGACGTACATGACAGGTTTACTGGAAAGGACAATGAAAACTAAACTGCTCCATAACTAACCCTATGCGCAGGGCGTCACTCGCTGATGGAAATGTCACTTGCATGTGAAAGAGCAATATTTTATTCCAGCCAGTGAAGGAGTGTCCTGTGCAAATGTATGAGTGTTTATCTGCCCAGCCCTGTCCTGCACTTGTTGCCAGCAAAATGGCCACAAGTGACATGGTTCTTAGCAGTGTTGTTTCCTGGAAAAGATGCATTGCAGTTAAAGTGATTGTAAAGGCTTTTTACCTTTAAAGTGGTAGTAAAGTTTATTTTTAAACTTTGTACCTAAATAGGCTTACCTGTAAGTACAGTGAATACCTCCTAAACTTACACTGTTTACGAGATAGTCACACTGCATTAGGCCGGTGTCATCGTCAATGCACGCGCTCTAAAGGGACGGCGTACCCGTCCCCCACCCGACTCCCACTAATCATATGGTCGGAGCACACAAACCCAGAAGGAAGACCTGGGTGAAGATGGAAGCCCTGTCAGCGGTGACAGCGTAACGCTGGAGGGCTCCGTTCAAAGGTAAGCATTTCATAATGTGCTAGTATGCGATGTATACTAGCACATTATGCTATTGTCTGGGGTGTTTGTTTTTTTCTCTTTTTTTTTGGCTTTGATTTGCTACTGCTTTTAATGCATTATCTGCATTAAAGTGATACTAAAGTCTTGTTATTTAAAAAAAAAAAAAAAAAGACAAGCATGGTATACTTTACCTGCTCTGTGCAATGATTTTGTACAGAGCAGATCGGATCCTCCTCGTCTCTGGTCCCTCAACGTTGCTTCTGGCCCCTCCCTCCTGCTGAGTGCCCCCACAGCAAGCAGCTTACTATGGGGGTTTCTGAGCCACAGCTCTGTGTCTATTCAGGCACAGAACTGCAGCTCGGGCCCCGCCCCTTCTCTCTCTTTATTGGCTTACTGATTTTGACAGCAGCAGGAGCCAATGGCGCCCCCCTGCTGTCTCAGCCAATGAGGAGGGAGAGTTACGGACAGCTTAAACTCTTGTGCAACATTGCTGGATCAAGATGGAGCTCAGGTAAATGAGGGGGGCTGTTGCACACAGGGTTTTTTTTTAATCTTAAGGCATAGTGCCTTAAGATATAAAACCTAACGTAAAGGAAAAAAAAAAAAACTACAATAGGAGTGCCCCCCAGTCTCTCTCTATAACACTTACCTGACTCCTGTACTGATCCACTGCTATGCCCGACTTCAGCAGCAGGAGCCATGCCATTGGCTCCTGCTACTGTCAGTCAAATCATATGTGAGGAGGGACGGGGGGGCGGGGCCAAGTTGCGCTGTTTGTCTGTAGATGCACACAGCATGTCTCCCGAATCAAACCCTCAGGTTTCCCCCAGAGCAAGCAGCTTGCGATGGGACACACAGAAGAATGGCTAAGAGCGGCGGTGAAGAGAAGGTTCGAGGGCCGCTCTGTGCAAAACCATTGCAAAGAGCAAGAAAGTATAAGGTGTTTATTTAAAGAAAACAAGTGAGTCTTTAAAGTCCCCAAGTTCTTAGTAGCTGTAGACCAGTTGGCTTTTTGCAGCATCTTGAGAGAGCTACAGAAGTGCCTGCTGTAATGGCTACTCATGATTTCTAAGCAGCTGCTGCTGATCATGGCATACTAGCAACATGTAGCTACTTTGATAAGCATTATTGCCAGCTACAGCAGCAACTCTGTATCCAGCTGATCACCTGATAAAAACAATCAGAGCTCGGCTGCTCACTCACTGAAATACAATGTATGACACTGACCGAAAACCCTCTGAGTGTACCTTGGAATGCTTGAGAGAGTTTTGTGCTGCTTCCATAGATAAAAGGAAAGCTACACTAAATAATGTGGTCTATCATTACTGATCAGTTGTTGAAATTTCTAGTTGGATAGAGTAGGGAGAAGTTAAACCCTTATCCTTTTTCCCTATTGCTTCCTGTCCTGTATAAACCACAGGAAGTGAGAGGAAAGATTTCCACAGTGAGCCAAATGCCCCCCTAGACAGTTTTTCACTGAAACGCGTGTCACTATTGTAGGATTTCTCCTCTTCCTGTTCTGTTGACAATTCAAAATGTTTATAGCAATGATCACTTGGACAAATAGAAAGTTGGTTTCCCTAACGGGCACAGAAACGTTCGGGAAACCAACATTAAAAAACATGTTCATTTTTTCCCTTTAACAATCCTAAACAAAAACACTAATTTGCTTTGTATTTTGAATACAGCTAAAAAAGACTGTAGCATTTTTGAAAAAAATGTCATGTACTATGATCAGCTTAAAGTGGAGTTCCGCCAATGCTTGTAAGGGAAATTGAGTGAAGCCTTGCTGCTTCACAGCCGGTTCCTTACTGCCCATGCGCGAAGCTCACTGCGCTTTCTGAATGGTATTGGGGGTGGGCGAACTTTTTGAGTGATCGTGCCACGGCGAGATATCCTGGAAGTGGAGGCAAGTACCTGTTTGATACATATATAGGATGTGGTTCTGCATTTTCGCCTGCATGGGGCATGCGCTGCCGGCGGGCCACTTCTGTGGATGTCTGCTGGAACCTGCCGATCATCGGTAATACACACAGAACTGATATTTACCTATGTAAACAAGGCTTATCGCAGTTCTGACAGGGGGAATGAATGGATGTTGTGTTCCTGCAAAGCATGGAATAAAATGCATCACTTCCTTTTAGTAACCGAATTTAACACAAAAGCACTGGCTAGGCAAACATTTAACCCTTTGATAACCCTAGCTGTATAAACCCTTTCCAGCCAGTGTCAGTACAGCTGCAATATCGCAGTCCCACTGTAAATCGCTGATCGCCACTAGTAGAAAAAAAATCAATACAATTCCACAATATATCCCATAGTTTGTAGACACTATAACGTTTGCGTAAACCAATCCATATATGCTTATGGTGGGTTTTTTTTTAACCAAAAATATGTAGCAGAATACATATTTTCCCATATTTAAGGAGAAATTTGTTTTTGTTTTTTTTGGATGTTTTATAGTAGAAAGTGTGTGTGTGTGTGTGGCCCGGTCATGAAGCGGGGTAAATCTTCTGAAGGTCAAGTGGGTTAAAACTAGCCATGGGAGAGATATGTTTGCTCATAGTACTCCTCATATATGCAGGCTGTGCGTCATGCATAGTAGTGATGTACAGTGCTACTGCAAATCTGTCTGCTAGAGCTGGAAGTGCAAGGCTTCAGTTTTGGTTAAGTGGTTTTATCTCAGCAGTTGTAAAACACTGACCTTCATATTCTCTGACCTTCTTGTGGCAATGTACAGCATTACATACATGTTGCATTATTTAACTTCTTCCATGTGAAAGTGACGTACAGAGGTAATTTTTAAGGTAGCTTTACTGCAAATACATTTTATAAGTCTCCTTGAAAGTCTCAAGACATAAAGAATGTTTCCATGCAGTGTTTTAGTGATGACTTCTATCGCATGCCTTGTGGGAAAATGCCAAACCAAACTTTTCCCTGAAAGGAGCTAACTGTTGTGTGCGTTCTCATTGTACTAAGAAACAATATCCTTCAGTTGCTGCATTGGGTTGAACACAAGTCATTCCAGAAATACAGAGGCCGTACAATGACCTCATTCACAATACACTGTTCATATACACTTCATTCCTCCTTTGTTGTGTCTACTACTTATACTACACAAAGAATGGATGGAACCACTTGTTTTTCCTGTATTGTCTAATTGTAATCTTCCTTGACAGGTATTTGACAACTATGCTGTCACAGTTATGATTGGTGGGGAGCCGTACACCCTAGGGCTATTTGATACAGCAGGTAAGTGACCTTTACTTTTTTACTTCTCTTAAAATTTTTGTAGTAGATTATAATGCATCAAATTAGGCTGCTTGGTGGCAAAAGCTGCCGACACACATTGCTGCTTCTATAAATTAATCCAACTTTGCAAAGGATTTGCACCTCCAAAGGATTTGCACTGTCACATTTAATGTGTATTTAAACACTAAGGCGCCTTTCATACTTTTGCGACTTAGAATCCGACTTGTGGGACCCAAAGTGGCAGGACATGTGAAATGCCATGTATCTCTGAGAGCAGCTCCAATTGACACTACTGAAGTCGCTGCGACTTCAGAAATTGTTCCTGCACTACTTTGATCCCACTTAAATGCCAGGGAGTGTTAGTCATATCAGTCACTTCAAAAGTTGCACTGAAAATCGCTTCACTTTGGAGTTGGCAAGTGGGAAAGGAGCCTAAGATAGCCCTGAATGACCTCATCTGAAATGTGGACAGCTCATCGTATGCTGGGATCGGGCAGGTATTGTCACCTGGTTAGCACTTTGCCCTGTAACGTTGATTGAGGCTGGATTCACACCTATGCATTTTTAGTGCTTTTTGCATTTTGCAGATTTGCACTACCGTCGATTTACCATGGTTTCCTATGGAAGATGTTCTGTAGTGCAAATCTGCAAAAAGCACCAAAAATGCATAGATGTGAATCCAGCCTCAGGATTTATTCCATGCTAAGGTAGCTTTAAGCTGGTTTTCCTCTTGAGTTTCTTCCAAAAATGCAATAGCATGTTAAAGTGGTTGTAACTAGGGCTGCAACTAACAATTATTTTCATAATCGATTAGTTGGCCGATTTTTATTGTTTCAATTGGGTAAAATCATTATTATCATACTAAAGCCTATTTGACCTTTTTTTCTTTAAATTGGTCAACTCCATCTGGTAAGCTGACACCCGTTTCCATGAGCACATGTTTTTCAGTGATGGTGAAGGGATTCTGCTGTTCACGCTTTGATGTCAAGATTCAGACCAGGATTTCACTTCAATTATTTTTCCACTTTTGATGGACTCTTATATATTCATTGCGGTTTGATCTGTTTTTCATTATGTTTATTTGAGTTATCATTATTTGTATCACTCATCTATGGTTGGTTAACAATCACCGTATATTATCATCTCTATTGGTTTTAGTCCTAGTAATTTATTTCGTTTATGTTTGAGTCACATAGGTAGGCTGGTTATTATATACTAGAATTTATCATTTGTGGTCAGCACTGGGTGGATATATTTCTATACCTTTTAAAAATATTTTATATATCATTTTTCACTTTTAACTAGCGCTCCCCACATCTCCTGTTTTCACTTATGCACTGATGATTTTTTCATCCAGTTAGGGTGTAGCTGCTTTAATTTATCTTAATTTATTAACACTTTTTGGCGCGGAATTGTTCACTATTTTCTATCCTTATGGGGTTATTACACATTTCAAGGGTTAATACTGTTTAGCGTAGAATGCTGGCGAAGAGCAATGGAGTGACAGGTATGCCGTATGGCCTGATAACTGGAAATAAGCAGGTATGCTATGTGTTTTTGAATTTACTGAAAGATGCAGTGTTTTGAGATGCTGAGCTTTTACCAGGAAATAGACTTTCTTTGCATTAATACTAATCTGCATTGTGAATGCAGATTAGCTATTGGGGCAGAACTTTGCCATACCATTGCAGGCTTTGATGCAATAGTATGGCAATTGAAAACATGTACACTCCTAGTAAAACGGCTGATAACCTCACAGAACGTTTTATGACACATCCCCCCCCCCCCAAGACAGCTGTTGCATTACTTTATCTAACTGGGGCTTTACGTTTCACCATGTAAATATTTAGGTATATGCTTGACTACATTTAGGAAAGGATATTGATGTTTACATAGACAGGTGGTGGAGGGATGTGGAGCACAGTGGGGAAAAAAATGGTTAGAATGCATTGCACCATTGCAGCCAAATTTTGAAAAGCCCCCAGTATGTTAGGTTTTTCCATTTACACAGTATACTTTCTAGTTTCGCTGGAGCAGGTTTATACAGAGGACGCTAGGTTCATCTTTTGGAACGTGTAACATGTTCCAGCTCCTGCCACCGGCAGTTCTCCCTTCCCAAAAATATGCGCATTTATTTTTTCTTGAAAGTTGAACTTTATTCTTTAAGAGAAGCGTATATTCAGAATTGCTTACATTGTGCAATTAGGGGACAGATTCAGGGACTGTTTTTAAGCACAGTAACACAACGTACAGCCTAAGCCTGGACATCTTTAACCCTTTTAAGGACACAGTATGAAAATCTAGTTTACAACTGGTAATGAAGATTTGCCAGCACAGTACAGAATTCTGGTAAACCTGATCGCCCCAGCTCCCTCAACGTTATATAAAAGGGAAATCTTTAGCAAGTAAAGGCCCCCTTCACAAGGGGCGCTCCGATCAGGTCCACCTGTCAGTTTTTTAGGCGGACCACCTCAACTGACATCCGCTGGTATCCGATCCGGTCTGTGAAATCCAGACGGATGGAACCCCTATTTTCCATCCATCTATAGGATCTGATGAAAACGTTTTCATCCAATCTCCCCATAGAGAACAGCTGGGCTCTGACAGGTCCGTCCCTGCACAGTGAGCGGAGACGGACCTGTCATCCGCCTGCTCAGTGGGGATCAACGGATCGTTCCCCGCTCAGCAAAACTGAGTCCGTCAGGTGAAAATCCTGCGTGAAAGGAACCTAAAAAGGTAAGCAGCAGTTTGTAAATATCATTTGGAAGGTATGTGAATGGAAACATGTATATAAAGTATCTCAGTTTAGCTGCATAGGTGGGAAATACATTTTAGGAAATGGCATGTCAATCTTTCAGTCTGTGTTTTCAGTGTGTGTAAATACAGGGTTTGCTGTCAGCGCAGTATACAGAATTATAATAAACCATTCTCCCCTGCTCTCTCTACAGGACAGGAAGACTACGATAGATTACGACCTCTTAGCTATCCTCAGACAGATGTGTTCCTCGTCTGTTTCTCAGTGGTCTCCCCATCTTCATTTGAAAATGTGAAAGAAAAGGTAAGATTATTCATGGGGGTGTTGGATCCCTTACACAGTGTGCACGTTTGCTTGTATGAGGATAATGAATCGGTTTAAAAGAGAAGTATGGGTTTTCGCTTTATTTAATAGTCATACTTGGTCCCCTGGCACCTCTAAGACCTGAGAACCGAGTGATCGAACACCACAGATCGCTTGGTTCTCACAGCTCCCTAAGTAAAGAGCTGCTGACTGTCAGTCACCGCTGTCTGCTCTGCCCCCTCCTCTCTCATTAGAGCACTGGGCTGTGGAGGGGATGGGATCCGCCGGCTCAGGCTCTCAGAGGCTCGCTGAGAGGCTGAACTGGGTGCCGGTCAGGCATGTGGGTGGATCTCGAGCCTGGACCGGCTCTGTGATGTCAGCAGACTTCAGCCCGCTGTCTGCTTCAAATGGGTCAGAGGAGTGCAGAGCAAACTGCACTCCTGGGATCCACAGGAAAAGTACAGCCAAATGAGCTTTGGCTCTACTTCTCTTATAGATCCATGAGGTTTACCAAACTTGCATTGCAGTAAGGCAGTCTATTCCTTGCTGTGTCAGCACACCAAAATGCAGCATAACTGGACAGAGCCCTACAACTCATAAGTTTTTTTTTTTTTTTAGTTTTGTTTTTGTTTTGTTTAGTCAAAATGTTCTGATCTCTTAATGTATGTAACATGCACTCATTCTGAGCCATTGTTTTTCCAGTGGGTACCTGAAATCACTCATCACTGTCCCAAGACTCCATTCCTGCTTGTTGGGACACAGATCGACTTAAGGGATGACCCCTCCACAATCGAGAAGCTCGCAAAAAATAAACAGAAACCAATCACTCCAGAGACAGCTGAAAAGCTGGCCCGAGACTTGAAGGCAGTTAAATATGTGGAGTGTTCCGCACTGACGCAGGTAAGAAACCTTAGCAGATTGTACTTTTGTATTGTCCTTGCTGGTGTGTTCACCATTTTGTGAATATTGTTCAGGCACAGGTCTGTATGCAGAGTCAGTGGGGTGCTGTGAATGTTTTTTGTTTAATGCAGAACTTATTTGAAGAAAGGCTAAAGCCACGTACACGTGAGCAGAATGTCGTGAAATATTTGCCTGTACAAAAAATTCTGTCCATGTGCATGTCGGTCTGGCCGACAAAAGCTGGCCGGTCAGCCAGCTTCTGTTGGATGTGCATGCTGGGAAACCCAGTAGCTGACCGACTCCGATCAGCACTCTCAGCCACTGGCAGAGAGCGCTGATCTGAGTTTTTTGGCAGGGGCGGCCCGTTCCCTTGTTAGAACACAACAGCTCAGCAGGGGAGATCGCTGGACTAACCTCGCATGGTTAGTACAGCGGCTCCCGACCGGAGCTGTCTGTTTTTGCGGGTTGCACGAAAAAAAAACCTGTAGTGTGTATCTAGCTTTAGTCAGCAAGGTGCAGTAACCTGCAGAATCTTGTCAGGTAAACGTTTACTAACTGAACTTTATTAAACTGAAGTTTAGTTACTATGAGTTAATGAACCCTGCACTGCTTGACTGAATGAGATAACTGTTTAATAAAATTATCTAGCACATAATGACATACAGCACCTAGCAGTCAATACAAACAAAATGTATTAAAGGGGTTGGTGGCTAATGTGTGTGAATGGGGAAAAAAAAAAAAAAAGATTCTGGGGAAAAATGAGAATCACAATTTCTTTGCGTAGAATAAAGATCACGTTTCTCGCGGCGTAACATCTTTCACATTATACAAAAAATTTGGGCTAACTTTACCGCTTAGTTTTTTTAAAATTAATTATAGTTTTTTTTTCTTTTCCCCAAAAAATTGCTTTTGAAAGACCGCTGCGCAAATGCAGTGTGACATAAAATATTGCAACAACTGCCATTTTATTCTCTAGGGTCTATGCTATGCTAAAAAAAAAAAAAATTATGTTTGGGGGTTCTAAGTAATTTTCTAGCAAAAAATGATTTGAACTTGAAACCAACAAGTGTCAGACAAAGGTTTAGTCTTTTAGTGCAGAAAAGCGAACGGAACTGCATCTGGTGTGAACTAGCACTAAGTGGTTAAACTGACCTCATTTACAGACAGAAGTTCATTCCTTTGATCTAAAGAACAAAGCGTTACAATGTTTATAGTGAGCTGAGGAATGTTGTAAAACTTGGCAGCTTTAGGCTTGAGCAGAGAACTCTGCATAGAATCGGGAAAATGCTTTAAGATCGCGAGGGGGAAAGTTTCTTGATTTTTAACGATTAATCGTGCAGTATTAATATAAATATATATATATATATATATATATATATATATATATATATATATATATATATATATATATATATATATATATATATATATATATATATATATATATATAAATTTTTTTATTTATTTATTTTTTTTATATGAACTTTGCCATAATGTTTTCTACATAACTGTAGAATTTAAATAATGGCGTCCACTACACATTTGGCTTCTATCCTCAGTTCCCCCTTTTATCTCCCCTGGAGCATATGTAGCTATATACTGAAGAGGCATAATCCACCTTAGAGGCCATGTTTAATATTACACTCATGTATTGAGGGTGTACCATGAAACATGGTTGCATTTCCCCCTCCACTCTCAACTCCATTAGTATGAATCACAAGGTACTTTTCTCTGAAGTCTCCTGTTTGAATTTAGCATGGCTCCACCCATACAGCTGCATCGTCCCTTCACAGATCGCGCTTGTAGTCCTCTGTTTATTTTCTCTAGCCTCCTAACGGCATGGGGCTGGGATGTAAATAACGCAGGAGACTGTGCATTACACCTGCGACACACTGACTAAAATCTAAAAAAGCACCTATTTATTAATGTGGACATATTACTTTTTTGCAAAAATTGGAGTGAGACTTTCGAAAGCAGACCCTTGTGGTAAGTGTTGTGCACGTTGTGTAGCGTGCAATAGATAGCAGGTGCCTGCAAGCCAGGATAGGGCCTTGCACCACTGAAATCCTGGGCGCAAGTACCAACAGATATCCTGATTTTATGGTTCTTGCCTCATGCGCCTTATCCTCTGCAAATTTGGTTTTCAGGCACTGGCAGCCCTGTAGCATCAATATATCTCACAGCGCTTAAAGTGGTTGTAAACTCTGTACAACCATTTTTACCTACAGGTAAGCCTATATTAAGGCTTACCTGTAGGTGCTCGAAATCTCTCCTAAACCTGCACGGTTTAACGGTTTAGGAGATATTTACAATATATGCGTGTTCTGGCGTACATCAACGCATGCGTTTCTAAAGGGATCATGCCGTGACTGGCGGCTCCCGCACGCATGTGTGGGAGTGACATCACGTGACTCCGGCCAGTCACAGAGCCGGAGTTCGTGGCCCCGGAAGGAAGAGGGGTGAAGATGGATGCTTCCAGCCAGCGGGGACAGTGGTGACATTGCAGGCTTCATTTTCAGGTAAGTGACACATATTGCGCTACTATGCGATGCACAGTAGCCCATTATGCTTTCTCTTTGCAGGGAAATAAAGAGAAAGTAAAACTCAACAGGGTTTTCTTCCTCTTTAAAGTGTATGTAAACTAGGGCTGGGAAAAAAATCGATTTAAATCTTGAATCGAGTTGAGAGGTCAAATCGATTCAAAATTTAAGCAAATCGATTTTTTTTTCACCGCGCTGGTCCCAAGGCGCTGCGGGCATGAGTTTTTAGGCGAGGCCGCGGCTTCGGCCTAGTCCGCGGCTACGGCCGGACGCCGCAGACTAGGCCGAAGCCGCGACCTCGCCTAAAAACTCATGCCCGCAGTGCCTCCGCACCGGCGCGGGCACCGCGCCGGGCCTGAAGAGCTGCGGGCAAGGAGTTTTTAGGTGAGGCCGCGGCTTCGGCCTAGTCCGCGAGGCCGGACGCCGCGGACTAGGCCGAAGCCGCGGCCTCGCCTAAAAGCTCATGCCCACAGCGCCTCAAGACCGGCGCGGTTTCCAAAAAAAAAAAAAAACTTGGTTCGAATCGTGAATCGAGTTTTTTTTAAGAGAATCGAAGATATTTTTTTTTTTTTTTTTTTTTTTTTAAGAAAATCTCCCAGCCCTAATGTAAACCCAAATTCGGTTATCTTAACCATACGGTACTGGACACATGAATTGATTCTTAGACCATGGGTTATATGTCGCTACCTTCAGGTGATTGAGCACTGGCAAAAGCTTTGCTGGGCACAGACTCCTGAATCAAATCTTTGAACCATATGCCGAAACGCTGATGATCAGTGATGCCATTGATTGATACTTTATTTTCTTTCTACTTGGGGACAAAGTATCCTGGAATGAGGATATTTGCCAGCACAGCACGGATCGTCATGTCCAAACTGTTTTTATTGAAGCATGATCACATCACAAAAAAAGGTTACTGCAACGTTTCAGAGTCGTGCAGGCCTCCCCTTCATCAGGCATGTGATGATATTCCGAAGTATCCTGGAAGATCAATTTTCATCCTTGGGCTGCCTGTTGTTGCCTTCTGTGTCATTCCCCATCCAATGTCCTGCATTGAAGGCATGGCAAACAGATATGATTCACCCATGAGTAGGGTCAGCAATGTCCTCTATGGCTGTCTGCCTTTCCTTCGGAACCTCCTCAGAAGTCAGAACCACCACTTGTGGATTTTTTCCTTTTTTTTTTTTTTTTTTCATCTTTGGATGGCTGTTTGAGCCTCTGCTGATCTGTGCTGCTTCCATCAACTGTTCAGCTCTGTTCACCATTCTTCATTTTACCTGTTGGCATGTTGCCACTGTTTTGGCTGTTGTTTCCCATATGTTAATTTCATTACTTTGGGGGAATCCCCATGGTTTAAGAATCAATTTCTGTATACTGCACAATTTGACTTTAAGATAATGGAAATTTTGATGTACATGTAAATTCCATCTCTCTGCATACAGGACACAGGTCCTCTCCTTTTTGTAATTTCCTTATTGCTTGTTACAAAAAAAACAGGAGCCCCATGGAGTGGGTGGGGATATATGGATAACATTGGGGGGGGGGGGGGGTGTCACAATACTAACGTGTGTCGGTCTGTTTGGCCGGCTTCTGTCAGGCGTGCATGCTGAAAACCAACTCCCGATCAGTGCCGGGGGGGTGGGGGTGGGGGGGTGGTGTGGGGGCGCCGTCCCCCTGTCAGAACACAACAGCTCAGCGGGGGAGATCGCTGGACTAACCTTACATGGTTAGTACAGTGGCTCTGGACCGGAGCTGCCAGTTTTTTTTTTGCTTTGCAACCCGTGGGGTTGCACAAAACAAAGTGTGTGTATCAGGCTTAAAGCTGTTGTAAACCGCTGGTTGGTTGGTTGTTTGTTTTTTTTTCCTGGCCCTTGAAGGTAAAGGCATAATGTGCTAGTTATACATCGCATAATGTGAAACTCACCTGAAAACAAAGCCCTCCAGGGATGCCATCCATCTTCCTTTTGGGTCTGCAGACTCCAGCTGTGTGACTGGCCTGAGCCGTGGTGACTTCATTTCCCCTGGCATGTGCTGGGGAACCGTCATTTACAGCACAGGATTCTGAAGGAATGGCACGGGTGGCTGCTCCTTCAGAGCGCATGTGCCGATGATGTCATCGGCTGCATATATCGTAAATATCTCCTAAACTGTGCATGTTTAGGAGATATTTACAGTACCTCCAAGGTAAGCCTCATTATAGGCATAGGTACAAACTATGCATGGGACTTTACTTCCTCTTTAAGCTGCTAGTCTGCTCTGTGCTCTCCATTTGGCCATTTACGCAGCCTATCAGGTGGTCACATTAAGAGTACATCAAAGAATTTCTATTTATATAGTGGTCCATGATCTTTACATCTAAAACATTTTTTTAAACTTTTGCTTCATCTATTACAAATATTTATAGTTATTATACGGTTTTAGATTTAAACTGGAGGTAGGTACTGCTATTACTGTCGTTTTTCTTCTTGAGTCCAGGTTTAGTGCCAAGCAGCTGCCCTGTTTAGTGAACTCAGGAGGGTGCTTGATCAGCAGTTGCTCCAGTCACAAAACATCTTGCTACATGAATGCGAAGTGTTTTCTGCTTGGACCAGGTGAAGATGTCACCACCCCGTCTCTTCACTGAGGTGGATGGTCTGCTTTCATTACTGACAGGTGACATTTAAGATTGCTCAACAGATATGCAGTTTAAGTATTTGCCTAAGCAAATAAAGAGATAGATAGATTTTTTTTTAAATGGGTCCTCGGGTTGCGTAATTGGTATATTTTGCTGACCTGTCAGATCCAAGCATAACCTATGTAGTGATTCACAAACGCACAGCTACATTCAGTGTGACTGTGTACAAAGTGAGAACCTGTGTTGAGAGAATATGGAGACTGCCATTGGTGACCTACTTCTGAAAATGCTATTGATCTGACTGTCTCAGACTTAATGCAACATCACTTACATGGAACAATCATACAACCGTGAAGACAGAAAAACTAACCTGAGGAGTGGTTAGCGGTGTACATATTTGTCTCCAGAAGAGTTGTACTTTAATCTAGACGTGCTTTCACGCAGGATACTCCTTGTACCAGCTTCTCTGGCTGGACTAAGCAGACGCATGGAAGGAAAGAGGCTGCCGGTGCCAATTATGTAACTTCCTCTTTGGCTAATGATCTCATACTATGGTTGGACACCAGAATTGGCTGCATTTCTGACATGGCTCTCTTGTTTCCCGTCGACATACTTTGCTACACCAAGATGCTGTGGCAGCAGCCATAAAAGCAGAAGTTATTCAAATGTAGCTTATGTCCCAACTGTTTAACACTTTTTCAGACTCTGGAGAAACCAACGAGTTTTCAGAATTAATTGGCAGTATAGTAACAAGGACTATTTTTGAGATCTGTGTACACTCTTTGGGACTTATTTACTAAAACTGGAGTGCGCAAAATCTGGTGCAGCTCTGCATGGTAGCCAATCGGTTTCCACATTTTTTTGTCAAAGCTTAATTGAACAAGCTGAAGTTAGAAGCCGATTGGTTACCATGCACTGCTGCATCAGATCTTGCGCGTTCCAGCTTTAGTAAATCAACCCCACAGTATGCTTCAAATTTCATAGTTCTCTGTGTTATTTGATTTGTCACCAGTGTATTGGAAAGAAAGGTCCTTAGTTATTAAATCTGACAAATTTTGTTGAAAGGTTCTCTAGGGAAACATTGATCTGTATTCACTCAGATTACATTCACACTTGTGTGACTGGTCATGCGACATGGACATCAAAGTGACCTCCCATGATTTTCAAGGAGTACCGTTCATATCTATGCATCTTAAAGTCTGAGCGACTTCAGAGTTGTTCATGCACTACTTTGGTCCAACTTCCATGCAACTTGAGGGCCATAGACTTCAATGTTAACACTCAAAAGACGCATGAAAGTAGCACCTCAAATGTTTTATATGCAACAGTTGTCCTTTATCACTGGTCAAAGCCAAAGTAGCATCCAAGTTGCACCCATCCAAAAAGTTGTGTCAAAGTTGTCGAACTTTTGGAGTCGTACAAGTGTGAATGGAGCCTCAAAGAGAAGGCTGTTCATGAAACGCTGGCTACATTTTCATAGCCAGGGTCTGTGAGGCCTGGACTCTTGCCTGGTAATTGCTTGCTAGAGAATGTTTGTTATAGATGTGGTAAAACCTCCTTTAGCAACCTGTCCTACTTAGCTTGGGTTGGTTTCAGATCCGGGGTTCAGAAATCATGCAGCCCAAAGGCCTGTTCAAATTTATTGCAAGAAGAAGCTCTTTTTCAAAGCAACTCGGGAGCCATGTCATTTTCTATAAACCAAAGGCAACCGCTTGAAAATGGATTTAGGAGAGTCCAGTTAGTACCTTTTATGAGTGTTCATACTTTTTTGTTTGTAATTCTGTTCTCCAATTTTTGCTTTTCTGTTCTTTTGTTCAGCAATTGAATTGAACTGCATGCTCTAAACACCAGACCATCTTCTTCTTTCTGCTTCACACAGTGCCTAAAAGTCTTCCAGTACTATCAATTCACCTTTATTAGTCTTTTGTTTACTTACTGAAAGCTGCATATTTTATAAAATTTTTTTTCCTTCAAGGTTTTCTTTCCTATTTGTCTTCATTGTAGTCCATGCTAGCCATCCTATCATCTTTAGGGCTTAAAACGCTCCATTGCCAGCATTGTCTGTAGCAGCATACTTGAATAACAATTGTCATTTATTTACCAAGCCTTCTAAAATGTCTTGGCACAGTGCTTGATGCCCCGAAACCAAATAAAGTTCCTTTTCGATGATCTTAAAGTGTATATAAACCCTAACAACGAACTTATTACATTTCTCCCTTGATGGTCTGCTAAATATATATATATATATATATATATATATATATATATATATATATATATATATATATATATATATATATATATATATATATATATATATATATTTTGAAAGTATTTTGTCAAATCTGTTTAAGTGCAAAGCAAAACTCTGTTGATCCTGCCAGAAATAGTGAGCTTTTACCTTGCTGAAGTTAGCTCATGGCACAGTGCCTCAGCTGCACTGAAATTTCAAGTGGTCTGACCAGCCCTGCCCTTTTTACCTCCGACTACAGAGCACCCTCTCCCTTGTCATATGGGGTTTAAGAAAAGGTTTTCTCTACTCCAGATCAGCAGTGAGCACCCTAGGGTGACAATGCTGCTTCTCCAAAGAGTATATTATAGTGAAGTGAGCATCGTCTCTCTATGACAGGAAATGTTACTGGCAGTATCACAAAAAAATAATGCAGTTACCACATCTAAGGAGACTGGTAAGTTGAGGTATATAAAATTTTTGTTCTTGGGGTTTGATACACTTTGTGATAAGAAAGCTGTGATCACTATTTATGTAGCTGTTGGAGAACCTGAAATGGGCTGAACAAGGCACTACCTGTACAATCCCATTTCTCCAAAAGAGACTCTAACATTGCAAATGTCTCATCTGACACTTTTTCTGCAGTTTTAAAATGTTCTAGCATACTTTATTTGCAAAAGGATCCTTTTTTGTTTTTTATTCTTCCACAGAAACGGCTTGCTTGGCCTTTAGAATACTTTAACACTGCAGCGCCACTAAAGCTCCGGTAGTTTTTGTGGCGCTTTTCAGGCACTAGCAGGGAGGTTTTTTTAAGGTCAATGAATGGGAGGCAGTTTTCAGGCACTATTTCTAGCGCTAAAATGCCTGAAAACTGCCTTGGTGTGAAAGCAGCCTTAAAGTGAATGTAAACCCTCACAATATACCCAGTGACGTGAACAGCCTCAGATGATACACAGAGATGAAACAAATCTCCCTACATAAGTTTTACTTGTATATCTGCTGTCTTCAGCTTTTTATATTCTTGAGAAAGTGCACATCATGTTAGAAATCTTTCTTCTTATTTCAGCAGTGGGAGGGAACTCTGGGCATACACTGTGTGGGAGCTGATTGGCGGAAAGTCACGGACACACCCCAACATAGGCAGAGGAACGAATAAACTTGCAGAGCTGTGCTGTGAATAGAAAAGCTCTCTGCTGATCTGTCTTTCAGTTCCATCCCCAACACAAATTTTCAGCTGCTTTTATCTCCAGTGTCTGAGAACTTGTCAGAAGTTATGCTGATAACAGAGGAACAGAGCAGCAGAAAGAGACCGGACTCAGGGCTTTGGAGAGAAGTAAAACACTACAGATATAGGTGCTTAGGTCAGATTTTGTGAATGGGGTTTACAACTACTTTAGACTCTGACCTATAGTGTCTTTTGGACAACAGGTGTGTAGTTTAAAAAAAAAAAAAAAAAAACTTGTCCAAGGGACTAAATTGGGGTCTCAATCTACTTGTCCTGATTTTTTATTTTTTTTTTGCCAGGATGGAAAATAAGAAGGATTAATGCTTTTTTTTTTTTTTTTTTTTTTTTTATATTAGGCAGAGGTGCTTTTAGGAATGTCTGGGGCTTTTAAAGACTAAAGGGGCTTTGTTTTAAACTTTTAATGTTTTTTTTAACATTGCTCTGTTTATTTCCTTCTCACTTCCCTGCCTGTCTCCAGCACCGCGCCTGGGGACTAGCAGGGAGGGGACCTTGCAGTGTGACCAGCACCAATTGGGTGCTCGTCAGGAAAGGGGAATGTCAGGCTCTCCTAAAGGATAAGTTCATATTTAGGTTGTGCCATGTAACATGTTATGAATTCACCGCCCAGCCCTTTGATCCCCGCTGTGACAGCAAACCGGCGATCTTCTCCCTGTGTCTGCTGCCACACTTAAAAAAAAAGATGAGACCCTGTGGGGCTCCGCCCACCCGGTTGTGTCCCTAATTCACAGTCCTTTATGAATGGCAAACTACAAGGTTCCGGCAGCCTTTGTGGCTGTCTGCTTGTTTTCAGTGAACTACCACAGCGATGTGAGCATTGTGGTAGTTCATTGCCTCTTTCTGTCAGAATAATTCAAAAAAGGCGCTTGCATGTACATAAACAAAATCCAAACTCTTAGTGCAATCATATAAGTAAATATGCCAAAAAGAATTGAAGTAATTAAGTGGAATAGTGTGCAAACCCCAGCACCATTATATATTCAAGTCCTTTACAGTATATCCACATATCTTCATCACTTCTTCTCAGAAATAAAGCTGCAATACACTCTCCAAAACTGTGACCCCCTTCCCCTTACAGAGGGTCAGACTGTGCTTCTCTTATCCAGGACAGGTCCTCTTTTTAAAGTTTTTACCCTGATTTTTGAATCCTTATGCTCATAAAGTAAGGTTTAAAAAAAAAAAAGATGCCAGGAGAAAGTATCATAGTGTAGTATTTAAATTCTTTAAAAATACATAAAATATAAATGAAATTTGCATGGTGCAGAGCCTCAATACCGGCACCAGTGTATACAGCTTTAGGTAGCTTATTCAGCCGCCTTCCTCTCTCGCAAGGATTGGTGTGCGTTCAAAGCCTCAGTTTCGATCTGGAAGTGATGTCATGTAAACCCCCGAGCGTGCCCTCCTGCTGCTTCCTAAAGGAATCCAGCGGCTACTTGGCTGCTCAGATTGCTTTTACAAGAGTGCCGAAAGAAGTAAACCCTGGTGCTTGCCCACAGCAGGGGTAAATGTAAAAAAAAAAAAAAAAATCCTCCTGCCCAGCACCCGGAACTGCATGTGCACATCACTGGACCAGTGAAATGGCTGCTGTAGTACTGAAACTTGTCCAAAAATAGATATTGTAAGCCAGACTCTCAACATAAAATCAGCAGACCTGATTTTAAGTTGAGGGTCAGCGCTAAAAATGGCCATTTTTGGCAAATAAAGCAGGCCATCATTTCAGCAATCAATGTTTGAGGTCACAGATCCTTTAAGGCCAAGTCTGCTTCAAACTATTTTAGTTTCAGGTGGATGCTGTCAGTCATATAGGCCAGTTGCTTCTGTCTCTCTAGCTTTGGAAATCTGCCTGCTGGAGTTTTGGGACTCTTCTCACCATGGCTGTTGTAGCCAATATAGCCTTGTTGTTTTCTTTGATTAGATGAGTAGATTCAGCTTGTTTTGTTGAATCCATGCAAGGAATGAACTGTCACTTTAGCAAAGGTTTCTAAATACTTGAAGCTAAACAGCATTGCAATGGCTACAGTGGAGAGTTATGGTGGGGAGTTGGCACTGCTAACACCCTGAAGAGATAGAAGCATCTGTTGCATTTGATATCCTACCTACACACCTAAAACTAAAATCTTTGTGTGTGGCTTTAAATATGTCAACATGGAGCTTCTGATGGGCACATTTGTCTCAGTGACAACTGTTAAAGGTGGGATTCCCCCTCACTTTGAGATCTCTTGCTTCCTGCTTTGTCTCTTAAGAATCAAGTGAGGGGACCCCCCCCCCCCCCCAAACAGTGACACATACAACAATAACAACGTAATAAAGGTTCTTCCCAACTCCTTCCAAAGCTATATGACTTGACTATTTTTTTTTTATTTTTGTTTCTCCTGCATTTAATGCAGAGAGAGTCTTATAGAATTAATTTTTTTAGTGAGGACATTCTTCTAAAAGAACAATGCTCTTATCCTGAGAAAAGGCTCCCTTAAGTCCCTAGGAAAACCTACGCTTCCAGGTGAGTCGCAATCTTCTGGGTCTCCTGCACCTCTCATTGGTTCCTCCTGATGACCTCCACATCATTACCAGAGACAGCAGTGACGTGGAGGTAAGCAGGAGGACTCATCGAGAGCTTCAGAGGTACCCAGATGATCAACACTCCTGAGAGCGTCTGTTTCTGTGCAGACTTTTGGGGGACCATATGTTAGGATTGGAGTGGCATTTGGTAGGAAAGAAAAATATGTACAATGTTCTAAAGGAATCCCTTTACCAAGAAATTTTTGAGACAGGGTTGTTTAAAGTGGAACTAAACCCATTGATTTACCAGTCTCAAACAGTCACATTCCTGGCATGTCACATTGGTTATGCTCTTAGGGCTCCTTCACACGGACGTGTCCGTGTACGGTGCCTGCTCTGCTCAGCGGGGGATCGCTCCGTCGATCCCCGCTGAGCAGGCAGATGATGGGTCCGTCTCTGCACACTGCGCAGGGACGGACCTGTCAGAGCGCCGCTCTCCCCTATGGGCGATCGGATGAAGACGGACCGTAGAGTCCGTCGTCATCCAATCCGCAGATGGATAAGTAGGTTTTTCCTCGTCACACTTTTTTCGGAGTGGGTCAGATGTCAGCGGACATGTCACCCCGCTAACATCCAACACTCCATAGAGGTCTATGGAGTGTCCATTCAGGGCCGCCTAAAAAGCTGACAGGCGGACCTGAACGGATTGTTCGTGTGAAAGAGGCCTTAACCAAACTGTCAAACCATCAAATGGCTGGTGTCATAACTGATCACATGTGCAGCCTCATGGCAGTTGAAGATTAGAGACCAATAAAATTCTTCCCATGCTGGCTCCTCCTCTGGGTTTCTGTCCAGTAGAGGTTGGTGGAACAGGAATAGTATTGCATGACTTTTTTTAATGCATGCTGGCATTTACAGCACCAAAAGCTACTGTTTTCATGTCATATTTTTTTATTTATTTTTTTTGGGTGCAGCTTAACCATAGATTTGTCTTCAACCAATGAGCCATGATCAAGCACCTGACAGACCATGTTTCCATCTTGCTGATAATGGAGAAGTGATATTCTGCAAAACAGGCTTCTTTTTGCTGTAACTGTTACTTCTAACCATACTAACAATAGCATGTCTTCTCTGCCACAAGTTTCCTGTGATTAGGAATAGCTACTGGTTCCTAAGTGCTTTTCTTTTTAATTTTTCAATACTTTTTTATGTCTGCTGTTTCATTTCTTTCTAATCCTCTAACCTCGCTGCTGTTTTCTTTCCTTCCCTCTGTCTTGTAGAGAGGTCTGAAGAATGTGTTTGATGAGGCTATCCTAGCTGCCCTCGAGCCTCCGGAAACTCAGCCAAAAAGGAAGTGCTGTATATTCTAAACTGTTTAACTGTTTCCTCCTCCCCTTTCTCTCAATGCTGCTTACTATGTCCACCTACTGTAGCAATTCTAATTAATAACGACGAGCAGAAACTCTAATAAAACCGAGATGTTGGCAAAACCTGTGCGTCTTTCCTTAACAATCCCAACCTGACAGCTGCTTGCTGTGCTTTAACAAGGCAAAAATTGGACTCTCTTAACTGTTTCTTGGGTTGCCTAAGCGTTTTATTAGCTAAGAAATAGCTAACATGTACTATTCTTACAAAAGTTATTCTTGATCTGCAACAAGTTATTTGCTAATGATTTTCTGAGCAGTATGATTAGTTGACTACTTTTACAGTGGAGTAGCCATTTTGTGGGCTTTAAAAATTTACCCTAGAGGCTTTCAAAAGTTCACCCTGGAATAATTCTGTCAACATGAAACAGCCATGCAACACATTTATCTTCATTGACCGCTCTATAGCAGTTTTACTGCCAGAGGGTGGTAGCTGTGTCCTGGATCACGTGTGTGTATATTTACATGATCAAGCTCTTCTGGGTAGGACGTGCGCACCAATGGCGGCTCACTCCCGCAGTGATCACGCACAGCGAAAGACTAGTTGGGGGTACCATGGACTCGTCCGCCAGCACCTGCTGATTGTTTATAACACAAAGAAAGCTCTGTTTGTGGGGAACAAAAGGACATACATTCTATACGAGTACAGTGTCACATGACTGCACAATTGTCAGTTAAAGTAACGCAGTGCCGTATTGCAAAAATTGCCTAGTCAGGAAGGGGGGTAAATCTTCTGGAGGTCAAGTTGTTAATGCGCAGCACCATATTTGACTGCACTCTAGTTTTCCAGCAATTGGCAAGGGATACTCCTGGGTATTTATCAGCGACTTCATGCACAACTTTTAGTTTGCAAAGCCTGACTGGGAAAGGCTTCCTCTGTGCCCTGATGCTATCAAAGGCATAGTTGGCACAAGGTGGGTTGAACTACATAGTAATTCCGGTAGATAGCTGGCAGTATCAAATGCTGATTGCTGGACAACCAAAGCATGGACAGATATCAAACATGTTACAATCCATTTGCCAAGGTACATGTGTTATATGGCAGCTTAGGCTGGGTTCACACTGGTGCGATCAGACATTGCATGCGATTTGCCCCGCATTGCTGTGCACATCACATGCGATGTATGTGCCATGCAAATTCAGCCATACTTCTTGTGTGGCTGAATTCACAAAGCATTTGGACCAAAATGCACAGGACCCTTTCTCCCCCCCCCCGCACCCATGCGATCCGATTCCTGTCCAAGTTCACACTGCGTTCTGCGGGGATGTCATTAAGTTTACATTGACACATGCAGTAGTTCAGAGGGCAGTGTGAACTGCCTGCGAGTGAGTTGCAATGCGGGAACCCACTTTGCACCAGTGTGAACCGAGCCTAAGTGTTAATTCTATAATTCAAGGTTGAACTGCCACTTCAAAGCCTTACAAGAGTTGCAAGTTCCTCCCAGTGGAGGTCCATACTTCTGCCCCCCCATTGTAAAGGAGGATTCCTCTTACTTCTTGGTAAGCTGCAGTGTAAAATTATGTGGATTGAAGCGGTGAAAGCCTCCAAAGTGTGGTTGCAGTAGAAGAGCGAGATTGGAGTCCAGCAGAAGTCACCTAGAGTTTAAAAAGAAGTCAATGGTTCATTTTTATCCCTCCCAGAATCAAAATGATGACAATGGTTGGGTTTGCCTTATTCTCCACATTGAGTCAGCTTTTTTTTTTTTTTGTAATTTCACTAAGAACTTGCTGAATTATGTGTTCTCGTTTTGCCCTCAGTGGCCAATGCCAATTCCTAGTGCCCTGAGCAAAATGGCCATCTTCACTGTGTTAATAGATGGTGCACCTTAACTCTGAATAAGTTCTGTGTGACAACCCTGGCCAAGAGCTTTGGGGGTAGAGGGGGTGTTGAGGTTTAGTTAGATCATAACTTTTAAAATTTTAGTCTTAATGCGTTTTTACTTTTTACCATTTTGGAAAGGGCGGGGCTGCCTGATCCCTTTTCAAACCTACAAGTCATTTTGGCTGTGCATTGTAGTGATTAGTCAATCTGCTATTGTGGTAGATATGAGAAAACATATATTTTAATCTTCCCTTTTGAATACTGTAACTTTAAAGAAAAAAAAATTGTTTGTTTTTATTTGACGAAGCATTGTGTATTCTACCCTTCGGGAATGCAGTAAGATTTGCTGAGACGATGCTGGTTTTGTCGTATGCTTAATGAAGTTATTTTCAATTTTTACCTTTTGTACATTTGGCGTAGTCCGCGGGGAAGTATGTACTTTCGTTTTTCTTTGTACCTTTTTTTTTTTTTTTCCATGTTGCTTGCATTAAATGGCTGCTAAATGTGATGGTGTGCTTTCCATGTATTTTCTGCCAATTTGCCATCTGTGCCATACTCTTAGCCATTACTTACACTGAAAACTGTTAAGGACCCGATCGAAGAGAAGCTCAAAAATGAACTGATTGGAACCAAGGACTTTGTAAATGCAAAGAAGAGACTTTTGTGCCATTATTTCCTTCACTTGACTCGGTCCCCAGTCTTGAGGAGCTCTTTTCTGACAGGGTGTTTTTTCTTCTTGGTGTTTCCTTTTAATTGTTGGCATCAAATATACTGTTAATGACTGCTTATCTATTCCAAAAACAAATACATATTTAAGTTGAAATCTCTTGTGGTCTTACTCTACCAAAGGTAATAAGAGCTGTGCAAAAGTGAAACCTGGGTTCCTAAGGGAAGTTTATGAAGGTTTGACATTTTTATGTTGACATTGTTTGGGAAGATTTTTGTTTTTTGTTTTTTTTTTTTTGTTTTTTTTTTTTTTTTTACATTATCTGTTCTGAAATCATAAAATGAGACTGCCCATTTCTTTTCTGTTTGACCCTTTCCAGAAAGGCCTAAAGAATGTATTTGACGAGGCGATATTGGCCGCACTGGAACCTCCGGAGCCCAAGAAGAAACGCAAGTGTGTGCTGCTATGAAAAACCTTCAGTGGTCTCCCCCCTTCTTCAGAGCTGGTGTTTGCTATCAAACTAAAACAAAACAAAAAAACATGTTTAAATCAAAACTAAAGATTAAATATAAACTTTTTAATTTTTTTATTTTTTTTTTTTTTTTTTTCACGTTCATGACAAAGGCCCTGAACTCATTACCAGCCAAAAGCCAGTGGTGATATCTGAAAATACAAGCCCAGCTACATTTAAGTCTTGTAGAAAAGATTAGTTTGAGCAATTGTGTATCCACCGAAAAACAAACACTGATTATTGCTAGTTTATTTTTTTTTTTTTTGTTTTTTTTGTTTGTTTTTTTCTCCTGTCTTTTTTTAATTTTATTATGTATTTACAGTTGCTAATGTCTTATATTAAAGAACAAAAGGCATGCTTCATCTATAACGGACTAATTTTAAACCTGTTTTATCTGTTCATCTCTTACATCAAGCTGATAGGAGACACCTTTAACACACAAGCAGGCAGGCTGATCAGGTGGTGTACACTTCCTTACTGCGTGACAGTTTTGGGGGTTCAGATTAATGGCAATGGCGCCCACTGATTGTTCCCGGACCATCAAATGGGCATCCCAAGCAAAATGATTCCTCCTGATACTGAACTGTATAGAGACCCTGTTAGTCAACTTGGTAAAATTGCAGGTAAATTAAGTTACTAAAATTGCAGGTAAAAGCACAGGAAAAAATATTTTGAATGCTTTCTTGCGGTGGGTTTCCCCCCCCAAAAATTTTTTTATTGACTTGCAATGTCCTTTTTAAACTTGCTAGGGAACCGATATTCCACAAAATGTCTATTCCCTAGCACAGCCTTGCATGTCATAGCCTTCTCTTTGTCATCTAATTATTGTCTGTTCTGGCCAGCTCCTCCTCCTCTCCCTTCATCTTCCTACATAACATTTTTCTCTAGCTGCTGGAGAAGGAGCGAAGGGAAATACTATAGAGTGTCAGTGGAGGCGTGACCACCTTGAGCCTGCAGACATCACATCCAAGATGGCGGCACCAAGCAGCAGCCTTGGGGCTATTGAATGTCTGCACAAGGGAGCCTTTTACTGGTTAAAATGTGTTAAATTCATATATAATCTTATGGAAAAATTGTTAAAGGGTAACTCCACTTTCATGGGGAAAAAAAGGCAAATAAAAAAAATCTATAGCATATACAATTGCAGCTCAAGTCATATTGTAATTGAATGTTGTTATTAAAAGTTACCTTTCCTTTTTTAACCTGCAGTGCTGTAATTTTCTGTAAATCCAATGCAATATGGCTACTAGAGGTGTTCTGTACACAGAAAGTGTGATGCTCCCAAAAAAAAAATCACATCTAAAGGGATTCAGACCCTGCAATTTTCCTCATTAGAGCCCTAACAACTCTCATTAGACTCACTCAGCACAGGGGGCACAGATAAACAGTGATTTCTTCAGAATAACAAAAGGTAGGAACCTGCAACAAAGTTTCTTAAAATACTTGCAATGTACATAGGCACCCAGAGGGGAATGTTTTTTTTTTTTTTTTTTTCTCAACGGAAGTGGAGTTACGCTTTAATATGGTCTGGCAACAGGGTCTCTTTAAGGTCCAGGCTATTGCCCTTTAGAAGAAGCTTGTTAATTTACACAGAGTTTAGGACACAAAGTTGAGGTTTTAGAAGACCCCTTTGCTCAGGAAAACGCTAACAAAGTCTTTCACACACTTTGCAGGTCAGTGACATTCTGTACTCCTTAAGCTCCTTTAATCTTTTATTTCCAAAGATACAAAGCTTTTCCAACAGGGTTTGCCCAATTTGAACACACAGCCCTGATCGATGTTTAAAGAAACAGAATTTTTAAACTGACTTTCAGCCTGGACAGAGATACGATAGCTGCCAGTGCCAAATTGTTTCAATGTGCGTTCCTAGGGCTTACCTCAGACAAGCCGATATGTTGGGTAAAAGGGCACCCGGCAAGCTCTTGTTTGTTTCAGGTTGTTGGCTTGCTAATTGACACAAGGACACCAATCGTGGAGCATGCAGCTGCAAAAATAAGGCGCTAATGGCAGCTGCTCTTTTCTACCCTGACAAGTTCCCTGTAGACCAGGGGTCTCAAACTGGTGTCCCTCCAGCTGTTGCGAAACTACAAGTCCCATGAGGCATTGCAAGGCTGACAGTTACAAGCATGACTCCCTCAGGCAGAGGCATGATGGGACTTGTAGTTTCGCAACAGCTGGAGGGCCACCAGCTTGAGACCCCTGATATGGAGGCTCTTTCCCAGCAGATGCCATTGAAAACGCACGCAACAAATGCCTTAAAGCGCGCCTTTCTTGACGTTGTAGGATTCGTTGTATTTTCACAGGACCCCTCTCAGTTGACTTGAACAGAATACTGAAAGTCATTGCACCAAAAAAATGCAGCATGCAAACTTTTTTTGTTGCTATTATGCATCTGGGTGCAACATATTGTTTTGGCTTCATTAGAAACCATGTCTTTCCTCACAGCCATGCATTTTGTTTGCACTTAAAAAAATGTAGCAAAATGCTCGAATCTCCTAGCAGGAAGAAGCCCTAAATGTTTGAAGTATGGGACCGTTGCAAAAAATGGCGAGTGAAATCTGCTAAATCCAACAATGGTGGTCTAGCGTGCCATGAAAGCCTTTTTAAAATGGTAGTTAATTACTGTTTGGCAAGGTAGTGTAGAGCAAGATTTACATCTGGGTTCTCCCATCTTTCTCTTAAATTGGTGGGTTTGATTTTCTTTTTTGCATCACTAAATAAATGGTCAACTTTAGTTCTGCCCTGTGTTGTCCTGAGGGAGTGGTGTTCTATATTCTTTTCCCCAGTTAGTTTGACATTTAAGGGACCATTAAATATAATACCCCAATGTACATGTTTGCATGCATATAAACAGGAATCCAGAGGAAGGATTTCAGTCTCTAAATATACTGTCAAGAAAATAGACACCAGTGTTAATAAGGATTTTACCAAACCCACTTTTTCCAGAGGTATTTTTTAATATGTAGGGAAAGTATTCCATCTTCCCAAATGAATAACTTGTAGGCTCATTAGTATTGAACCAATGCTTTGTTCCATGTTTCAGTTCTTTGTATATGCATACTTTTCAGATGTATTAAACATAAAATATCTTCCGACTCGTGCTTACCTGTTGTTTTCTACTTGGTAGTTTTTTTTTGGGGGGGGGGGGGTTTAATGGCTTTTACAGTGGAACTTAAAGTGGTTAAGCCACTGTATTACAAACATCCTATCCCCTCTGTTAGCTATCATTATCTATCCTAGTGCCTGTGCTGAAAAAAAAAATGCAGATTATACCTTCTATCCAAATGTCTCCTGACGCTCACATTACTCCTGAGCTCTTTCCTCTACCCGGCTGACAGCTGTAGTGGGCGGGGCCAAGCACTACCACTGACGTCAGCCGGAGAGGGGAGAGAGCCGAAGAGTCACGAGTGCCAGAAGACTGTCGGGTATAAGGTATAATTTTTATTTTTTTCAGCACAGACACTAGGATAGATGATGTTGAATAACAGAGGGGATAGGATGTTTGTTGTGCAGTCAAGATAGCAGCAGGAAGGAAAGGGGTGGGGAGCATAGTGGCACAGACTAGCTGACAGAGGGGAGAGAGAGGACAAGAGGAGAGCTGCGGATGACGGAGGCAAGTAAACTGACCACGGTGTCAGGCCTCAGCAGCCATGATAAACCGTGGTCAGTTTACAGGAGCAGGGGGTATTGCCAAGCAGCATCAGTCAGGTTTTTAGGTGATAGAAGGAGCCAAATTACACCGCACAAGCACTGTGCTGTATAACATGCTTTAAGGCAGTGGTTCTCAACTCCTGTCCTCAGGACCCACTAACAGGCCAGGCTTTAAAGTACTACCTTGGGAAGATGCAGTCTAGAATCATTGAGCAGCAAATTATATCACCTGCTATGTATTTCAGTTATCTTGCAAATCTGGCCTGTTAGTGGGTCCTGAGGACAGGAGTTGAGAACCACTGCTTTAAGGAAACTGGATCAATTTATTTTATTTTTTTGGGGGGGGGGGGGGGGGGGGGGGGGGGGTGTAACACAGGCTTTAAGGCGAACCTCATTTCAGGTTCCTAATTTTTATGGTAAATGACGGTTTCTTAGGAACCAACCCATTACCTAACCCCCCCCCATTTATTGAAGCCAAGTCCAGCCAAAACCTTTTTCAGGTTTACATAAAATGGAGTTAGGATTTCTTTCAAGAGTTTAGTTTTTATTTTTATTGCTGTTACAACTATCTGCTTCTGCTCTACATGCCAGAAAAAGAAGAGGAATGGGTGTAGCAGGGAGAAGAAGCCATAAACCAAACCCTTTACTTCCTCCCATCACACTGTCCTGTGACACTAGAACTAAAAGTAGGGTATAATCTCCCCAATAGAGACTACTCTGAAAACCCAATAAAGGTTCTAATGCTTTTACATGTCTTAAAAAAAAAAAAAAAAAAAAGTTCGGAGTTTGATGTAAACCTCGTCTACCAAGGTGTGTTAAGCTTGGGTATCTGTTCTTGGGGCTTTTCGGTAAAAAAAAGATCCCAGTAGCAATAAAGAAAAGATTATTAAATAAAATAATAATAAAGGCACCCCTGTACCCGCCCAGTGCAAACGCATCGTGAGGTATCGGAGAGAACAATAAGTCAGGTTAACGCAAAACTGATAACTTGTAAAGCTTTTAAAAAATAGCCTGTGGAGCATTTTTTTGTGCTTTTACAGGCACACACAATTTTAAGGCTTGACATGTTTGGAATCTATTTACTCAGTGCAACCCCATATTTAAAAAAAAAAAAAAAGTATAATTTTGTTTACACAAAAATACATGTGTATTTCATGAATTTAAAAAAAAAAAAAAAAGTTTTATAAATAGCTGTGCAAATATTGTGTGACATAAATTGCAAATGTCATTTTATTCTCCAGGGTCTTGTCCTTAAAGCGGGGGTCCACCTAAACCGCCAAAAAAAAAAATGTTAAGAGCCAGCAGCTACAAATACTGCAGCTGCTGACTTTTAATAAATGGCCACTTACCTGTCCCAGGGTCCAGCGATGTCGGCAGGCGACGCCGAGAACCCGCTCGGTTCTCGGCAGCTGCCGCCACCATCCTAGGTGAGGGAATCAGGAAGTGAAGCGTTGCGGCTTCACTTCCCGGTTCCCTACTGCGCATGCGTGAGTCGCGCTGCGCATCGTAACTGGTCCCCGCTATCTCCTGGGAGCTGTGTGTTTCCCAGGAGACAGCGCGGAGGGACAGGAAGAGGCATAGACTCCCATGGGAGTCTATGCCGGAAGTGGGTGTCTTAGACAGGTATCTGCCCCTGAAAGGTGCCAAATGTGACACCGGAGGGGGGGAGGGTTCCGAAAAGTGGAAGTTCCATTTTTGTGTGGAACTCCGCTTTAAGAAAATTTTATATAGCAGCTTGGGGTTTTAAAGTACTTTTTGCTTTCAATCTTAATTTTATTGGAAAATGTTTATACAAATAGACAAATATGCATAATCATACCAGTCAATTAAAAAAATACATTATACAAGCTTACATAACAAAAAAAACAAAACGGGGGAAAATGATGGCAACACATACAGATCATGTTTTGAAAGATTGTCTTATTTAGATTCTGCTTAAATTCCCATAATGCAAAAAAATGCTAATGTTAACGTGTGCAGAAAAAAAAAAAAGGCCGCAGTATGCAAGTGGTTAAGGAGCATTAGCAAACTAATGACATCATTGTTCTATTTTTATACCTGTAACCAAGGTTTCCCCGGTCTATAGAGTTCTGCTATGCAGAGGAATAAGGAAAGCAAATATCACAAGCCTTTGAGTACCTGTACTAGCGGTGTTAAAAGCTGAAGTTTATTTTGCCTATATTTAGCCCTCCATGGTTCTTGTCCCCCCCTTTAACAACATACTAATTAAATGCTTAAAGCTTTTTCATTACATACCTTACTTTATATACAGTGCTGTCATCACTGGATGTTTGTGTAATGCAGGGATATCATAGCTGGGGGAACGGGGTGGCAGGGTACTGTACATAGCTTCCGAAAAATATCACAGGACCCTACCTCTGTACTCCTCTCAAAAGTCCTCAACATTGATGCCAACAGTGGACTTGGCTTTTTGGAATGGATATAAAAATGTCTTGATGAGTGGCTATCAGTCTGGAGCAGTGGACAGTTGGGGAGACTGCTTTTGAATACAAACTGTCCTAGGTAATCGCCACATGTGATGCTGAGCATCCATGATTGAAAGAACTGAAATTCAATGAATGAAATGGGTGGGCCACAGCCAGTCAGGTTGGGGAGGAAAGGGACGTCGTCCTGTGAGGGAATGAGGCCGGCCTTGTCTGACTTGCTGCAGCTTCTAACGCACACTTTGAGGTGCTCGCTGTGCAGTGAACGCAGAGCTGGCATTCTCGGAAGTGGAGCCTTTACAACTTTGCAAAACTGACGGTAAGGCTGGAGTTCAATTTTGGGATTACATTTTCTTTCATGAAATCTTGGAATAATAGGATTCTGTAGTATTATAAAAGTGGCTTGACCAAATTCACCTTGGATAACCACACAAAATAAACAAAAACCCCTTTTGGAAAGTAAGGTGGTCTTAATTTTGGACTTAGGATTTTTTGACTTCATGATCTTAATTTTTTTTTTTTGCCACAATTTTTTTTGGAAAGGAAGAAACATGCTGTCATTGAGGGGGTTAAAACATGGGGCTTTTTATAAAGGATGTACTAGATACGTAGTCGTACACAGAGAGGAGGTGGTGTAGGGGTTAATGCACATGTCGCATACCATACGGATGGAGATGAAGAGATTAATGTGCAAGAACAAGGGAGGTGAGAGGATAACATACTGGTCAGATCAGAGGCAGGATGAAGCTGACATACACTGTAGAGCAGGTATATGCAATTAACGGACCTCCAGCTGTTGCAGAACTACAAGTCCCATGAGGCATAGCAAGACTCTCACAGCCACAAGCATGACACCCAGAGGCATGATGGGACTTGTAGTTTTGCAACAGCTGGAGGTCCGCTAACTGCATATCCCTGCTGTAGAGGCTGTACTGGTACCTGATTTCACTTGTACTGGATGGTAATCGCAAAGATTTCTTTCTTCTTTCACACCGATTGGTATGTGAAAAGAAAGTTCGAGCTGGCTGCTAACCGCAGTCCTTGTTTACATTGTGTGATGCAGTGATTGGTCACAGTGATTGTGTGGTACAGAACCACTCTCACTGGCTCTGTACCCTTCTTTTTTTTTTTTTGCTGGCTCCGAGGAAGGGAGAAATTGATAAAAACGATGCCACCTGTCACGTGATTCCTACTATGAAGTTTCCTTAGTTCTGCAACTTTTATATAGACAAAGGGGTTATTTTTTTTTCTTTCACTTTTAGTTCCACTTTATAAGTGTGTGTATATATAGGCAAAACTTTTTTTTTTTTTTTTTTTAAAGCTGCAGCTTTATATCTCTACAGCTTTCATCACATCACATCACTTACCTGTAATGAAGTATGTCCAATATAGTGCAGGCACCTAGATCCTGGAGAAACCTGTTCAAGAGGTGCCTTGACCTTTTCCTGGCTCTGAACTTCAGGCACTGCAATAGTGTATAACTTTGGGTCTTCAGGCAGAACAGCAGTACAGGTAGTCTGATGGGGACTCTCCCCTCCTCGTCCATTTCAAAGTTTTTTTTAAAAATTTACTACACCGTAACTTTTCCCCATTCAGAGAGCAAGTTACAAGCAGCCTGAGGAGGAAGCCTCCCTCTTTGAACTTCTTTTGCCTGAAGCCCCAAAGCTATTAACCACTGCAGTGCTGGAATTTCAGAGCCAGGAAAAGGACAGGGCATCCCTGCACAAAAGATTTCTCCAGGATCCAGCTGGCGGCACAACGTAGACTAGGGCTCAAAATTTTAAGTCCTGAGCTACTAGCCAGGCCTTGAGGCTTACTTGCCACCAGTTGCCCCACCCAACGCCACCCCTAAACACACCCTCCTAAATTACCTTATGAAATTACACTTAAATGTTTTATGCAGAATTAAGTTACAAAACTAAATATTAACAACTTCATCAGTGCAGCCTTACCAGTGCCCATCAATGCAGCCTCACCTGTGCAGAGGAAGAGGAGAGCCGGCCGGATCATCACAGAGCTGGGATTGCCTGCTATAACAGCTTTCGTTTGAATTGCTGGGCGCTCCACGTCGCACACAGTCCTGGCTCCCTTGATAGACGTCATACGTTTCGGCATTGGACTGGTGTTCTTTCTATCAAAAGATCATCTCTTCCCCTGGGCGATTGGCTTCCATTCAACCCTGCCTGCTGGCGGAACCCCCAGCCCCACACTCACCCTCAATCATTTTTTTAATTTTTTTTGCATAAGTGTTCGAGAGAGAGGTGTTGTATTTTTTTTTTCACTTGGATATTGTTGGGAATTTCCCTTCCATCAGTCATTTTCAAAAATATCAATATTCCATAGGTGTTTTTTTTTTTGTTTCACAGTTTGCCATTGTTTTCAGGCTTCTTTTTTTATCCTGCGCACACTCCCTATCCTCCCCTAATGCTCCTTACTGTTGTAAGCAGTTCTGTTCTTTCTGAATACATGGTCTTCTCTGTGCCTACTACAATTCCCATAGAGCTGAATATGTGTGCAGGAAAGTGTGACTATATTCGCATACACAAGGGGGGCATGGAGAATGGGCCACCCTAGAACAAGAAGTTTTAGAACACAACAGCAGAAAAAAAAAACTTGCATTTTAGAGATGAAACACGAAAAGAGAGATGGGTGCATTCTTGTTCTATTTAGACATATTGCATTTGTTTTATTTTAGTTAAAAAAATTAATTTGGTTTAGTGTCAGGGTGCTTTCACACCGAGGCTTGGGGGCGTCGGCTATTTTTAGCAGCGCTATTCGGCTGCTAGCGGGCGCTTTTAACTCCTGCTAGCGGCTGAAAAAGGGTTAAAACCGCCCACAAAGTGCCGCTGCTGCAGCGCTGCCCCATTGAATTCAATGGGCAGGGGTGCTTTAGGAGCGGTGTATACACCGCTCCTATAGTGCTGCAAAGATGCGGCTTGCTGGACTTTTTTTTATCGTCCTGCAAGCGTACCACTCCAGTGTGAAAGCACTTGGGCTTTCACACAGGAGAGGCTCTTTACAGGCACTATGCAGGCCCTATTTTTATCGCTGTATCACCTGTAAAGCGCCTCAGTGTGAAAGCGGTCTCACTTTAAGTTCCTGTCCTAGAGGTTGAATGGCAAAATTAGGGAAATTAACCTTTTAGATGGCTATCGTCAATACTGCTTTCCCCATTTGAAGATTTACTGTCTTCTCTTGTTCTGGTGACGACCGTAAAATTTTGAATTTCAAATAATTTTCCGTCTCTGTGACACTGGCCACCAGGACCTATAGAGAGAGGTAAATATGCCAAGCAGAGACACAGCAATAAAATCCTCAGAGGGGTTCTAATTTATGGGATTTGTAGTTTTACCACAGCTGGAGTGCCGAGCTTGCCTACCCATGCTCTACACAATCCAACACTAAGGCCGCGTACACACGGTCGGATTTTCCAACAACAAATGTTGGATATGAGCTTGTTGGCTGAAAGTCCGACCGTGTGTATGCTCCATCGCACATTTGTTGTCGGATTTTCCGGCAAAAAATGTTGGCTAGCAGGTTCAACAAAACTTTGTTGTCGGAAAGTCCGATCGTGTGTACACAAGTCCGTCGCACAAAAGCTCACGCATGCTCGGAATCAAGCAGAAGGAGCCGCACTGGCTATTGAACTTCCTTTTTCTTGGCTCGTCGTACGTCTTGTACGTTCCCACGTTCGTAATTGTTGGCCAACATTTGTGTGACCGTGTGTATGCAAGACAAGTTGGAGCCAACAACCTTCAAACAAAATTCCCCGTTTTGTTGTCGGAAAGTCCGAACGTGTGTACGGGTTATAACGCAAAAAAAAAAAATCATAAACGTTACATCAATGTAAAGGCATGTTACTGAAGATTGTAGTATTGTTTGAGAACCCTTGAAAACACAACTTTACTTTTTGAGAACATTTTCGACCTGTAGTATACTTGCTGTTATTCTTTATTTTTCAGTTATGCTGGCTTTCTGCCAGTGGCTTAGCTCTGCCCATTTTCATTTACTACCTCCTCCACCCTCCGGATGGCAAATGTAACTTGTACATATTTGGGACCAATGTGTATATAACAAAATGGTGGTCAGAATTCCCCAAATTTCAAAGAGCTACGTCTGCAAAATGCTGCTTAAGGCTAGCTTCACGTCTGTGCGGGTGGTGCCGCTATGGGACCCACACTAATACTGGCAGTCGCAACCACTCACACAGAGAAATGCAGGACCCATGGGCGGGTGCCATTAATCCTAACTGCATGCCACCTGCACTGGTAATCGCAACTGTACTGGGAACTGAGGCTGCGATTTCAAAAACAGTGCAGGGACTTCTTTCCTGCGTGGCACGAGAGCCTATTCAAATGAATGGGCTCTCGTGCCAATGCAAACCGTGGCTGCACAGGGTGTGAACCTTTTAAAAAAAAAAAAAAAAAAGTCCTGAGAGTTAAATTGGTGCTACGATTATTTGTCTTAATCGTACAGGACACAGACTAAGTATTCATAAACCCTGGGTTATAGATAGGCGCATGCCTTGAGGTGATTGGACACTGGCAAGCTTTTGAGGACAGGCCCCCTGGCTGCCTCCCCTGTAACTTTACCCCACTCCATGAGTCCTCATATTTATCTCTTTTTTTGCTTTTGCCCTAGAGTGGTGGGCATCTCACTTAAAGGGGTTGTAAACCCTGTACTCAGCAGCCCCCCAGCCCCCCTGTTTTACTCACCTGAGCCCGTTCATTCCCCCTGGAGACGCGCTCTACCTTTCTGGACGGGGTTCTTGGCTTGATTGGATAGATTGATAGCAGCGCAGCCATTGGCTCCCTCTGCTATCAATCAAATCCAATGCTGCGGAGCCAAGTCCGGCATTCTGTGTCTACGGACGCAAATGCTGGACTCGGAAGCGCGCCCGCACGGTAACCCCCAGGAAGAACGCTTCTCCTAAGGGGTTTATCTACTATTGCCATTGGGGGAACCCAGAAGACGATCGGAGCCACTCTGTGCAAAACGAACTGCACAGTGGAGGTAAGTATGATATGTTTATTAAAAAAAAAAAACAAGGGTTTACAACCCCTTTAACTACCGTCGTTTATTTCATCTTTGGATTCTTCAATCAATGTTTCACTGTTATTTTTTTTTTAAGGTGTAATTTCAAATTAATTTTTTCATAAAAACGAACAAAGAAACAATAAACAAAGTCACCATTGAAAGAGACATAGGGGTTGATTTACGAAAGGCAAATCCACTTTGCACTGCAAGTGCACTTGGAAGTGCAGTCGCTGTAGATCTGAGGGGAAGATGTGAAATGAGGGGAAGCTCAGCTGATTTTATCATCCAATCATGTACAAGCAAAAATGCTGTTTTTTTATTTTCCTTGCATGTCCCCCTCAGATCTACAGCGACTGAACTTCCAAGTGCACTTGTAGCGCAAAGTGGATTTGCCTTTAGTAAATAAACCCCATAGTTGGTAAATACAACCAGTATACCTACATATAGCATAGAGGGGTATTTAACCCCTTCCGGAACCCACACACTCCCAAGGAACAAAGTGTGTGGGAGGGATATGTCAGTAATATTTTCTAGAAATTATAGGTGCCAAGTCTTCACGGTCATTTAATACCACAATAGAAGTAGTGCAACCTCCGGAAAACCATTTGAGCCATACCTGGACCCCACACTGCGAGGATGGCCTGTATTGTTGATTCGGGGCACTAGATTCTGCACAGGTGTTCATCTCCTCCTTTCCATTTCCCATCTTCTGTCCCTTTTGGGTGCTTCCACTTTTTCTTTTAACATCAGGTGATTCTTGCAAATTACTTTTTCTCATGTGAAGAAACCCTCTCTCCTTAAATCTGGGATGTGCTAATCTACACCCCCCCCCCCCCCCCCGCCAATCAAAGAAACTGGTTTTGGTCATAGCTATAAATATAGAAATGGAAATTAAAACCAATATCGCATTGTTGCTTTATTCAATGACCGTGAATGTATTAAGTGGAAGAAAAGAGGGGGGATTAACTGCACATAAGTGAGAATGAATAGTCAAAAAATCAAGTAGAAATGACAAATAAATAAAATATTATAACAGCTGCGAATTCCTATATGTGACACAAACACACAACATGGATATTGTAAAACTCTTGAACCGCGCTAATGACAAACAAATGTGTATAAAAGTGATAATAAATCGCCTTTAGACTGAATCCAAATATACGTATGATCGTATATCATATAGATAAGCATGTGCAATAAACAATAAAACTAGCATCAAAGCTACAATCTAATGTGCAGCAATAAAGAAAAAATTTAAAGAAATTAATGTGAGTCCATATGTGAACACCCGAGTGTTGAATTGGATGAAGTGAAGGTCCTGTTGTATGAGAACACAAGTGCTTGGGTCCACCACCATGTGTAGAGTGACTGGGCGCTTACCAGAGACCCATGACCCCCCCCCCCCCCGTTACAGAGGGTCTGAGTGAGCTGTTGGATCTTATTACTCCGGACCACCATAAAGCCAAGATGTAAAGCTGGGATGGAACATCAGGAACCTTAGTGTGGATGGATAGATCAATGGGAAATCAGGCTCTCAGCAGAGTGATGTGACCATATATGGAAAAGAAGGGGGGCTCCAATAGTGTAAAATCTTAAGGCTTTATTAAAAACAAATAAAGTATACACTCACATGTAAAATCGGAAATAAGCGCTCAGCCCTACGCGGCGTTTCGTTTCGTAAAGACGTAACGAAGACGTAATTTGTTTACGAAACGCCGCGTAGGGCTGAGCAACGTGATCGCGTCACCTCCCACCGATGTTGTGATACCAGAGGACGGGCTGTCTGTGAGCATCCGGCCGGTGCTCCAGACTGCTTTCCAAGAGCGCTTATTTCCGATTCCGAAAATTTTTGTCTGATATGACCACAAGGTCCGATTTTCTTTTCATTAGTACGGTTTTCTGACAAAAAAAATAAAAAATCTGAAGAGCAATACTAGGCATTCAACATATTACGTCACTTCTGACGTTGAATTCTGTCGTCAGAAAATTTTCTGATGGTGGTCTTCACTTTTCGATTTGAGACTAGCATCAAACAAAAAAAACGGACAAAAATTTGGCCAAATAATCTGACCGCATTAAGACCCCATACACACTATTAGATTTTCTGCGGATTTTTGTCTTTAGATTTATCAAAACCATGTAGTGCAAGGGCCTGCCTGATTGCATACAAATTGAAACGCTTAAGGTTTGACCTCATATTATATGGTTTTGGTAAATCTGAAGACAAAAATCTGCAGAAAATCTAATAGTGTGTATGGGGTCTTACTTAGAAAAAAAATGTCATTTGTACCTCGTTTAATGATCTACCCAATAATAATTTGAAATGACTAAAAACCACCATATATGTCAGACTTTTGAAAATGAATTATTTTGTAACTTGAACATCCAATCTATCCATAAATATAAGCGCTAAAACACAACAAAGATGAAAAGAACAAATAATGATATATTAAAAAGGAATTGGGACTTTAAGTGAGGCACATGATGAGTGAATAATTGGTCAGTCTGTAAAAATATTTATTTGCGGACAGAGCAGCAAATTGTAATCAATACATGCACAAATATTAAGCACTTGAATATACATAGCATCCAAATTGAACAATAGTGTTAATACACATACATAATAAACATCAAAGCACATAATAAATGATGGGAGCCAATATGTACTCCATATCGTAAAATCTATGATGATTGCGTATTGCATGGTAATAGTAAAAATAACATAAGACATACCTTATATGTATGCTGCATCAAGTAAGCTCTATGTGTTTCATGGACTTTCCACTTCCTCAGGAGCAGATGCATGCCAAATCTGTAAAAAATATGTACCAATAAATTCTGAGCATTCTAAACCCAAAGGTCATGAAGAAAAGAAATGGTCAGACAACAGCAATAATTCTGGAAAAGGAGACCTGGTGCTCTCAGTAGAAGACTATGCCTTACCCTGATGGTCAGGGTCTTGCAACACTTGCTCTACAAAAATGATCTGTTGGGGCTACTATAGGAATGGAGCTGAGCAACTGTTCCATATAACATCAGGCTACCTGCTGATCCCTGAATCCAAAAATACTTAAAAAAAAAAAAAAAAAAAAAAAAAGGTTGGTATTAGAATGTATTTTTAAAACTACAAATTCAGACCTGTCGAGAACTTAAAATGTGATTGCTGATGCATCAGAGCAGACATTGCATGTACTGATTTCAGGAAGTACACCCCTACTAAACCAGTGAGGTGACCAGTGGTTGTAGTGGCTGCAGTATCTCACAAAAGTGAGTACACCCCTCACATTTTTGTAAATATTTTATTATCTTTTCCTGTGACAACACTGAAGAAATAACACTTTGCTACAATGTAAAGTAGTGAATGTACTGCTTGTATAACAGTGTAAATTTGCTGTCCCCTCAAAATAACTCAACACACAGCCATTAATGTCTAAACTGCTGGCAAAAAAAGTGAGTACACCCCTAAGTGAAAATGTCCAAATTGGGCCCAGAGTGTCAATATTTTGTGTGGCCACCATTATTTTCCAGCACTGCCTTAACTCTCTTGGGCATGGAGTTCACCAGAGCTTCACAGGTTGCCACTGGAGTCCTCTTCCACTCCTCCATGACGACATCACGGAGCTGGTGTATGTTACATCAACAGCTGATTGGGGGAGAGAGGCTTTATAACACAGCAGACTTCTATGCCGGACATCCTCTGCAAATTGCGGGATGACACCGGCCTGAATAGCTACATGTCTTGATCTACTCCTGTGCTATGTAAGTAAACAACTACTTTCTAATGGCCATTACTTTAGTCTAGGCTTGCTAACTACAGTGGGGCAAAAAAGTATTTAGTCAGCCACCAATTGTGCAAGTTCTCCCACTTAAAAAGATGAGAGAGGCCTGTAATTGTCATCATAGGTATACCTCAACTATGAGAGACAAAATGTGGAAACAAATCCAGACAATCACATTGTCTGATTTTTGAAAGAATTTATTTGCAAATTATGGTGGAAAATAAGTATTTGGTCAATATCAAAAGTTCATCTCAATACTTTGTTATATATCCTTTGTTGGCAATGACAGAGGTCAAATGTTTTCTGTAAGTCTTCACAAGGTTGTCACACACTGTTGCTGGTATGTTGGCCCATTCCTCCATGCAGATGTCCTCTAAAGCAGTGATGTTTTGGGGCTGTCGCTGGGCAACATGGACTTTCAACTCCCTCCAAAGGTTTTCTATGGGGTTGAGATCTGGAGACTGGCTAGGCCACTCCAGGACCTTGAAATGCTTCTTATGAAGCCATTCCTTCATTGCCAGGGTGGTGTGTTTAGGATCATTGTCATGCTGAAAGACCCAGCCATGTTTAATCTTCAATGCCCTTGCTGATGGAGGAGGTTTGCACTCAAAATCTCACAATACATGGCCCCATTAATTCTTTTATGTACACGGATCGGTTGTCCTGTTCCCTTTGCAGAGAAACAGCCCCAAAGCATGATGTTGCCACCCCCATGCTTCACAGTAGGTATGGTGTTCTTTGGTTGCAACTCAGCATTCTCTCTCCTCCAAACACGAGTTGTGTTTCTACCAAACAGTTCTACTTTGGTTTCATCTGACCATATGACATTCTCCCAATCCTCTTCTGGATCATCCAGATGCTCTCTAGCAAACCTCAGATGGGCCCGGACATGTACTGGCTTAAGCAGGGGGACACATCTGGCACTGCAGGATCTGAGTCCCTGGCGGCATATGTTGTTACTGATGGTAGCCTTTGTTATGTTGGTCCCAGCTCTGCAGGTTATTCACTAGGTCCCCCCGTGTGGTTCTGGGATTTTTGCTCACCATTCTTGTGATCAGTTTGACCCCACGGGGTGAGATCTTGCGTGGAGCCCCAGATCGAGGGAGATTATCAGTGGTCTTTATGTCTTCCATTTTCTAATTATTGCTCCCACAGTTGATTTCTTCACACCAAGCTGCTTGCCTATTGCAGATTCAGTCTTCCCAGCCTGGTGCAGGTCTACAATTTTGTTTCTGGTGTCCTTCGACAGCTCTTTGGTCTTCACCATAGTGGAGTTTGGAGTGTGACTGTTTGAGGTTGTGGACAGGTGTCTTTTATATTGATAACAAGTTCAAACAGGTGCCATTAATACAGGTAATGAGTGGAGGACAGAGGAGCCTCTTAAAGAAGAAGATACAGGTCTGTGAGAGCCAGAAATCTTGCTTGTTTGTAGGTGACCAAATACTTATTTTCCACCATAATTTGCAAATAAATTCTTTCAAAATGTCTCTCATAGTTGAGGTATACCTATGATGACAATTACAGGCCTCTATCATCTTTTTAAGTGGGAGAACTTGCACAATTGGTGGCTGACTAAATACTTTTTTGCCCCACTGTATACCTTCACAACATTCATACTGAGGTTGTGTCTGGGAATTCTCTGTTTATTCCTAATAAATCTAATAGACGAACCCAATATAAAATTGATTACATGTAAATGCCTTTTATTACTACTTCTTATTCGGTACATTTTATACATAATAATTAATCTCCAATTAAGCAAATTAATTCTATTATGATGTTATAGCATTGCAGTAATCCTACCACTCCCTCATATAACCCTCTGTTCTGAGAAATAAATATCTAGAATTCAACCATTCAATTAATTGAATACTTTATTTATTTATTTGTCACCATTTTAGCCATCAAACATACATCCATAAACGCCATCTGTTGAGCCACCTCCAGGTATGAGTTAAACCTTGTAAACTAGCCCTTTTAATGTACTCAACAATTTCTACCATTAATAATGAATAGGATCCTTTACTATACACTTATATTATTATATTTTTTGCAGGATTTGCCTCTCGGCCTCAGTGGAGCCTCAGGTTATTTTTATACGCCCTTTTTGGGCCTTCTCTTGTTCTTGAAGAGAATATTATACATATATTTTTATGGAAGAAATTCCATCTCCACCCATATATGGATCTATAACAATTCTATCTATAATATTTAAATGAATGTTTTTTTTCGAAATCAAGAACATATTGGGTAGACAGACTTTGTCATTGTCCCGGTTTTAACTAAAAGCTTTATGCAATGCCAAGTCAGTCAATACAGTGTAAACGTAAGTGTAAAAGACGTGAAAAGTACATTATGAAATGTTTCACATATACTTGTACTCATATGCTGATTGTTGTCCTTTTAATATATTTCTTCTAATATAGAAGGGTGCAAGAGTACTGTCTTAAACACTGTACACACATTAATGTAATATTGTCTGATTCGCATTCCAAACTATAGATGTTACATTCTTTTTATATTTTTATTGTTTCTACTTAATAAATTATATTTGTACTATATATACTTTTCTACGCTTTTGGAAATGTGCCTAAAAAGTCCACCAATAGGGGACCCCCTTTTTGTTGTTTATGTTGGAGACCTTGCGCTCCTCCACCTTCTGTTTGAGGATGCCCCACAGATGCTCAATAGGGTTTAGGTCTGGAGACATGCTTGGCCGGTCGATCGCCTTTACCCTCAGCTTCTTTAGCAAGGCAGTGGTCGTCTTGAAAGTGTGTTTGGGGTTATCATGTTGGAATACTGCCATGCTGCCCAGTCTCCGAAGGGAGGGGATCATGCTTTGCTTCAGTATGTCACAGTACATGTTGCCATTCATGGTTCCCTCAATGAACTGTAACTCCCCGGTGCCAGCAGCCCCAGACCATGACACTCCCACCACTATGCTTGACTGTAGGCAAGTCTTTGTACTCCTCACCTGGTTGCCGCCACACATGCTTGACGCCAGCTGAACTCCTTCAGGGACGACAGTCATGCAGACCAATTTGATGCGGTGTGTGGCGTATGGTCTGAGCACTGACAGGCTGACTCCCCACCCCTTCAACCTCTGCAGCAATGCTGGCAGCACTCATACGTCTATTTCCCAAAGATAACCTCTGGATATGATGCTGAGCACGTGCCCTCAACTTCTTTGGTCGACCATGGCGAGGCCTGTTCTGAGTGGAACCTGTCCTGTTAAACCGCTGTAAGGTCTTGGCCACCGTGCTGCAGCTCAGTTTCAGGGTCTTGGCAATCTTCTTATAGCCTATGCCAGGGATATGCAATTAGCGGAACTCCAGCTGTTGCAGAACTACAAGTCCCATGAGGCATAGCAAGACTCTGACAGCCACAAGCATGACACCCAGAGGCAGAGGCATGATGGGACTTGTAGTTTTGCAACAGCTGTAGCTCAGGTAATTGCATATCCCTGGCCTAGGCCATCTTTATGTAGAGCAACAATTCTTTTTTTCAGATCCTCAGAGTTATTTGCCATGAGGTGCCATGTTGAACTTTCAGTAACCAGTATGAGAGAGTGAGAGTGATTAACACACCTGCTCCCCATTCACACCTGAGACCTTGTAACACTAATGAGTCACATGACACCGGGGAGGGAAAATAGCTAATTGGGCCCAATTTGGACATTTTCACTTAGGGGTGTACTCACTTTTGTTGCCAGCGGTTTAGACATTAATGGCTGTGTGCTCAGTTATTTTGAGAGGACAGCAAATTTATGCCCTGTACACGCGGTCGGACATTGATCGGACATTCCGACAACAAAATCCATGGATTTTTTTCCGACGGATGTTGGCTCAAACTTGTCTTGCATACACACGGTCACACAAAGTTGTCGGAAAATCCGATCGTTCTGAACGCGGTGACGTAAAACACGTACGTCTGGACTATAAACGGGGCAGTAGCCACTTTGTGCGTCGGATTTGTATACACACGATCGGAATTTCCGACAACGGATTTTGTTGTCAGAAAATTTTATAGCAAGCTCTCAAACTTTGTGTGTCGGAAATTCCTATGGAAAATGTGTGATGGAGCCTACACACGGTCAGAATTTCCGACAACGACAACAAGGTCCTATCACACATTTTCCATCGGAAAATCCTATCGTGTGTACAGGGCATTACACTGTTATACAAGCTGTACACTCACTACTTTACATTGTAGCAAAGTGTAATTTCTTCAGTGTTGCCACATGAAAAGATATAGTAAAGTATTTACCTTTTGTAAGATACTGTAGGTAGCTGAAGGATTGTTTTCACTTATTTAAAATCATGCTTACATGTGAAAGAAAGAACTCCAGAGCTGATCATCGGGGTCCAAATTCTGAGGATGCTAAACAGTGTGCCCATTGATGTGTGACTCCAAAGGAGCTATCATGGATCTTGTAACCTAAAGGCATTCTAAAACGTACTACCTGCACCTTGTGTTTTTCACCAAGATAAGATGGGCATTGATTCTGTAGTTTCATGATGTCATCTGTTGCCTTGTACACAGCCTATGGTAAGGTAAATCTTCACCTTCTGATGTCAGCAGTTATTATTTTATTTATTTTGTTGTGTTTGAACATGAGGCGTGCGGCATGCGGCATGGCACTGCACAGGTAATGCATGACCTCTGTCTGTAGACTAAGAAATGACAATTCCTGGGTCTCTCAGTCTAGAATGGTGCAGGTGGGAGCTGAATAGTAATTAGATCTGAAACCGACACAAACAGGCACTGCAATTAACAGAGTTAACCATGCACACCCACATTTGTGATGGAACACAGAGGAAATGGTGAGGCATGGATTGGATGCTGCATGCATGACCCAGGAACAAGTTGCCTGTCCCTTTAGCGAATAGGAACAAGCTTGGTGAATGAATAGACATAGGGGATTTACATAGTTGCCAACATTGTGAAAAAAATGTTAGGGACACTTTTTTGGCTGTAGGCAGAGTCTTCTTATAATTAGGGGGTGGGGCATGCTTTTGTGGGCGTGGCACAGGGGAAAAGTAAAAATGTGGCGCAGCGGAAAATGGGTGTGGTTTACGCGAACAGTGGGCGTGTCTTAAATGGGCGTGGCTCAAAGGGGGTGTGGTTAGAGTCTGAGATGAATGAGGGATGGAGAAGGAAAGGGGGGGAGAGGAATGGAGGGACAGCAGCCAAAGATCCTACACAACAATAGAAATATGTGTATTCTAGAAAGTTTAACAATCAGCAGATAAAGATACTCCAAACACCTGGTGTTAGCACTTCAATCATCCCGGCACCATGGTTGTTATGGCGTCAGGATGATTGAAGTGCATTATTTCTATTATTACATTGTAATATAAAATTAAATCATTCAACTCACCATAATACCGAATCAGTGGGATCCCTGAGCGTGTCACCTGCCACATCGCCTGCCACCAGCAGAGTCCTTCCTTGCATCAGGTGCCCCAACAGAGTCCGTCCTTGCATTAGGTGTCCCAGCAGAGTCCGTCCTTGAATCAGGTGTCCCAGCAGAGTCTGTCCTTGAAACCGGTGCCCCCAGCAGAGCCCCCCTTACATCAGATGTCTCCAGCTGTGCCCCCCTTACATCAGATGTCCCCAGCGGACCCCCCCTCACATCAGGAGTCCCCAGCTGACCCTCCCCTGACACCAGGAGTCCCCAGCGGACTCCCCCTCACACCAGGAGTCCCCAGCCGAGCCCCCCTCCTCACATCAGGAGTCCCCAGCGGAGCCTCCTCACATCAGGAGTCCCCAACAGAGCCCCCCCTCACATCAGGAGTCCCCAGCGGAGCCCCCCTCACACCAGGAGTCCCCAGTGGACCCCCCCTCACATCAGGAGTCCCCAGCGGAGCCCTCCTCACATCAGGAGTCCCCAGCGGAGCCCCCCTCACATCAGGAGTCCCCAGCGGAGCCCCCCCTCACATCAGGAGTCCCCAGCGGAGCCCCCCTCACATCAGGAGTCCCCAGCGGAGCCCCCCTCACATCAAAAGTCCCCAGCGGAGCCCCCCTCACACCAGGAGTCCCCAGCGGAGCCCCCCTCACACCAGGAGTCCCCAGCGGAGCCCCCCTCACATCAGGAGTCCCCAGCGGACCTCCCTTTACATCAGGAGTCCCCAGCAGACCCCCCCTCACATCAGGAGTCCCCAGCGGAGCCCCCTTCTCACATCAGGAGCCCCCCTCACATCAGGAGTCCCCAGCGGAGTCCCCTCTCACACCAGGAGTCCCCAGCGGAGCCCCCCTCACATCAGGAGTCCCCAGCGGACCCCCCTCACATCAGGAGTCCCCAGCGGAGCCCTCCGTCACATCAGGAGTCCCTAGCAGAGCCCCCTTACATCAGGAGTCCCCAGCGGACCCCCCTTACATCAGGAGTCCCCAGCGGACCCCCTTACATCAGGAATCCCCAGCGGAGACCCCCTCACACCAGGAGTCCCCAGCGGACCCCTCTTACATCAGGAGTCCCCAGTGGACCCCCCCTCACATCAGGAGTCCCCAGCGAACCCCCCTCACATCAGGAGTCCCCAGCGGACCCCCCTTACATCAGGAGTCCCCAGCGGACCCCCCTCACATCAGGAGTCCCCAGCGGAGCCCCCCTCACATCAGGAGTCCCCAGCGGAGCCCCCCTCACATCAGGAGTCCCCAGCGGAGCCCCCCTCACATCAGGAGTCCCCAGCGGACCCCCCTCACATCAGGAGTCCCCAGGGGAGCCCTCCCTCACATCAGGAGTCCCTAGCAGAGCCCCCCTTACATCAGGAGTCCCCAGCAGACCCCCCTTACATCAGGAATCCCCAGCGGAGACCCCCTCACACCAGGAGTCCCCAGCGGACCCCTCTTACATCAGAAGTCCCCAGTGGACCCCCCTCACATCAGGAGTCCCCAGTGGACCCCCCTCACATCAGGAGTCCCCAGCGGACCCCCCTCACATCAGGAGTCCCCAGCAGACCCCCCTTACATCAGGAGTCCCCAGCGGACCCCCCTCACATCAGGAGTCCCCAGCGGAGCCCCCCTTTACATCAGGAGTCCCCAGCGGAGCCTGGTCTAACAGAACCCAGCTCCATCTCTCCCTGTACCTCATCCAAAAGACACCCATGCAGTATCTGTGCAGCTGACACACGGGGCGGAGGGGCAGCAGCGACGTCGGCGGCAGATGATAACATCCTCCTTGTGTTCAGTGGAGAGCGGGGAGTGGCCGCCAATCCCTGCAGCCAATAGGCACACTGAAGAGAGAAGCTGATTGCCTGCCCCTCTCCTCTGGACTGAACACAAGAGGGAATAACACCCGTGGTGGCGGCCATGTTTTTGTAGCCGCTGCCATTTTTTAGCAAAAACATTCCCGATTTTCTCGGGACAAACTCAAAACCCCGGGAAAATTATCGGGACAGTCTTAAATCGGGACGAGGGTCCCAAATTCGGGATTGTCCCAGGAAAATCGGGACTGTTGGCAACTATGGATTTAATCAGCCCTGACACTACAAATTGCAGCTAAAACAAGTGAGCCTATAATTACAAGGTAAGGTAAACAAACTGGTCACAGGGAATAAAACTACACCAATAGTTAAAACATCAAAAACATTTGAAAGTGTACATTACCTTTAAGCAAGGAAGCATCTGGACCAAAGGTAAAAATAGCTAAGTAATATGATAGAACCAAAGTGGCAACAATATTGGTTCTTGTGTGCTGCTGGTGGATAGAGATTGGCAATGCAGTGGAGCCTCCTTTCCCAGTTGACGCCTATTACAGGGAAACGCGTTGAGTGGAGCCACATCTGTGACGTTATCACGCACCACCTGGCTGGCCAGGTCCGCGGGCATGTCTGTATTTTGCTGGCTTTTGATCATCTAACTGTAACTGCAATATATGCTTTTAATAAAACGAGATTTTAACATTCTACACCAAGAATTGCTTTCCTCTTGCTATATATGCCTGAGAACTATCGAGCACCGGATAAAATATATGCTTAATTGAACATTGGGTTAAATCCTCGGATGTTAACCAGTGGCGTCACTAGGGTTGGTGTCACTTGGTGCAGTAAAACTTTGTGCCCCCCCCCCCCCATAAAAATTTTTTTTTTTCCTGTTTTCAAAAAGTGCGCCAAAGATGCAGCATACAATACTTTTGGTGCGCTTTCAGAAAATGCAGAAAACAAAACACGCAACCTAATAGAAATCAATAGGACTGCAGCTATAAGTCTGGGTAAAACTTACGAAAACTCCCTTTACATTACACAGCCCCTGCACTTCTGGTTCCCTTTACAATACAGAGTCCCCACACTTTTAGACCCCTTTACATTACACAGCCCCCACACCTCTGGACCCCTTTACATTGCACAGCCCCCACACCTCTGGACCCCTTTACATTACACAGGCCTCTGGACCCCTTTACATTACACAGGCCCCTGCACCTTTGGACCCCTTTACATTACACAGGCTCCATGCCTCTGGACCCCTTTACATTACACAAACCCTACACCTCTCGACCCCTTTACATTAAATACCCCCCAAATGACCCCTTTTTGGAAAGTAGACAGTCCACGGTATTTAGTAAGAGGCATGGCGAGTTTTTTGAAGTTGTAATTTTTTTCACATATTTTTATTTTTTTTTTGGACAAGGAAGAGATTAAAGTGGATGTAAACCCAAATTTTTTTTTATGTCATAATGTAGAGTATAAGATTTCCTATCATTTGAGACCAGTCTTGCCACAAAGAGTTCATCCAGCTTTGAACAATCCTCTTTTATTGTTCAGTGAGATAAAACTTGACAAACAGAGAAAAACTTTGTCAAATCCTCCCCCTTGCTGTGAGTGACAGGTGATTTACATATCTTGTGCACTAACCTAAGACATGCATTATTTTTTAATTCCCACCCCCACTCCTTTCTTCAGCAGCTCTGCAAGGATTGGCTGTTCCACACCTCAGCATGATTTGGCATGCTGAAGTCATGTGGTTACTTTCCTGTCTTTTCACTGGATGTTATAGATCATAGCAGAAGTTCAGCGTAAGAAATACACAGGAGAAAATGCATATTGACAAGGGGAGTGTAGAGGTGGGCGGGGAGTCTACTGACATCACGACTCCACCCACCGAGCTCCAGACAACAGACCCACCCACAGAATCTGCAGTTTTTTGGGTCTCATAACAGACAGAGGGGAGACATTTTGACAGGTAACGATACATGCTGGAGGCATGTATATCCTTATAGATAACCCCTATGGCAGTAGTTTAGAAAGGATGACTTTGGGTTTACATCCACTTTAAGTAAAAAATCTTTTCACAAAGTTGTCATTTTAACAAGCTATGTCTCTCACACACAGCAAAGGGCATGCTTAGAATTACACCCCAAAACACATTCTGTTTTACCTCCTGTGAGTATGTGCATGTGTGAGACTTTTTTTTTACAGCCTAGCCGCACAGATGGGCCCAAAATCCAAGGAGCACCTTCAGGCTTTCGAAGGGCCCTAATTTATGCATCTAATTTCCTGACTACCTATCACATTTTTGGTCGCAGCAATCACGTTTTACCGGGCCGCTCATAGTGGCCAGGCATTGAGCACTGCGATCACAGGATCGCGCAGATGCACCCCCCCCCCGGTGGACGTCCCTGGACACCCTCCCAGAACTAGACAACCCCTCTGAGGCATTGTATTGACTATATGGTGGGCGGGAAGTGGATATAATTCAAAACATACTTTATTCAATCCCCCACATGTAAAAAGCACAAGCAGGTATAAAATCAGTGTAGATGTAGGCAATGCGGACAGAGTCTCAATCGTTTTTAAAAAAAAATCGTTTTTTCTAAACTCTTTCCAAAACAAAAAACAGGTTTTGTCTTTAAAGTAGAACCAAAGGCAATTTTTTTTTTCATTTTGGATAGAGTAAAGGAGGGTTATAACTAGGGTTGTCCCGATACCGATACTAGTATCGGTATCGGCACCGATACCGAGCATTTGCCCAAGTACTTGTACTCGGGCAAATGCTCCCGATGCTTCCCCCGATACCTGGAATGTCAGCGGTGATCGGCGCGTGGGGGAGTTACAAGCTTCTCCCCCCGCGGCTTTCAGCTGCTTTAGTGACACAGCGGTGATCGGTGCTTGTAACTTCCCCACACATGATCACCGCTGACTGTCACCTCATCCCCCTTAGTCCCCCTCCGCTGTCCTGCTCCATTGCTCTGTCCCCCTCCGTTCCAATGTCCCCCTCCGCTGTCCTGCTCCGCTGTCCTCCTCCGCTGCATTGTCCTCCTCCACTGCATTGTCCCCCTCCGCTGTCCTCCTTCTTTGCTCTGTCCCCCTCCGCTGTCCTCCTTCTTTGCTCTGTCCCCCTCCGCTGTCCTCCTTCTTTGCTCTGTCCCCCTCCGCTGTCGTCCTTCTTTGCTCTGTCCCCCTCCGCTGTCCTCCGTTGCATTGTCCCCCTCCGCTGTCCTTCTTCTTTGCTGTGTCCCCCTCCGCTGTCCCCATACGTTCCCGGCTTTCCGCTGTCCCCCTGTCTCTCTGTCCCTCCGTTCTGCTGTCTCTCTCCGCTGTGTGAATGGAGAGAGTCAGCTGACTCTGTCCATTCAATAACTGAAACATTGTAATACCCTGTGATTACGATGTGTCAGTTTATGAATGGAGAGGAGCCGCTGTCTGCTCTCCATTCATTTTCAGTGCAGCTGACGCTGCAGAGAAAGGGACTGGGGAATCTCTATCCTCGGTCTCTTTCTCTGTCTCAAGGGGGAGATATCAGAGGTCTGTTAAGACCCCTGATATCTCACCAAAGCCCCCCAACAGGGCTGATTAAAAAAAAAACCACACACACACTCTAAAGTGAGGGAAGTCCTCATTTCCAGCTTGTACTTCAGAATCAATGATACAGGGTTATTTAGAGCAGGGGTATCCAACCTGTGGCCCAAGATGGCTATGAATGCGTCCCAACACAATTTTTATTTTTTTTGCAAAAACGGAAAATTTATATCAAATACTTACCGTAATTTTCCTTTCCTGATAGGCTCCATGGCAGCATACGTGTTGACCCCGCCTCCATAACTACCCAATAGGACCCCTCCCTATAAATTTCAGCTGTGGGTTCCCAGCCGTGTTTCGTAACTAGCCTACTCCAAGCATTGGGAGGGACTCCTGCTGCCATGGAGCCTATCAGGAAATCAAGCTATCAAGCTTGTTGCCGAAGAGAGGCGAACCCTCAAATGGAATACGGCACCAAGCCTGCTTAGAGGCTGGATCCGCCAACCAGGGTCGCAGCCATAAGACCCGGCGGGCGGTGACCGATGACAACATCACCCGAGCCACTAGGCGAATAATATCAATAGAGACCTCCCCCAGAAAGGCGGAGGCTAGCCTGATTTCCTGAATAGGGGAGCTCTTAGCCGCTTCTTCAGAGATACCTCTAAGAGAATCATTCACATTGTCTGACCATGCCTCTAAAGCTTTAGAGACTGCTGCTAAGGCCAGAGCAGGTTTGCACACTGGGCCTGCTGCCAAATAAATCCTTTTTAGGTCGGCATCAATCCGTCTCTCCAGCGGATCTTTAAATGAGACTGTATCTTCAAGAGGGAGAGTCAAATACCTCACAAGTCTCATTAATGCAGCATCTACCAAGGGAGCTGACTCAAGGTGTTTAACCTCTTCTTCCTTGAAAGGGTATAGTTTTGAGATTTTAGACTGCATAGAACTTTTTCTATCCATCTTGCCCCATTCTTCAGATATTATAGCTCCTACTTCAGTGAGGAAAGGAAAATAATGACGCTCCTTGCTGAGTTGTTTGAAAAACTTTCTCTGTTTAGCAGGAGAAATAACTGGGTCTTCCCAATTCAAAGCGTCTTTAACAGCTTTCACCAGAGAAGGAACCAGGGCGTATTCAAAGCCCATCCCAGGATCATCTGCTTCTGACCCACTATCTGAAGGGGGAGCTGACTGGTGACTAGGTTGAGAAGACTCCCATGTCTCATGGACTGGACCCTCTTCTGACAGGGGAATCAGTGGATCTGGAGGAGAATCACAAGGCTTTGCAGCGTCTCTCTCCTTCAGCGATTCTTTCACGACTCGCTTGATTAGTGTTTCCAGGTGTTGGTCTGCACCTTCCCTCTCATTAGCTGCTTTAGAGAAACAGCGGTCACAGAGAGACTTGCTGGCAGGAACTGGGGCCCTGCATCCCCAACATGTTTTCTCCAGTCCCCTATTATGAGATGAGGGGTAGTGAGGAGAGCCTCTACTGTGGTCTTTAGACTTAGAGGATGAACCATGGTGTCCAGAGCCAGAGGAGGAATGCCGGTGGTGTGATTTAGACGACCCGCTCCTTCTGCGGGAACTACTTTGTCTTTGGTCAGACCTAGAAGGGCTAAGGAAAGAAGGAAGACCGGAATAGAGAGAGAGAAAGGCACAAGTCAGAATAATGCTCTACACTCCACTCTCTTCCCCCCAGCAGGCAAGTAATGAAACACTTTCCAATCCTACCTGCTGCGAGAGGACTGGCCACCAGGAGGCAGTGAAGAGTCCATGGCTGATGCTTGGAATCACTGCAGGTGAACACAGAATACATCAGATATACCAGAAAGCAAACAGGCAAAGTTCAGACCCATCTGTACTGCCCTTACCTGGGGTAGGCTCTGCAGATGCTCAGGGAAGTCGCCGCTATGCCCACGATCGTTCCGGAGAACTGCAAGCCTCCCCAGGCTTTTTAAAATTGGCTCTGCGTGACGTCACGGCCCACGTACGATCGATTCGGCCAGGAACGTCCGTACACGCCTTCGTTTCGGGACCGCACATGCGCAGAACGCAGACAGAACCCGGAAGTAGAGGGAGCGGCGGCTGGAACGCACAAGGAACCAACCGCTGCATAGGCATAATAAAAAAGGATAGGCAAATGCAGGAAAAAACAAACTACAAACATAAACACTGCTGCCATGAAGGCGATACATGCTCACCACCACCTACGATCGATTCGGCCAGGAACGTCCGTACACGCACACCAGGCTTCTAGGCAGATAATGGCCACCTGCATACTGCTAGGTAATAGGCCTGTGCGCGCTTTTCATTCCAAATGACTCCAGCTTTTCAGCGCTTATTCTGCAATACACTCCATACCCTGCTAACAGTCAAGGCTTATCGGAGGGACGTAACATCACAGCGTTCGGCCGATACGATCGCAAGACATCGTCTTCAGGTAGGAGAACCAAACATAAGGTCCTACGGAGGAGGACAAAAAAGGAACACAGCTGGGAGCCCACAGCTGAAATTTATAGGGAGGGGTCCTATTGGGTAGTTATGGAGGCGGGGTCAACCCACACGTATGCTGCCATGGAGCCTGTCAGGAAAATGCGTTTACAGTTGGCGAACACATGCGGCCGAAGAAAAGTTTGACAGTGTCTCTTTACTGGACTTTTATAAGTTTTATCTTCCCAAAGAAAAATCTCCCACTCTTCACAATCACACCTTATTCATGTCATCAGCCGCACCTATATTTGTGAGCAATTTTTTTCAAGGATGAAGTACACGAAAGGCAAAATTAGAACCAAAATAAAGGAAAAACTGTGTATACAAAAAAGTCCGGTAATTGCGCTACTGATACACAATAAAGTGCGGTGTGAAAATAACAATAAAAACTATAAACATTACATGTGCAAAAAAGTCCTTGTGATAAATGAATTCATAAATCAAGTCCTTGTGAGTAAAACACTTCTGACGTCAATCGGGTCCACTCTTCTGGGGGGGGGGGGGGGTCTCCTTGAGAGAGCATCAGAATCTCTGTTTCTGACCCCTGGACAATACTTTAGGCTGAAGCAAAAAGCAGGTATAGCAGCCGGCCATCGATATCCTGTGGCATCTAGCTTGGCTGTGGTGAGTATATAGGTGAGCGTATTATTATCTGTCTTGACTCCAAAGTCGGAGCCACACAGATAATCTTTCAACTTGTCCACCACTGCCCACGCCCAGGCAAGGAACTCCAGCTTGAGTGTGGGATAGTTCTCAGTAGGGTCGTAGGTGTCTGCCATGTTGTTGATACAACACCCCACCTCGCCTAATTTTTGCTGGTGTCCATATGTAGTTCATATGTTCAATCTGGATCATTGTAGGCCACAACAGGGGAGTTAGTCCAACTTCTCTTTAATTGGCAGAAACCCTGTTCACACTGCTGGTGACACTTTGGCTGTCATTGCTCTGTACTGCTTTTTGTTTAAAGCGGAACTATATGCAAATTTCCTTCCAGGGCCGAAGTGTCCCGGAGCTCCTCATTTGCTGCTGACATTTTTGGGTGGTTTGTTTCCGGGTACTGATTTTTGGACATTTTCATTGGTTGGGCTGGGATGATGTTACTCCCATGCATGCCCAGTAGTTCATTCATCTCGGCATTGCCAAAACTGTACACTGAGCTGCACCTGCACAGCTGAGTTTACATAGTGGACAGGTAGGTAAGAAACTTTAATGCAAATTTTTCTTCTGTATTCTGTTTCCTAAAATTCTACTTTGAGCAAAGTAACGATTGTTTCTGCCACAAGAGGGCAGCATGCCTTTACTTTTACTAGGCTTTAGGGCTAAATAATCGTAGTCGTTGTTCTATAGCCAAATAGGAGTCACCGTTTACAAATGCAAGTGAAAGAGGTACAGAGATTATTCTAAAATATATGAGTGACAGATAAGCCTAATGGATGTTTGAAATAATGACATTCACCGGTGCATCTCATTGTGTAATAAGTATAAGGCCTCGTGCACACAGGACGTTTAAAAAATGCCAGCGCTTCTAGGAAAAAGCAGCGTTAAAAATGCGCATTTCCGAATAACGTTTATGGGCGTTTTTTTCCTGTTTTTTGGCGTTATCGTTTTTTGGATTTTTTTCCCAGTAAAAACCCTCCTTATAATGTAAAAACGCCTAAAAACGCTAAACGCGGATAACAGCTTGTTACAGCGTTTAGGGGTATTTTTGGCCATTTTTTTGTTTTTACATCTTAACAGCCTCTGCTCCTGGACACACAGTTTTTTTTCTACTGCCCTTAAACGCTTATGCTTTCAAACGCCTCTGACAGTGTATTTGTGCATGGACACATAGGCTAACATGAAGGGGCGTTTAGAGGCAGTTACAAAAAAAAAAAATGCCAGACGCCCCTAATAGCAGCTGTAAAAAATGTCTTGTGTGCATGAGCCCCCAGAGAACAAAAGCTAAACTTATGTGGCTAAACTTGAGTCCTAAAAATCAAATAAAAGGGAAAACAATCTATTAAAAAATACAAAATCTAAGGGTCAGCTTCGACTTTTGATAGAACACAATAGAGGGATGCAAGAGAGCAACCAAGGCAGCTAAAATGGACTATGACAAACATATTGTTAGAGAAAGTAGGAACCCCCCTTGAAATTTTACAAGCAAGAGGGTCATGAGAGCATATGGGCATTTGGTCACAAATGACAGAGAAAGGGCAATTACATTTTTTCTTCATTTTACACGCATGAAAAAAATAGCATTTTTGTTTTCCCTTTAAAATCCTTTTCTTGAAGTATATCACAGGACACTTTTTAATCATTACCATTTGGTTATATACTGCCACCTTCATGTGAATGAACACTAACACTCAAAGCGGAAAAGGGGGCTGGCCTTTTCCCAGGTAAAAAACCCCTCCCAATTCAGCAGGCTCCGAGTGTAGAGGCAAGCAATAGTACAACAGACCCCTGTCCCTGGTCCCCGTGTCCAGTGATGTACTTCAAGAAAAGGATTTTACAGGTAAGTCAATTATCCTGCTTTCTTTACCATAAATTCCAGGACACAGGGCTTCCTTATCATTACTGTTGGAATGTCCCCAAGCTATTTTTTTTTAACTGGATGTAGGCACGATTTACAGATATTCCTACTGCAACTTTAATAAGAAGCTAAAATGGACAAGAGCGTGGGATCCAGTTAAAAAGCTGTATAGATGTATTGATAGACAATAATACACTTACATTTTTAGCAGCTTGTATTCAGCTTGGATATTTACAGGACAAGATAGCTTCTGGATCAGGCTGTCAGTAACAGTAGTTGTGAAGCCCCTGATGCCGGCTAGTTATGGACCCACTCTATGTGCTGACCCAGAGTAGCATCCTGTACTACCATGTACCCTCATGGCTGGACAGTACACCAGGAGAAGTGGCGGCAGCGTATTTCAAGAGATTTTCCTCTTTGCCAAGCCTGCCACAATTAGTAACCAAAAGCTTTTATGCAAAAGGGTAATAAAGGACATAAAAACCTTTGGTTAATGATTGGGGCAGGCTTGACAAAGAGGGAACCTCCACAAAACATGTTGCTGCCTATTCTTCTGACGTACAGTTCATGCCCACCTTACAGTAGTGGTCAGAATGCCATCCTTATAGTTCGCTACAAGGATCATTGATGTCATGCCACTAACTCTGCCAAGTGGCATTGGTCCTGGAAATATGCAGGGACCATCAAATGGGAGGTCAATCAACCACAGCTCAAAGAACCCTTAGCAATCTCTGGAGCAACCCTCAAGTTCCACAGAACCCTGGTTGGGAATGGCTGTTCTAATATGTTCTGCAGAGAATTAGAGTGAACCTATGCTTTGCAAACCAACTTTAATTCCGACTTCACCTCTCTCACATACTTGTTTTCCCATTGCTTTGACTGCCACTCTGGTCACCATTGAGAGCAAAGAGTGATATCTACTACTTTGGGTTTCAGGTTCACTCCCTACCTACCATGTGATAGCGCTGGTGGTTGGTGATTGGCCCAGTGTTGTCACATGGTTCCAGGGACTTAGCCTAGTGTAAGCTTCAGCTGGAACCTCCATATGGCTTCTCCCATTCAAGCAAATAACATTTTTAGATGCAGAGGTTGACAATATCTGTTTCTTTTTACGACACGTTTCCTTTAATGTGGTGATCAGTTTGTATAGTGTAGTAATACAAAAATGTTGCTGTTCACACTTCACCCTGTCTGTGATAAGTCTCACTTCCTACAGGCCTGGCTGGGTTTCCCATCATCAACAATAAGGATCATAAAAGGGATGCCGTTCCAAGTTTCGGAGTGCTCATTCTTCTAGGGCAGGGTTCCTCCAGAGATTGCTAGGGGTTCCTTGAGCAATTAAGAGTTTGTAACTCCCAGTGACCACTGATATCAGCTATTTTTTTTAGCTTTGTCTATTGGGGCATTTTTCCCACTGGCCAATAAGAGTAAGAGTATCCTCCCACTGACCAATAATATAAGGGCTCCTTCCCCTATTGGCCAGTGTGGCCACCAATGTATGGGACCACCACACCAAGTACCAATAAGAAGACACTTTTTCTACAAATGCAAGGGACTATGTTTACCCCAGTGGTGTTTCTTTTTTCTGACCATTATTAATATCTGGAGTATCTCAAGATTGTTACTGAAAGTGATTGCTAAAAAAACTGTCTGCTCTGGGTGTCATATGCTAGATATACTACATTCTTTATTCTTTTATGTATTATTATATGGTATTAACAACTTACTGACCATGCAAATGTGTCATGATCTAAAGATGTAATAATTTAGCTCGGGAATAGATTTCCGAGACATGAAAATTATTTCAAGGGTTCCTCTGTATTAGAAAGGTTGAGAAAGGCTGATCTAGGGTAATAGAGGCAGGTTTTCCCTAGAGGGCGCTGTCTGCCACACAATGTTCACTTTAACCAACGATCGGCCAATCCCACTTAGCTGGTGAATGTGACCCTTAAGATGTGCGCAGTCACTGGCAATATCGTGCGTCTCCTTCTGGCCCTGGATAATTCCTGACTTAAAGATGAAGCAGCCGGCTCGCTTTGATATACATGCTGAAAAACCACGAAAGGTCTTTGTAATCTAAAGATAACAGAAAAAGACGTTCTGTTCACTGACGGAAACTGGAAAGGACAGGGAAGTTGAAGGCATATTGAAACTGTTAGCTGTTTAATGAAGGAAATGCCATAAAAAGTTCAAAGGACAGCTAGATCTATTTTGGGAGACAAAGGGGATTTAAGGATACAAAAGAGACACAAACTAAATGGCACTGACCGTTTAACCCGCTCGCATCCAAAGCGGATGCCAGTGCCACCTTAGTAAATAACATTAACAAACACCTGCTAAAATTTACCTGTCAGTTACCTGGCTGTCATACTCATCCAATGGCTTCAATTAGGGATGCACCAATACCATTTTTTTTACAACGAGTACCGATACTTCTTTTTTTTTAGTACTCGCCGATACCAATTACCGATACCTACCGCAACTGTTTTGTTTTCACTTCAGCTGTCAGCAATGGTACAAAGCATTGAAAAGTTATTTACAAATGAAATACCGTATTTATCGGCGTATAACACGCACCGGCGTATAACACGCACCCCAAGTTTAGGAGGGAATTTTAAGGAAAAAAAACTTTTAGGGGGGAAATTTAAGGGAAAAAACTTACATTTAAATGCCCATCATTGCAGCCTTCTCAGTGCAGCCTTGCCCCAGTGCAGCCATGTCAGTGCAGCCTTGTCAGTGCAGCCTTCCCCAGTGTCCATTGCAGCCTTGCCCCAGTGCAGCCTGGCAGCTCGCAGTTTGAAAATCCTGTGATCCCCTGCGATCCTGAGCTTCAAAATACCCGACCGCGATTTCAAAATGGCGCCGCCGGCGCCGAAATACACAGAGCCGGTCCTCGGCTCTTCTCGGCGGCTCTTGTTCACTTTCAGCTCCACTCGTAGTCCCGCCCGGGGTGGGCGTGACTGTGAGCGGAGCTATCCGAACCTAGTCGAGTACACTCGGCTAGGTTCGGGCGGCGCTCGAGTGAAGCCGAAAGTGGCCGAGAAGAGCCAAGGACCGGCTCTGTGTATTTCGGCGCCGGCGGCGCCATTTTCAAATTGCAGTCGGCGATTTTGAAGATCTGTCAGCTCAGGATCGCAAGGGACCGGCGTATAACACGCACCCGCGATTTTCCCCTGATTTTAAGGGGAAAAAAGTATGTGTTATATGCCGATAAATACGGGTAAATTGATTTTTGTTTTTAATTTTGCGCTTTTTCAATGTGAAATGTGTAAATATATATATATATATATTAAGGGTTAATAAGGGGTTAAACAGAGGAACATTTGATCATCCCTTTGATCTGCAGATGAAGAAACAGAAAGATACAAAAAGAAACAATGTTTCTTTTTATTTTAGTGTTTCAGGCTGAGCAATGTTGTTAATAAACATTGCCGGCTGCTTTTTTTGTTCACAGCTCCAATTACTGGACTTCTTTACCACTTTAGCTGTCAACAGGGGAGACCCACTGACAGCTCAAAGAACCGAGCCTGAAAGTATCGATTTCAGGTATCAGTGCATTCGCATGAGTAAGAATACTTGTGCAAATACTCGGTATCGGCACCGATACTGATACTAGTATTGGTGCAACCCTAGCTTCAATACTTGCTCACTGATCTAAAAAAAGCTGGCAGATCAGGAGTTCTGACCTCACTTGCCGCATGCTTCCTCCATGACAATGGCCCAGTAAATAGTGAAAGTACAGTCAGCCAGGCAGTTAGCATTTCTTCAGAAAACAATTGTTTTTTTTTATTTTCTAACCAGTAATAGACAAATGACAGCCTAACACAGACACTTTCGATGATGGATAAGGCCCAGGGCTGCCTCATCATAGTTTTATTCTAGCTGCGGGTTTTTTAGAAAAGCTGCCCTTTAATTTAAGGAGCTCATGTTTTATGCAGCAGGCCCTACAGTGCTGCAGGGTACTGGTTATACAAGGCTTTCTCTGACATTTTTCCACTGAAATCTTTCATTTTGCGAGGATTCGAAGGCTTTAACAAATAATACAGGAAACGCAAAGCTGGTTTCTCTACGCTGACCTCTTTCAAGCAACAGAAGAACTTTGCAGTTGTCAGTTCATGCCCCTACATGACCCCCCCACTGTCACATGAGAATATAGATTTCAACTGGCACCTCGCTGGATCCAAATGTCCTCTTATCCTGTAAAGTTCTCTGCCTTTTAGTTTTGAGATATAGATAGATACACTATATTGTCAAAAGTATTGGGATGCCTGCCTTTACATGCACATGAAAGCGGAGTTCTGCCAAAAAAAATAAATAAATAAAAGTCAGCAGCTACAAATACTGCAGCTGCTGACTTTTAATAATCGGACACTTACCTGTCCCAGGGTCCAGCGATGCGAGGGAACGAAGCCCCGCTAGTCTCCCCCTCTTCTCTGCGGCGCCGGCATTGTCACTGGGTGCTTGGCTGTGGCGTCACAAAGAGCAGTATATATTATAAATACCCAAACTAGTCACCAAAGGGTCCCTGGGTGGAAACATTTTGGCCCCCATTTAACTATTACCCAAGTTCAAATTTGTATTCATTGTGAAATGCTGGACAGATAGATAAATGCAGGCTACATCTAATACCACTGATTTGAATTGATACTAATTTCAAGTCGGGGGCCTTGCATCAAACTCCAAGTGTCATCATGTTGGTTCCATATGGTAACCCTATGTTTAATAGACTCCACATGTCTGGAGGGATTGTTCCCACTACCGACATGTACAGAGGATCTACTGACATTCCATGACAATTCAAGTGGCAGATAGAAGAGTATAGTACAATGTATGGCAAGTGGAGAATGTAGCATCTGTTTAGAGTTACGTAGGTTGGAAGAAGAAATGTCAATCAAGTTATTAAAAAACCCTAGACACACCCTTTGTGACCTCTACCAGCATAACATAAATCCTTAGATGACCGTTTTATTATGTATTTTCGGGAGTTTGGACAATCCTTTATATTTTGTTCTATTGAAAAAGAATCCAGACTTTTTTTTTTAACTTTCTGCTGTATGTGTTAAAACCAATTTGAATAAAAGACTGTTCTACATTTTTTTTTCCTTCCTGTCACAAGCGTTGTCCTATTTTTTCACTGTAATTGAAGTATGGGCCATTAATATTGGGTGAGCAGACACTGCCCCTTATGGTGGACCTAGCTTTAAAATTTTAAGTGCATGCATACTTAGAAATTTGTAAGCAGAACAGTTCCAGGTGTTTAGTATCTTTCACAGAGATCACAGTATTCCCCCCGACATTTCCTTCTTCTGCTTTTCTTTTCAGAAGGATGGCACCATTTTTGTCCAGGCATACTGTAGCACTGGAACTGTATGATTATCTTAATTTTATAGGCATATAGGGGTATTTGACTAGGATGTCTGGATTCTTAGGGCTGGCCACTGCTCCACTCCAAAGGACCTCTACTGTCCACTTGGTTTGTATCTGAGGGAATCTGAAGCACCACACCAAAATTTACCCAACGTATTCCAGGGGACTCAAAGCTCCTTCATCAGGGCTAAAATGCTGGCACAGAGATTCTGGGCAATAGTTACATTGTAATTTAGCGGTCACCCCCTCAAGGGTCCGCTGATTAGTCCCTAGGTTCTTGGTGTTGGTATAGTAGAAGCCAGGCACACAGCAGAACAGTTCATCTCACAGCTCAGCGATCAGTCTAGAGGTATCTTTTGATGCTTTATTGCAATAATTGGAGGACACTCTTTGCTTTATGTAAACTTCTTAGTATAGTCAATTAAAGACAAAATATACTAGTGGGACTTTATATGAGGAAACGGCTAAAATAGACCATTGTCTCCATTCCTATCAGTTATAAAAAAGAGGGAATTAAAGGGAAAGAAGGGGAGGGAAGGAGGGGTCTCCATCCCTATTTGTAGAAAAGGGGAGGGGAAAGGATAAAAAAGGGATTGTGGGACTTTATATGAAACACACCACCAGAATACAATGAATCAATTTGTGAATAGAAAAATCATTTATTGGATACACTTGAGCATATTAAGCAGTGATCACATACAAGGATATCATACAAAATATAATGGACATGATTGGTAAATCACATAATGAATCACATAATAATGGAATAATTATAGTACTTACATAATATGCATCATAGTGTACAAAATGTCGCTAAATATTGAAATAGACTAAATTGTCTAAACAGTCATGGTATTAACATTGATTCATGGTTCTCAAAGGTAAAAGGTAAAAATCACACAATGTTGCTGTGACATAGCATCAGTAAAAATCTTGACGCGTTTCGTGGATAGGCTTCCACTCATCAGGAGCAAGTAAAGCCTGGGTATATCTGTAATAGAGTATAAATTTACTATGTAATAATTGCTTAGTATGACGGAAAGAGGGGGAACAGAAAATATAATCCCAGCACTCTTACCAATGGATAGATTTTGGTAAAAAAAGCGTAAATGGTAATGATGATGTTATCGGCTGGAAGTAGGGACGGAGACCATGGTATCTTTTACCAGCCGTCGTCTCATTTACAGTCCCAATGTTATCTGTTCTTCCCAATGTTACTCCCCCCCCCCCCCTCCTTCCCTCCCCTTCTTTCCCTTTAATTCCCTCTTTTTTAATTCTTAGTATAGTCCCTTTAGCAGACATTAAGGGAGTGAGTGGCTCTAGTATCCCAAAACGGGGGATGTGCCTATCCAATCAAGCACTGGAGCTAGTGCACAAATGGATAGTAGCAGCAGACAGTCACTATGATCCTCCACTAAGGCCTATATTCACAATGTAAAACCAAACCAAAGAAAATTCACAGCTCAACTCACCAGCCAATCTGCTACCAACTAAATTATCCTGTCTAACAGTTTTTGTTGAAAACAGGGGTTTCGTTAGCACACATTTGCAAATACATGCATAAGCTGCAGAGTCGCTCCAAAGCACCCCGATATTTCTAAAGTTCTAACTCTTGTAAATTTATGAGAACCTTAAATAGTAGAAGCACATGCATTCTAATAAATAAAGAGCAGGTGAGCCTGGAGGGAGCCCACCCCTCCTTAAAGGCATAGGGGTGCACATAGCACAATGGCAGCAATGGTGTAAAGTGTGTCTAACTAAACCCCTGTTTTTAATGCAAACTGTTAGACAGGATAATTTGGTTGGTAGCAGACTGGCTGGTGAATTAAACTGGCAATTTTCTTTGGTTTTGTTTTGCATGCATTGCCCTTCTATGTGCTCCTTGCTGTGAAGGCCAGTATAGGTGGGGGCAGTGACCAGTTGTTTGTTACTATACTCACAATATCCCTTGATACTTGGATGCATCCTTCCAATACCAGACACTCTTCTACCCGTAATTTCCCAGACCAGATCCTCTGTGAAATTCCTTTGTTTGGCTCCAGCTATTCTCAGCAAGTACCCCCCCCCCCCCCCCCAGCTCCAGCTGACCTAGGACCTGCAAACTTCAGCTGATCTACCCAGAAGGGCAGTAGCAACTTCAGTTGGGGGCTTCTACTCCTGGACAGGAACCCTGCTACTCCAGGCCCCAAACTATTTATGCACTCCCGAGCCACCGACAGCTCATCCTCCCCCAGGGATTGGCTGAGACCACAGAAATATTCAGACTGAGGGTCTGCCTCTTCCAACCCACTACATTCTAGAATCCACTAGAAGGCAGGGGGAAGCAGTTGAGACTACAGCCAGTGAAAGTCAGAACAGCCCAAATTAATCCCACGCTGCTCCACTAATTGCACAAGAGCTAAAGAACTAAATTTACTTGAACCTTTCTAACAATTTATCAGGGAGGGTGCTGCAGTAACAAGGATTTTGACCAAAGTGTTAAAAAGCAAAGTCAATCAGCAGCTGGCTTGAGCTACATGAACTAGCTGCTGAGGGACATAGCATCTAGTTCCTGGCCTGAGATGCTAGCTCAGAGATAACACAGTCATGTAAATCCTGGTCCCTGTGCAGTTCTTGGCTGTGTTCTGCTGCAGGTCTCTCATTTCTACAAATTTACAATGTAAAATGTGATCACTGCGGGAGAGGAGACTAAGGAAATGCTTCCTCCTTCCTGCAGCAGACTGATGACATCTTATTAACCTAGACATAGTCACCTGGCTGGGGATCTATGCTGGCTTTTTATTAATAAACAATAAAGCATTTTTGAAAAATGTATACTATTGCTATTTATTGTAATTGGAATTTATTCATGGAGACTTGTAAAGTTACTAAGAGGTCTACTAGAAATCTCATGACTCAAACCAACTTGCAGAGGTTTGCTATTCAAAGTGTTCTAGTGTTTATGCCTCCCACCAAACTGCCAGGGTTATTACAGACAGACCATCCTGTCCTAATGGAACTTCTACCCATCATTCTGCTTTTTAAGGAATTTGCAAATGCTGTTGTCGATGGTAAGGATTAATCATCTTTTCATCCATGAGCCCTTCTTCTTTTGAAGCCCCAATTTTACACTTTTGATCAAAGAATAAATATGAGTGGAAACAGCTTTATTTCAGTACATGCTTAATGATGTAAGTAGTGCCTTTTATGTTATAATCCGGAATTACTGACTTGATGATAGTACATTATTTTGCACTTCTATACCCTGTCCCCTCAATCCATCCATCATTTTTTTCAGGTGGACTTCCTAGAATGGTGGTCCAAAGCTTGATCCTAGCCTGCAGTCCACATTTGGTCTTAATCTAACTATTCTTGTCTTTGACATAGCTTAGACATTATGTCAACTAGCCTAGAGAGCAAGTGTATGAAAGAACATATGAGTGTGATTGGGAGAACGAGACGGAGAAACAGGGAAAAACTCAAAGGAAAGTATGAAGGGTGAGCTGTACTATTTGTATTAGTTTTCATACACATTTATAGAAATAAATTGCAATTTACCTCACATCTTTCTATGTTTTGTGACAAAACCAAACATCAGGCAGATATTTTTTTTTTTATCAGAAAAGCATTTAATGAGCATAAAAAAAGGATACATAATCAAGTACCAAGTGCAACAGGCACCAAAAATAAGAATATCACATCTGACATTACTTTCATGCAAGCAGTATATACAATTCGACTCAGCAGTTAGAGTCTATCCAGGAACCCGGATGAGGGGACCAGTAGGTCCACCCAAGAAGGCGGCTCATGGTGCCCGTCCACGGGGACACATAGAAGGCTCATAATACTCTTCCATTGCTAAATGGTGGGGGGGGGGGGGTTGGGGGTTGCCCTGATCCAGGTGCGGGCAATTTGCATTCTGGCGAGGAATAATGATTCCTGTAGGAATATGTTGAGGTACTTCGCCTCTTCGGGTAAAGAGAGAATGCTGAGTAGGTGGGGGCATAGAGATAGGGGAAAGCCCATGCGGTCGTGGAGGAACTTAACCACCTGGGACCAGTATGCCTGAAGTCTTGGGCATGTCCATAACAGATGGAAAAATGTACCTTGTGGGTCTCCACACTTGGGGCACGCCGGGCTGTAATTTGGTTGGAACTTGGATAGGCGAGTCGGGGTGAGGTAGGATCTATGCAGTATGTATAGGTGGGTGAGTCTATCTGACAATTTGGGAGAGACTGTCTTGGAGGTGGCCAATGCATCCTCCCAATCCCCATCCTCCACAGCCCCCAGGTCTGTCTCCCATTTGGACTTCTGCCAGTACGTCTGCAAGGTGGCCGCCGGTGTTATTAGGTGGTTGTAAAAGAAGAATATCAACCCTTTGGGATCTTGACCGTGGATCACACTCACAGGAGGTAGAGACTCAAGTCTGGGGATGGACTCTCCAAACTGGGAGTTGAGGGCGTGTCAAAGCTGGAGGTAACGGAAGAGCATTCGGCTGGGGAGGGAGAATTCATCTGTGATGGCTTGAAATGTTCTAATTGCTCTGTTCTCTAGAACCTGGGAGAGGAAGAGGATTCCTTTGGCTATCCACAGATTTTGGTCTGGGATTGTACGTAGTTCAGGGAGTTGGGGGTTGTCCCACAGAGGCGTGTGGGTGTGGCATGTAGAGGCCTTGGTTATGGTCATGACGTGTTGCCAGATTTTGCAATGGTGGGACAGCATATTGTTTCTGATGCCCGGGGTCCATGGGTGCACGCAGGAGGACTTTAAATGGGTGGGGGACCTGGTTGCTGTAAGGGGAGCACACTAGGGCCATGTAGCAATCTCTGTCTATTTGATTGTACTAATAAACTTCAGAGTGCGCCATGAAAGCTTGTGCCGACATGAGCCCCATACAAACGTATTGAAGATGGCTTCCATGGACTTAAAGATTTTTGAGGGAATGTAAACGGGAGCATGGGCAGATATTTTTTTTCATCAGTTATATTTTCATAACATTTTTTTTATGCAAATTTTAAATAAAGCAAGGTATTAGCCCAACCTGTCTTTATATTATTTTTCCATTTCCCTACTGAATAGTAATTGGGACAGAGAAAGGGAGGAATGACACTTTAGGGTTGATTTACCAATGGCAAATAGGCTTTTCAATTTTCAGCCCTCATGCACACAGGCTGTTAAAAAAAACGTTATGAAAACGCCAGTATCTTTGCAGTGACTTTTTTCAGCTTTTTTCAGCATTTTTGCAATAGCGTTTTTTAGCGTTTTTGAGCGTTTTTGAGCGTTTTTCCGCGTTAGCGTTTTTGAGCGTTTTTTTTTCAATTTTTTTTTTTTTTTCAATGGATCAAAAACGCTAAAAACCGTTGGTGAATGACGTTTTTGAGCGTTTTTGAGCGTTTTTGAGCGTTTTTCAGCGTTAGAGCGTTTTTACAGCTGAAAAACGTCTTTCAGAACCCACTGGTCCTGGGTTTTTTTTACAGCTTAAAAACGCCTATGCCACTTGCAGCTCAAAAACGCCTAGGTGGACATGAAGCCATAGACTAACATAGACAGGCCTTTTTAAGCTGCAAAAAAAGCTCAAAAAAGCAGCTGTAAAAACGTCCGTGTGCATGAGGACTCAAAGTTACACTTTGCAAGGGAATTGGCCCCAGAGCTTATAGAATGAGGTGAAGTTCTTCTGATTTCAATCATCCAATCATGTGCAAGCAAAAATGCTGTTTTTTTTTTTTGTTTTTTTTTAAATTTTCATTGCACTTGAGCTGGTATGCTTTGCAAACTTTACAATCACTATGCTTTTGGGCAAATTACCATGCAAAGTGATTAGCCTGTTTGCCTTTAGTGAGTCAACCTCCATGAAGCAATAAAGCTCTACTGCATTTCATGGTGACTGTCAGTCTAACTCTAGCAGCTGGATGATAGGAGGAGAAAGCAGTGTGAGTGATGACCCCATCAGCATGGTAGTATTTCTTCATTCTCGATGCCCAAGTTCTGTTAACTGTAGGGCATAAAGGTGAGGCCACCAGCAGTTATAGGCAAATCCTTATGCACTAAATCAGCCCTGGCTGGTTATATGTCTCAGATACTCCAGTAGCGGAATCCTACTCATTGTACTGATTCTACTCCTGTCCATTTGGGAATTTTTGATGTTTCTGACCACCTTTGTTCTTACAAACAAGGACCCCCAAAAATATAAGAATTTGTGAAATGGTTTAACTCTCCATCATCTACCAAAAAGTATGTATACAGTGATGTGAAAAAGTATCTGACCCCTTCCTGATTTTGTATTCCTTTGCATATTTGTCACACTTAAATGATTCAGATCATCAAACAAATTTTAATATCACACAAAGATAACCCAAGTAAATCCAAAATGCAGTTTTAAATGATGAAGAGCTGTCCAATCCTGCCTGGCCCTATGTGAAAAAGTAATTGAAGCCCCCCCCCCTTACAATCTTTGAAAAGCTGGGTTTCACTTGCCACACCCAGGCCTGATTACTGCCACACCTGTTGAATCAAGAAATTCACATATATAGAAGCTGTCTGACATAGTGAAGTAGACGAAATGATACCAAAAAGAAACACATCATGCTGCGATGTAAAGAAATTCAAGAGCAGATGAGAAATAAAGTAATTCACATGCATCAGTCTGGAAAGGGTTACAAAGCCATTTTCAAGGCTTTGGGACTCCAGCGAACCACGGTGAGAGCCATTATCCACAAATGGAGAAAACTTGGAATAGTTGTGAACCTTCCCAGGTGTGGCCGGCCTACCAAAATTACTCCAAGAGCACGAAAACAACTCATCCAGGAGGTTATAAAAGAACCCAGAACAACATCTGAAGAACTGCAGGCCTCACTTGCCTCACTTAAGGTCTGTGTTTATGATTCAACAATAAGAATGGGGGACAGTCTGGTCAGTCACACGTTTCTCTCACCTTTCACAGATTGCTTTCTAGGCAGTGCAATCAGTGAAAGAACTGTTCTCAATGGAGGAGAGGACAGTCAGATCAATGTTAGTGCTGTTGAGACTGGAGAGCTGAAGCTGTTAACCCCCCCTCCCCCCCCCCCCACATCTTAGTAAGTTCACAAGCAGGAAGAGGACAGGGCATCCTTGCAGTGAAGATTTCAGAATCCAGCAGCCTACACATCATGGGATATACCTCATTACAGGTAAGTGATGTAACTAAAACTGATATCAAGTCAAGTAGCATTTCCAGGAGGAGGTGATCAATAGGAGCATACATACTGTATCTCTCCTGTGACTGGTTCCCTTTAATCTTATTAGCTGAGATGTGCTTATCAGTCTAGTGCATGTGCAGGGCCACTGATAAGGCAATACAGCCAACCCTCCTGTACTGGGCCCAGGCCCCATCAATTCAAAAGGGGGGGCAGGCACCTGCTGAGCTGTAATCTTATTGCAGACAGCAATCCGCTTCTGTCTACCATTGCAGTGCTGCCAGCTTCTCCTCCTCTCCCTCCTTCTGGCTGCACTGCAAAGGGGATTGGTTATAGCGCATGCGCCCCTTCCATCTGTTGTCCGCGCCCCTCCCCCTCGTGTGCCCCTTTCCCAGCAGGGCTGCCAGCTTCCCTCCTCTCCTCTCCCACCGGAAGCTGCTGCGAGCACACAGGGGATGTCATTCTCTCCAAACTTTCTAAACAAAGGGCCAGTTTGCTGTCCTTCAGACTTTAAGGGAGGCTGACTGTGGCAAGTGAAAGTAGAAAATGCCCCAGTGTCAGTGGGAATAAACAGTTCCCCATCATTGGTGTCGGTGACCGCAGTATTGCCCAATCATTGGTATGAGTGACAGCAATAGTGCAACAAGAACAAAACCTTCCATGCTCCAGTGTGGTGCTTAGAAGTGAAAAGGACTTTCCTCTTGGCTAAATCTTATGGATATTGTGCACAAACGTCTTGCTGCCCTCCCAGGATGGTAGGTATCTTTCATCACTTGCCTAGCGGACACTTATACCTCCTTCCTGCCCAGGCCAATTTTCAGTGCTGTCGCACTTTGAATGACAATTGCGCAGTCATGTAACACTGTACCCAAATTAAATTTTTTTCACACAAATATAGTTTTCTTTTGCTGGTATTTAATCACCACTGTTTTTTTTATTTTTTGCTTAATAAACGAATAAAGACCGAAAATTAAAAACAAAAAACAAAAAACTATTTCATAGTTTGTTATAAAATTTTGCATGCAGGTCATTTTTCTCCTTTACTGATGTGCGCTCATGAGGCTGCATTAATGAGCACTGATGAGGCGGCACTGATAGGGGGCACTGATGGGCACTGATGAGGAGGCACTGATTGGCATCACTGGTGTGCACTGTTGGGACTGCACTGATAATCAGGATACTGATAATCACATGTTCCTTTTAGAGAAGCCTGTTATCGGATCTCTCCTCCGCTTGTGTTTACATCCGTGATCAGCTGAGATTGGACACAGCTGATCACATGGTAAATAGCCGCTGATTAGCTCTTTACCTCAAACTGTGAGGGCAGTCTCCTCTGGATACTGCGCTCACAGAGCACGCCACCTGCGCCCTGTGCTGTGGCCGCCATTCGGCTATAGTGTGGTCAGCAAGTGGTTAAGCAAACTACAAAATAACAAAAGAGAGGGTGCAACAACCTAGTTCATTACCATAAATAAATGTTATTAAGACGTATAAAACAACAAGTGAATACTCACAGACACATATAATGCACAAGCAAATCTAGAGATGCAGATGAGACCACCTCCAAATCACCATAGAGAAGACCTCATAATATCTAGGAGTGGCTAACGCGTTTCAAGGGTCAAGCCCTCTTCCTCAGAGCCAAATGGAAAAGGGCTTAACCCTTGCAACCCATTTCCATTCCTAGACGCTTTGAGGTCTTCCCTATGGTGATTTGGAGGCGGTCTCATCTGCATCTCTAGATATCCTTGTGCATTATATGTGTTTGTGAGAATTCACTTATTTTATACTTCCTAATAAAATGTATTTATGGTAAGGGACTAGGTCGGTGTACCCTCTCTTTTGTTGTTTTGACAGCCATAGTGCTCTATTGTTGGTATCAGTGGGAAGAATAGTGCCCCATCACTGGTATTTGTGGGTGGGATAGTGCCTAATTATTGGTATCAGTGGGAGGAACAGTGCCCCATCGTTAGTGTCAGTTGTAGATGGAATAGTGCCCCAAGGGCTGGATAGAGGCAAGCAACGGGTCACATCCAACCCCTGAATTACAGTTTGGAGACAACTGGTTCAATGGTATGGTCCTCCAAAGACACTGCTGTGCTAATTTATATAGAATGGCCAATTCAAGAGACTACCTGGGTACTTTTCTTTTACATTACTTTTAAATTAAAAGCCAATATAGAAACATATTAATATTTGTATCAACTCACGGAAATCTGAAAAAAAAAGTCAACACTTAATTTTGGATTTCTTGTAATTCAGCTAGGTAAACAAGGCTGTGAGCTGTGACATCTGGGTCTGTTGAGGGAATAAAAACAATGTCTTGTAATCTTATGATAAAGCTCTTTTTCTTATTTCAAGTCCTTTTGGCAGGCTTCTATCTAGCCTAAGGCCAGTGCAGCCAAAACAATTGTCATCAGGCATCTGGATACCGTCTGTGTTGTGTTTTCTCCGCAGCTCTGCGGCTGTCTACAGGTAATGCATATTTGACAGTAAAAACTGCTCACGCACCTCCACGGGTGAGTGTAAAGAGATGTCTTATCGTGCGCTGTCCATGAAACCCCCAACATGTCAAGTGAAGGTCTCAATTGTTATTTATTATAATTATTGGGCTATATTTGCACTATATACCAGCGGTTCTGAATGTGAATCTGGCTGCTGGGAAGGAATGGTTTGTATGGCTCCGCCCACTGTCCTGAAATGAGTAATAATCCTCTTATTTTTGGGCTATCTAATGGAATGGAACATAAATACCTTCTGTTCTAAGAAGGCTTTACTGTGCTGTGCACTGATTTGGTTGGCAGTCTTCTTGTACAGATATACTGTCTTATTTATTACCTTAAAAGTCAAGTGTATATCTGTGTACCCAATACTGACCGTGGCACATGATGCAAGGTTGCCTAGGCTGGTGTTGTGTTATGCTTCCAATAACAATGTTGCTAACTGCAGGGACTTAACCTCAAATTAAAGGACCCCATAGAAAAATATTAAAGTGGTTCTCAAGTCCTTTGTTTACCTTCATGCATCCTTTGCATTAAGGTAAAAACCCTTTCAACAGTTGTTTCTCCCCCCCCCTCCCCTAAATATTTACGTGAGTGTTGTATCGATCCACTGCAAAACCTGTCTACAGATCTTCTTTTCCTCTCTCCCCTCTCCTACAGGCTTGGCTGAGACCAGCTGAAACCATTGGCTCCTGTTGCTGTCAATCAAAACCAGTGAGGAGGAAGGGCTGAGCCACGTGGTGTGTCTATAGACACACACAGCCTGGCTCAGGAGCGAGCCTGCACGTGTGCCACCAGAGGAAGAGGCTTCCTAGCCTGGCACATAGAGAAGAGAAGGTGCCCAGAGTGCAGGCAGGGGACCCCAGAAGAGGAGGTTTGGGGCCGCTCTGTGCAATACCAGTGTATAAAGCATGTAGGTACACCATTGTTGTTATTTTAGGAGAACATCCTTCTCATCCCCTTGGTGACCTTATTCTGTGCACACAGCACTTAGAAAATTGGTGGCCCCTACACTGAGACCATAATAATAATAATAATTAAAAAATACCTTTATATTACATTTCAGTGGTTTTGCCACATTTAGATGCCACGTTTAGGGGCGTTAATGAATGTTTACAATGGTCTCTCTCTCTCTCATCAAAAATGATTCCCCATTAAAAACGCCTATGAACGAAAACGCTTATAAATGCATGTCACCCTGTTTATAGACGTTTGCAAGCTGTTACAAGCATTTGGCGTTTCAAATGCCTCTGAACATCCATTCTGAATGCATTTTTTTTGCTTTAAAAAAATGCTTCTAAACTCAACTGCCTAGAAACGACTATAAACGACCCTGTGTACATGTACTGATAAGATAACATAGAGGAGAGTTCAGGAGCAGCTAAAAAAAAAAGGCCCAACAGCTCCTAAACGTTTGTTTATCAACTGCAGTGTACATGAGGCCTTAATGAACAAAAACAAAACGAAAATGTGAGGCAGGGATATTTACCTCGTGATTTAACTTCTGATTTCCATGGAGCTCCGCCTGCTTCCGCTCCTAGCAAGCAAGTGACTGTGCAGCCAGCATTACAGGCCTCCAAGTCCTCAGACGGCCGTCCAGAGCAGCACTGTGCATTACAGGCCCCCCGAGTCCAGACGAGAGTCCCACTCCCAACTCACGAGTCAGGACAACGACCGTCCAGAGCAGAGAGCACCCACTGTGAGTGTGTACATTACAATTACAGGTCTGAGGAGCAGTGAGCACTGTGCATGCATTAAAGGCATCCTATGACCACCGCCATTCAGGGCACTGTGCATTACAGGCTATCCCCCAGACCTGAGACCACCATCCAGCACTCTGCAGCATTACAGGCCTCCTCAGACCACCGTGAAGAGCACTCTGCAACATTACAGACCTCCTCACTGTCCTCAGACTATCCAGAGCTGTGATGTTAAGGACAAGACCCTTTGCAAACCATGTGGAGCGACACTCGGTGGTAAAAATACAACAAACTTGAAGTGTCATTTGCGGACATTCCGGACAACACATCCCAAAATTCATACAAAGCTAAGCACGGTACACGTAACTCCACTTTTGTTGGGAACAGTCTTATCTATGTACATTGCATGGATTTTTTTTAACAAACTTCAGAATAACAAAAGGTATGAAATCTGACTGCAACAAGGTAATAGCTGTTTGTCTGTCTGTGCACTTAGTCACTGAATCTTAATGGGAGTGATTTCATAATATCTATCAGCTGCTGCTTTTCCAGAATGGAAGTATATCACCAAAATATATAAAAAGGGAGGGTCACTGGGAGGGGCACTGTCAAATATTTTCGCAGGGCGCCTGAAGACCTAAGGCCGTCCCTGGGAAGGGACATACATGTAGTATATTATAGAGAGACCACTTGGAACTGACTGTGTGGGGTGAGAAAGAAAGGAAAATCTGAATAACTCATTTTTTCCCCCTATTTCAACCCCGCAGATACATAAAAACTCCAATGACAAGCCAAGTCAAGCCAGGGCACTACCACAGCAAACTATTTGCACTGCTCTTTTAAGTGCTTCAAAATACAAAATTGACTCTAAGGAACAACAGGCCACTGAGGCCAGCGAGAAGATCATAGCAAAATGGATTGTGTGCACTGAATTACCAGTCAGACTGATCTGCTGCTCTATGCTGCCTGTTTGGGGGGATTCTCTGCCTGGGTCTTCTGCGGCATTTTGAAAGAAAACTGAAAGACTGGCTGCTTTGATCCTCATCTGGTAGGTGGGGCAATGTGGATTTTCTTACAGCACGGGCATACTCCTCTGCCTTCTTAAGCAGTTCCTGAATATTCTTATCTGCCACATCATCAAGAGTTTTCACAGAGAGTAGGGTTGACAAAACAAGCAGCTACTGCAAGCACTGGCAAGAACATTTCATCAGTTACTTGGATCTAAGAATGAATGAAGCAAAACGCTGGTTCACATTATCTGTGCAATTGTTGCACAGTCTTGGTAGCTAGTGTTCCGTTTAAAGTCCTCAAGGTGGCTGAGTAGAGAGTAGATCAAAGAGGGCAGGGACATGGACATGGCGTCACTCTGGAGGGTTTTAGTATGTTCTGCTCCGCAAAAGACAGCAGTAGGTCATGCAATGATGTGAGCTTTTTCCATTTAACTAGGGAGCAAGCTGTGTCCCATCCCATGTTGTTTGCGATTTGGCAAACTGACTTTCAGTTTGAGGAGTCTTTTCGATCATGTTGAATGTACTAGTAGTATTACTTGACCAGCGTGCGGGGCAGTCATTTAAAAGAGTAAGGCCACAATGCTCCAATATCTAAAGTGTTGCAATGAAATGGAAGACTTGAGGACATTCACTATTGATCTTGCTTTATCAAAGAATCTTTTAACACTTGCCTCCATGCACCAGACAAGACCACACACGGTGCCTGGTCCAACATCTCATGGGAATAGTTTTACACAAGATAAAGATAAAGTGGAAAACTAATAAAGATACACCAGTAGAGCAGACAGCCCCAAAATCATTCATCTGATACCCATTTGATAATTGACTTTAATGTCATCATTTAAAGAATAATAAAAATGGCTCACCCTTGATCATTAATTTTGGACTCCGTCTCACAGTTACTTTCTGTCATGGGGGAGTCTTCCTCATTAGAGCTGGGGGGTTCTTCTGCTGCTGCTGTGGTTTGTTTAAATGCTGCCACCATATTCCTCCTATTGTCTGTTATAACTCTTAGGATCTTCCTCTTTGGTATGTCCCACTCGTGCAAGCATTTGTCCACACAGTGATTTAATTCACTGTGCAGTGTGTGAGTGGGCTCTGGGCTACTTGTTCAAGGGCCAACAATATATATGTGTTCAGGTTTATTTTGTTTAATCAACAACAGAAAAGTATCATGCACTTATATCAAGGAATGAAGCTGTCACTCAAAAAAGCAATATTTTTTGGTTTTACAGAGTAAAGACGTTATAATGTACTTTTAGTCGACTAAATATGACTAAAACTAAAACAATTGCAGATGTCTAAAATGAGACTTAAACTAAAATAGCATTTTAGTCAAAAGACTAAGACTAAAACTAAATAGAAATTTGCTGCCAAAATTAACACTGGTTTCTGCATCACAGAATGCAAAAGATCAAAAACATTTTACGATGACTCTGGAACCATGTACTGTAATTTTCTCTTTTTCTGAAGAGTGCATGGAGAGGGTGGGAGCATAGGTTACCAAAAGTTGTTTCAGATAGGTCGGGTATAATGTTATTTTAGTACGTTTTGGGGGTAAGAACTCCAAAGAAAGGAAGTCACATTAGGACCACGCAAGTTATTTGGGGGTTTATAAGCAAGTAGGCCAAGCTTGAAGGATAACCTTCTTTTAATTGGAAGCAAGTAAAAATTGGTGTGATATGGATTGGTGACTGGATTGGTTAGAAGGAAATTTGGCTGCTGTTTTCTGTCATTTCATCCTATACAATAATGCTCAACGAAATTGCCCTCTTTACAGTAGCATTCACAAATATTACTTTCTTCACACCAGCATTCAGTGGAATTGTCCGCTTTATATTCGATTTCAGTGAAATTCCCACCTTTACATTAGCATTCGGCGGGATGATCCACTTTACATTAGTGTTCATTTGGCCCTTGGATTTCCAGTGGAATTTTTTCCTATAGATTGGTGTTCAGTGGTGGAAGGGTCCACCTTTCAGAGAGTAAAAATACTCTCTATAGTGTCCATTGATAAAAGGGCCTTTTTACGATGGTGTTTAGTGGAGGTTTCCCCTTTTCATTGACATTCAGAGGTTAAAAGGGCTCTCCTGTTATTTAGTAGTGGAAGGTTACTCTATTTTTAGACGGTAAAAATGTCCTATTTTACATTGGTGTCAGCATGCCTGCTAACCACATCACAGCAGCCCTGCTTGTATTGGCCACCGTATCTTTGGCAGAGCTGCAGCTTTGCAGGGTGGTGTGGAATAGTGTTGGCTTATAATAATAAAGGACCTCCTGTCAGCTAGAACTATGCAGTACCTTGCGCGGCTGCAAGAATTCACACTGGCACACACGTGCGCACTGGCGGACAACACTAACTATGCAAACATAAGTATCTCCCTAACCTCAATCCTCTCAAAACATATCATCCACTGAACTTTTCTGCTACTTGCAACTAGATATATTTTCTCTGCTTTTTAAAACACTGAGTCCCACAAATTCGTGATCAGTCTTGAACATATATGCCATGGGGATCCGCAATCCAAAGGTATCATTTCCATGGTTTATGCTTCTACACTGAAAGCTCACCCCCCCCCCCCCTTTTGTATAGAACCCAATGGCATAAAGAGATTGGAATACACCTTGAACCTAATGACTGGGCTCAATAATAGGATACCATGGTGCACACTTCCATAAGTACATCTATTTCTAAGGCTGCTAAAAATTATTATTAATGTGGTAATAAGTCCCTTGTTGATTAGCCAAAATCACCCAAAGGCATCCTTTCCTACATATATAGTGGGATTGGCCAAAAATGAAAAAATATTGGACTGTAGCGTATCAGTTGATATACACTATAAGGGGTGAGGGCATTCCTAAAAGCCTGTTGGAAAGCCTACTCCATCTAAAGCTGCCTGGGTACTCCTTCATCCAGTTTTGGCTTCTTTCATTCATCTTCACAGCCGCACAATAAACTCTGGCTAAAGAATGGTCGTCGATATAACCAACTAAGCAGAAAATGGCTTTGTCGATGAAAGTTTGTCACCTATAATACACAATTCAATCAATATATTCCAAAAGACATGGTTGCCTTTTCTTCAACATTAACTCCCTAACGACTTTAATAAATCCCTGCTCACTGTTTGACCAAAACAAAGCTGTGCTCTGAGTAGAAACATCAGCAATCAGGCTCTGTCCCTTTCTCCCTCCATTACTGTTTTCTTCCTTAATCCCAACTCTTACTTTTCTAACCGCTTTCTATAAATACTATTCTTTCCTCTTTCTGCTCTGGTTATTGACCTCTAACTTGTGTTCTCTCCGGGACTGTTGCAGAATTTCCGGAAACCCTGGATGGATAACCAGGGTAGCACTTACAGCCATGCAAGTCATTAAACCACATCACACCCATTTAACCCATCTCCAGACATTCTACTACTCCCAGTGCTCTTAATTGAACAGTTAACTGTACATCACATGATGTACTTCACTAAACATGTCTATGACATTATATTTGGGAGCATAATGAGGGCTTTTGATAATATGCATAGTATGTGTAATGTATTCTACTGATCTGTGTATAATATTGAAAAATATTTGGCTGTCAAAAAATATAAAAAAAAAAATTGGAATCCATATATCTCTCATTATTTCTTGGGAGATTTGAATGACTTACTATGGACAATTTCTCTCTAACAAGTACTGAGGATTGATGCACAGTGTTGTGCACAGTGTTGTGTAGTGAGGTCCTCTGTGGTTCAAATCCAAAGCTCTCTTCCATTCCCCATCCTTCCCTACACCTCCTCCCCCCCCCCCCCCCCACACACACTTTCCATAGTCTCTCTAAATTTTCAGCTCCTTTACTATTTTTTCTTCTATCTTTAGCCTTACCTTTCTCTGTGGCACACTTATATCTGCCCAAAAATAGAGCTGCAAGGTAGTCCTCTGATTTGGTATTCCACTACTGATGTTCAGGACTTTTTCACAGGTGCACTAAGTCAGCTGTTAGTGGACCCCGAATATGATTCAAGTTGCAATGAATCCCTTCCCTAACTACTCTGTTTATCATGAATGCTATGCTAGGGGGTTTGCACTCTCACACAGTGTGTGAAACGCAATGCTCTTGCACCTGGATTTCGCCAATGTATGCTATGCAATCATGTGTGCTTCCGTATTTTATAAGCTTTTATGTATTGTTTTTGAAACATTTTCAATGAACATTTATTGAAATGAAAAAACATTTGGACATCAATGCTGTGCACGATACATGTCGTTCCCCTTAATTTTCTTTAATGAAAACATATTGAAAAAAAAAAAACACATTGGAAGTGGGGGACCCTGTCAAATGAAGGGTTCATCCCATATGACAACCTTTTGAGAACCAAATATTTCTAAACATTTTCTGGAGGAAATAACCTATATGACATCTAGGTAGAACTGAAAATAGTATCAAATGACTCAATTTAAATCATGATCTGCTGCTCATGCTGCAATAGATGAAATACAGACAGGAAAATGTTCCTTTATATCGGTGAATCATGTCCTAATCCTATTATAATGGAATCCAGGTTAACCCGGCATGTTACACATCCAGTGAATGGAGCCTTCCCTAGGGACAATGGTGGATGAAGAGGATGAGTGTATTTGATGAGAATGTGCGATCATTGAAATCCATTTCCATCTATCACAGGCCAGACAGACCATCAGGAAAGAAAAATTGTTTTCAGCCCATAAATTAATCTGTTTATTAGCGCTCAGTCTCCAACAGAGTGAACTCTCAACATCTCACAGGCAAGGTCCATATAAGTCATTCCAAAGGAGCTCTTCAAGGTACTAAAGTCACAGCAGTAAAGTGAAATAATCTGTAATTACAGGAATGGGGGCCACACACAGCAACCTGACCACTAGCCTCACTGTATAAAGTGGAACTGACATGGATGCAATACTAACTGAGGTCTGTGTGATAGGCGCCACAAGGAACATAAGGAGAAGCTTCCAGTAGAAAAAGTGTGCTTTAGTAGGTTAGAATGAGCCAAAATGCAACACATTTCAGACTCCTGAAGGTGTCCCCTTCATCAGGATCTTTTCAGGATCCAAAGCCTTGGATTATTTATGTAGCACCCTACCAGATAGGCTGCTAGTAAGGTTAGGCAAAGTTCGTTTTTTTTGTGGCTCTTCTATAATCAGCAGAGCAGTATGTGATTTCTTTGGGCTATTCTGAGCTCTGCAGGCTGCAAGTTTGATTGCTTTTCCCTATCTTCTGGAGGATTCCAGAATGAAATGGGTGGAGGCAGGCCCGGACTGGGACAAAAAATAGGCCCGGGCATTTTAGACTGAGCAGCCAATTTTTCCATGGACCGGGGGGGGGGGGGGGGGGGTCCTCCACGCTGTAATGTGCAGGAACACTGATATAAATATAAAGGGGACTGCACTGTAATGATTACCCCCTTACATCAGAGTACATACAGAGGTCACTTACATCAGAGTCCACACAGACCCCCCTTACATCAGAGTCCACACTGAGCCCCCTTACATCAGAGTCCACACAGACCCCCCTTACATCAGAGTCCACACAGACCCCCCTTACATCAGAGTCCACACTGAGCCCCCTTACATCAGAGTCTGCACTCAGCCCCCTTACATCAGAGTCCGCACTGAGCCCCCTTACATCAGAGTCCGCACTGAGCCCCCTTACATCAGAGTCCACACTGAGCCCCTTTACATCAGAGTCCGCACTCAGCCCCCTTACATCAGAGTCCGCACTGAGCCCCCTTACATCAGAGTCCGCACTGAGCCCCCTTACATCAGAGTCCGCACTGAGCCCCCTTACATCAGAGTCCGCACTGAGCCCCCTTACATCAGAGTCCGCACTGAGCCCCCTTACATCAGAGTCCGCACTGAGCCCCCTTACATCAGAGTCCGCACTGAGCCCCCTTACATCAGAGTTCGCACTGAGCCCCCTTACATCAGAGTCCGCACTGAGCCCCCTTACATCAGAGTCCGCACTGAGCCCCCTTACATCAGAGTTCGCACTGAGCCCCCTTACATCAGAGTCCACACTGAGCCCCTTTACATCAGAGTCCGCACTGAGCCCCCTTACATCAGAGTCCGCACTGAGCCCCCTTACATCAGAGTTCGCACAGACCCCCCTTACATCAGAGTCCACACTGAGCCCCTTTACATCAGAGTCCGCACTGAGCCCCTTTACATCAGAGTCCGCACTGAGCCCCTTTACATCAGAGTCCGCACTGAGCCCCCTTACATCAGAGTCCACACTGAGCCCCCTTACATCAGAGTCCGCACTGAGCCCCCTTACATCAGAGTCCGCACTGAGCCCCTTTACATCAGAGTCCGCACTCAGCCCCCTTACATCAGAGTCCGCACTGAGCCCCCTTACATCAGAGTCCGCACTGAGCCCCTTTACATCAGAGTCCGCACTGAGCCCCTTTACATCAGAGTCCGCACTGAGCCCCTTTACATCAGAGTCCGCACTGAGCCCCTTTACATCAGAGTCCACACAGACCCCCCTTACATCAGAGTACACACTGAGCCCCCTTACATCAGAGTCCACACAGACCCCCCTTACATCAGAGTCCACACAGACCCCCCTTACATCAGAGTCCACACTGAGCCCCCTTACATCAGAGTCCGCACTCAGCCCCCTTACATCAGAGTCCGCACTGAGCCCCCTTACATCAGAGTCCGCACTGAGCCCCCTTACATCAGAGTCCACACTGAGCCCCTTTACATCAGAGTCCGCACTGAGCCCCCTTACATCAGAGTCCGCACTCAGCCCCCTTACATCAGAGTCCGCACTGAGCCCCCTTACATCAGAGTCCGCACTGAGCCCCCTTACATCAGAGTCCGCACTGAGCCCCCTTACATCAGAGTCCGCACTGAGCCCCCTTACATCAGAGTCCGCACTGAGCCCCCTTACATCAGAGTCCGCACTGAGCCCCCTTACATCAGAGTCCGCACTGAGCCCCCTTACATCAGAGTTCGCACTGAGCCCCCTTACATCAGAGTCCGCACTGAGCCCCCTTACATCAGAGTCCGCACTGAGCCCCCTTACATCAGAGTCCGCACTGAGCCCCCTTACATCAGAGTCCGCACTGAGCCCCCTTACATCAGAGTTCGCACTGAGCCCCCTTACATCAGAGTCCGCACTGAGCCCCCTTACATCAGAGTCCACACTGAGCCCCTTTACATCAGAGTCCGCACTGAGCCCCCTTACATCAGAGTCCGCACTGAGCCCCCTTACATCAGAGTTCGCACAGACCCCCCTTACATCAGAGTCCACACTGAGCCCCTTTACATCAGAGTCCGCACTGAGCCCCTTTACATCAGAGTCCGCACTGAGCCCCTTTACATCAGAGTCCGCACTGAGCCCCCTTACATCAGAGTCCACACTGAGCCCCCTTACATCAGAGTCCGCACTGAGCCCCCTTACATCAGAGTCCGCACTGAGCCCCTTTACATCAGAGTCCGCACTCAGCCCCCTTACATCAGAGTCCGCACTGAGCCCCCTTACATCAGAGTCCGCACTGAGCCCCTTTACATCAGAGTCCGCACTGAGCCCCTTTACATCAGAGTCCGCACTGAGCCCCTTTACATCAGAGTCCACACTGAGCCCCTTTACATCAGAGTCCGCACTGAGCCCCTTTACATCAGAGTCCGCACTGAGCCCCCTTACATCAGAGTCCACACTGAGCCCCCTTACATCAGAGTCCGCACTGAGCCCCCTTACATCAGAGTCCGCACTGAGCCCCTTTACATCAGAGTCCGCACTGAGCCCCCTTACATCAGAGTCCGCACTCAGCCCCCTTACATCAGAGTCCGCACTGAGCCCCCTTACATCAGAGTCCGCACTGAGCCCCCTTACATCAGAGTCCGCACTGAGCCCCCTTACATCAGAGTCCGCACTGAGCCCCCTTACATCAGAGTCCACACTGAGCCCCCTTACATCAGAGTCCGCACTGAGCCCCCTTACATCAGAGTCCGCACTGAGCCCCTTTACATCAGAGTCCGCACTGAGCCCCCTTACATCAGAGTCCGCACTCAGCCCCCTTACATCAGAGTCCGCACTGAGCCCCCTTACATCAGAGTCCGCACTGAGCCCCCTTACATCAGAGTCCGCACTGAGCCCCCTTACATCAGAGTCCACACTGAGCCCCTTTACATCAGAGTCCGCACTGAGCCCCTTTACATCAGAGTCCGCACTGAGCCCCCTTACATCAGAGTCCACACTGAGCCCCCTTACATCAGAGTCCGCACTGAGCCCCCTTACATCAGAGTCCGCACTGAGCCCCTTTACATCAGAGTCCGCACTCAGCCCCCTTACATCAGAGTCCGCACTGAGCCCCCTTACATCAGAGTCCGCACTGAGCCCCTTTACATCAGAGTCCGCACTGAGCCCCTTTACATCAGAGTCCGCACTGAGCCCCCTTACATCAGAGTCCACACTGAGCCCCCTTACATCAGAGTCCGCACTGAGCCCCCTTACATCAGAGTCCGCACTGAGCCCCTTTACATCAGAGTCCGCACTGAGCCCCCTTACATCAGAGTCCGCACTCAGCCCCCTTACATCAGAGTCCGCACTGAGCCCCCTTACATCAGAGTCCGCACTGAGCCCCCTTACATCAGAGTCCGCACTGAGCCCCCTTACATCAGAGTCCGCACTGAGCCCCCTTACATCAGAGTCCACACTGAGCCCCCTTACATCAGAGTCCGCACTGAGCCCCCTTACATCAGAGTCCGCACTGAGCCCCTTTACATCAGAGTCCGCACTGAGCCCCCTTACATCAGAGTCCGCACTCAGCCCCCTTACATCAGAGTCCGCACTGAGCCCCCTTACATCAGAGTCCGCACTGAGCCCCCTTACATCAGAGTCCGCACTGAGCCCCCTTACATCAGAGTCCACACTGAGCCCCTTTACATCAGAGTCCGCACTGAGCCCCTTTACATCAGAGTCCGCACTGAGCCCCCTTACATCAGAGTCCACACTGAGCCCCCTTACATCAGAGTCCGCACTGAGCCCCCTTACATCAGAGTCCGCACTGAGCCCCTTTACATCAGAGTCCGCACTCAGCCCCCTTACATCAGAGTCCGCACTGAGCCCCCTTACATCAGAGTCCGCACTGAGCCCCTTTACATCAGAGTCCGCACTGAGCCCCTTTACATCAGAGTCCGCACTGAGCCCCTTTACATCAGAGTCCACACTGAGCCCCTTTACATCAGAGTCCGCACTGAGCCCCTTTACATCAGAGTCCGCACTGAGCCCCTTTACATCAGAGTCCGCACTGAGCCCCCTTACATCAGAGTCCACACTGAGCCCCCTTACATCAGAGTCCGCACTGAGCCCCCTTACATCAGAGTCCGCACTGAGCCCCTTTACATCAGAGTCCGCACTGAGCCCCCTTACATCAGAGTCCGCACTCAGCCCCCTTACATCAGAGTCCGCACTGAGCCCCCTTACATCAGAGTCCGCACTGAGCCCCCTTACATCAGAGTCCGCACTGAGCCCCCTTACATCAGAGTCCGCACTCAGCCCCCTTACATCAGAGTCCGCACTGAGCCCCCTTACATCAGAGTCCGCACTGAGCCCCCTTACATCAGAGTCCGCACTGAGCCCCCTTACATCAGAGTCCGCACTGAGCCCCTTTACATCAGAGTCCGCACTGAGCCCCCACTTACTGTAAGGAGGAGCTCTGTGGACTCTAATGTAAAGGGGAACACTGATTTAAGGGGGTCTCTGCTCACCAAAGCCCCCCTCTTGTATCAGAGTCCACAGAACACCCCTTAAATTAGTTTTATATAAACATTGGAAGGCTGGAGAGAGGGTGAGCTTACTCACCCCAGGATGAGGCTCAGGAGCGGGCTGCCTGCAGCTTTTAAATCTTCCTTCCTTCACCTCAGGGATGTGTGGGCGGGGCAGACGCAGGGGGTGTGGGCGGGGCAGACACAGGGGGTATGGGCGGGGCAGACACAGGGGGTATGGGCGGGGCAGATAGAGTAGAGGGGCGGGAAGAGGAGGAGCAGTGGAACTGTCAGCGTTGGCTGAGCTGTGTGTGAGAGAGACACACAGCTCAGCCGCTCAGCCAATCAGCCGCTATCGTAGCTATTGCGGAGCCCAGAGATGACACAGGCACGGCCGCATAGCGGTGGGTGAGCGGCGGCCGTGGCCTGTGTTGTTAACCCTGTCCAGGCCGCGGGCGCCGCTTACCTCCCGCTGTGCGGCCTGATCATCAACAGGCTATGGAGCTGGAGGTCCCAGCCCACCGGGCAAATGCCCGGTCTGCCCTATGGCCAGTCCGGGCCTGGGTGGAGGAGTCAAATGAGTAGTCTGAATATTTATGTGGCATTGACCATTACCTGGAGAGGGTACTCAGATGGTGGCTGGGGGAGGGCATACATAGTTTGGAGCATCAGAGAGCAGTGTTCTTCCCCAGGAAGAGAGGTTGTAAGCCAGAAGATTCTATTAGTCTTGTGGTTCTGGCTGTGCATAGCTGGGGGGCTATCCTGTTGCAGATTCTTTTGGAGATAAGAGAGGGGTTTCACTGGGGATCCGGTCTGGAAGCTTCAGGGACATGCAGTGAGGTCAGTGGCTGGTGAGGCACTGGCTAGTATCAGAGCCAGATACACACAGGCTACATATGCCGCGAACGTTAGAGCGAGAACAATAATTCTAACACTAGACCTCCTCTGTAACTCTAAACATGTAACCTGTAATAAATTTGAAACCGTCGCCTATGAAGATTTTTAAGTACTGAAGTTTGGTGCCATTCCACAAGCGTGACATGTTAGGTATCTATTTACTTGGCGTAACATAATCTTTCATAGTATACAAAATGTTAGTGTTGTTTTATTTTTTTTATTCATGAAACAGTTTCTTTCCAAAAAAAAAATGCGTTTGAAAAATTGCTGCGCAAATACTGTGTAACATAAAAAGTTGCAATGACCACCATTTTATTCCCTAGGGTGTCTGCTGAAACAATATATATAATGTTTGGGGTTTTGAGTAATTTTGTAGCAAAAAAATGATGATTTTTACATGTAGGAGAGAAGTGTCAGAATTGGCATGGGTGGCAAGGGGTTAATTACCATAAGCAATATACAAATAATTATTATATATTATTTTTAAGGTAATTTACTATATTTTCAAAAACTATACTCAAGCAGGTGGCTTAACGGACAAATTACTGAAGTTTGAAGTTATAACTTCAAACCAGTAATTTCACAGTAAATAGATAAATAATAAATTATTATCTTATAACATATAGCATAATAAAATATGATTTAGTTAGTACCTTTTCAGCAGCAGCAAATTCTCATTCTCCCTCTTAACTGTGTGAGAAAAACATGGGATTGTGGGTAAATCTTATACACCTAAACAAACGTTTTCTCCTTCTAGTTAAGAGGGCTGGGCTGGAAGGGAGTATTTGTCTTTTAGACACATTCCCCCTTCTATGACACTGCCCAGCCTCCACTGCAGCATTTTTATTGGACAGCTTGGGCCAATGGTACTTTACCATCGGTCGAAGACTCCAAGCTATCCATTGAGCTCAGTGCCTCTGACAAGAAGTGAGGAGAGGCACTGTGAGCTCATCCTCTCAGTCTGCTGCAAACCGGAACCTTAGATGATAGGAGCCCCACATTGTGACAAGTGGTGGGGTAGGACATCAGCTACCTATCCCTGGTCACCGAGCTATGACCCTCAAAGTTTTTTTTTTTGTTTTTTTTTACGCTCATGGCAGGTGAGGCCTCACCTGCCTCCCCTGACTGCATGTCCCTGGGAAGCTTCATTGAGTAGACTGTCTAAGTTTGGAGGAAGGCAGTCAAGTACCCAGGGACATTGTGAGTATAGACCTGAGTGAAAGCTCCCAGTGATTGTTGCTGCTGTTAACCCATGGTGCACCAATATCAAGGCTTGCCTGAATTGGAACATTACTTGTGGTGTCCCAGTGCTGTCCACTTTATGTATCTACTGCTTAAGGGACTGTTCTAAGAAGTTGCTGCAAAGGGAAGAGTGTCCTCACATTACTGTTCAGTTTTTTGGAGTATCCCACGGCTTCCCCTAGCACTATCCAATGTAATCTGTAATAAACTTAAAAAAAGGCAACCTCTTGTGTGTTTACTGAGCCAGAAGAGTGCATGTTGCTGTGTGCCTGGCTGCCGCTACACTTTTGGGAAAGAACCCAAGAAAAACTCAGCGGCCCTTTCGTGGGTAAGCGCTACATTTCTATGAAGACTTCTTGAGCATAGAAAACAATTGTTCTAAAATGCCACTATGACCATCTTTATGAGTCCAGATGAAAGGGGCACCTAATTGTGGCTTATTTTAGAACAATAAAAAGGACTTTTTTCTAGTAAAATATTCCCAGTAGTTTTCCTCTCACACCTTGATTAATCGCACCCAAGGTTCCACTCTTTTGTTGTGATAACTTTGTTTTCGGAACTCAGTTATACTTACCAAAGATTTTGAACCAGACATGAAAAACTCCAATAGTTACAACTGATTCAGCACCTCCATCTACTCACATTGAATATCATGGATATAATACTGGTAGTAGTGGACCAAGGGCTTCATGGTATACAAACTGTAGACAGTGGAGGTCTTTTGTGTAGAAAACTTTATTCCATCTTTTTCCATCACTGGTATACACCATGCGATACAACATGCAGGTTAACTTCTGACTACTTTTCAACTCCATTGGGGTGCAATAGGTGCCCTCACTGCAACTGTGACTAGGAACACTTGATCGCATTGTCTCTGCTGCCTCCTACATCTCCCAGGTCACTGCTACGTCTGCTAGCTGATGCCTTCACTTCAGATTTCATACTGAGATCATTTTAGGCTCCATGCACACTAGCGTTTTTCTTTTATAAGCTTAAGAAACGCTAGAAACGCTGAATGAAAAACACTGGTGATAGCGTTTTTGTACATGGTTGTAGTAGCATTTTAGTAGTTTTTAGGAACATTTAGGAGTGTTAGCGTTTTATTAGCATTTTTACAATACATGAAGAAAAGAAAAATGCTAGATTAAAAACTGTTAGGAGCGTTTTAGTAGCATTTGGGAGCGTTTAGTGTTTTTTTTTCTGCCGGGAAAATGCTCCAAAGAAATGCAACAAAAACAATTTTTTTCCTGTTTCTGAACACTGAAGCTTGAAAAATACTTCTAGTATAAAACAGTGTGCATGGACACATAGGATAATACTTCACTCGGTATCAGTTTATAATCTACTGTATATCCTTATAATATGTTTTATTAGGTATTTTCACGTGAACTTTTATCTTATGCTTCATGTGCATATCCCCTGCGTGGGAATTTGTTATCTGGTTTCCCCCTTTATCTTTATTAATAAAAAACATTGTACCAGAAACTATCGATGCCCCCTGCTGAGACCACCGCCTGTGGAAGGGAATTCCACATCCTTGCCGCTCTTACAGTAAAGAGCCCTCTACGCAGTTTAAGGTTAAACCTCTTTTCTTCTAATTTTAGTGAGTGGCCATGTGTCTTATTAACCTCCCGTCCGCAGAAAAGTTTTATCCCTATTGTGGATTGAAATCATATCCCCTCTCAAGCATCTCTTCTCCAGAGAGAATAAGTTCAGTGCTCGCAACCCTTCCTCATAGCTAATATCCCCCAGTCCCTTTTATTAGCTTAGTTGCCCTTCTTTGTACTCGCTCCATTTCCAGTACATTCTTCCTCAGGACTGGTGCCAAGAACTGGCAGCATACTCCAGGTGAGGCCGGACCAGAGTCTTGTAGAGTGGGAGAATTATCGCTTTATCTCTTAAGTTAATCCCCTTAATCTTCTTGCAAGGTTTCCACATCCTGCAGAGAAGTTATTGCCCTGCTTAGCTTAGTATCGTCTGCAAATACAGAGATTGAACTGTTTACCCAATCCTCCAGGTTGCTTATGAACAAATTAAATAGGATTGGTCCCAGCACAGAACCCTGGGGGACCCCACTACCCACCCCTGACCATTCCGAGTACTCCCCATTTATCACCACCCTCTGAACTCGTCCTTGTAGCCAGTTTTCAATCCATGTACTCACCCTATGGTCCATGCCAACAGACCTTACTTTGTACAGTAAACGTTTATGGGGAACTGTGTCAAATGCTTTTGCAAAATCCAGACAGACCACGTTTACGGGCCTTCCTTTATCTAGATGGCAGCTCACCTCCTCAGAGAAGGTTAATAGATTGGTTTGGTAAGAACGATTCTTCATGAATCCATGCTGATTACTGCTAATTATATCGTTTTCATTACTAAAATCTTGTATATAGTCCCTTATCATCCCCTCCAAGAGCTTGCATACTATTGATGTTAGGCTAACTGGTCTGTAATTCCCAGGGATGTATTTTGGCCCTTTTTTAAATATCGGTGCTACATTGGCTTTTCTACAATCAGCTGGTACCATTCCAGTCAGTAGACTGTCAGTAAAAATAGAAACAATGGTCTGGCAATTACTTGACTAAGTAATCCTTTCCTAAGGATCCTCGGGTGCAAGCCATCTGGTCCCAGTGACTTATTAATGTTAAGTTTTCCAAGTCTATTTCTAATTCTGTCCTCTGTTAGCCATGAGGCAGCTTCCTGTGATATGTCATGAGTCATAAACATTGCAGTTTTGCTTACTGATGCCCCCCAATTCCCTCGTGAAGAATAAATGCAATACCTTTGCTATCTCTCCATCCTTAGTAACCAGATTCCCTTCATAATTTTAAAGGGGCCAATATGGTCTGTCCTCCCTCTTTTACTGTTTATATACTTAAAGAATTTCTTGGGATTTTTTTTGCTCTCTTCCACTATGTGTCTTTCGTGTTCTATCTTAGCCGCCCTTATTGGACCCTTACATTTCTTGTTGCATTCTTTGTTAAGTCTGAATGCTGATGATGATCCCTCTGCCTTGTATTTTTTGAAGGCCTTCTCCTTTGTTTTTATATGCATTTTTACATTGGAGTTAAGCCATCCAGGACTTTTGTTCACTCTTTTAAATTTATTTCCCAATGGGATGCACTTACTAATGTCCTTATTTAATATGCTCTTAAAGCTAACCCATCTCTCCTCCGTGTTCTTTGTTCCTAAGATTTTATCCCAATTTATATCTTCTAGCAAGTTTCGTAGTTTAGGGAAGTTGGCCCTTTTGAAATTCAGTGTCTTTGTATTCCTCTGATGTTTCCTATTTGTGTGATATACTGAAGCTGTGATCGCTGTTTCTTAAATTGCCCCATATTTCCACATACGTGATCAGGTCTGTATTGTTGGTAATCAGTAGGTCTAGTAATGCTTTGGGGTTGATTTACTAAAACTGGAGAGTGCAAAATCTGGTGCAGCTCTGCATAGAAACCAATCAGCTTCCAGGTTTTATGGTCAAAGCTTAACTGAAGAGGCTGAAGTTAGAAGATGATTGGCTACCATGTACAGCTGCACCAGATTTTGTGCACTCCAGTTTTAGTAAATCAACCCCTTTGTTTCTAGTTGGTGCGTCTACCATCTAACCCATGAAATTGTCCTGCGAGACATTTAGGAACTGGCGAGCCTTAGACAAATGCGCGTTTCCTTATGCCCGGTCTACGTCTGGATAAATAAAATCCCCCATTATGATGACACTTCCCATCCTTGCTGCTAATCCAAATTGTGATAGGAGGTCCATCTCCCCCTCCTCCCTCAGGTTTGGGGGCCTATAACATACTCCCAGTATTATTTTCCCCTTAGTTTCATCCCTTTGGATCTCTACCCATAAGAATTCAAGAATTCAAAGCTAATAAAGGGTCTGGAGGATCTTAGTTATGAGGAAAGGTTGCGAGCACTGAACTTATTCTCTCTGGAGAAGAGACGCTTGAGAGGGGATATGATTTCAATTTACAAATACTGTACTGGTGACCCCACAATAGGGATAAAACTTTTTCGCAGATAAGAGTTTAATAAGACTCGTGGCCACTCATTACAATTAGAAGAAAAGTGGTTTAACCTTAAACTACGTAGAGGGTTCTTTACTGTAAGAGCGGCAAGGATGTGGAATTCCCTTCCACAGGCGGTGGTCTCAGCGGGGAGCATTGATAGCTTCAAGGACTATTAGATAATCACCTGAATGACTGCAACATACAGGGATATGTAATGTAATACTGACACATAATCACACACATAGGTTGGACTTGATGGACTTGTGTCTTTTTTCAACCTCACCTACTATGTAACTATGTAATTCAACCTCCTCCCTAGCTCCCTTAGTGATGTTATCTCTCACATTAACTTGCAAATTTTTCTTGATATACAGGTATACCCCCCCCTCGTTTTTGACCCTCTTTAGCCCTGTGATAAAGGGAATACCCTTGAATGGTTGCCAGCCAATCATGAGAGTTGTTGAACCTAGTCTCTGAAATTCCCACAAAAAACCCGAAATCCTCCTCGTACAACATTATCTCTAGTTCTCCCATCTTGTCCGCCAGGCTCCTGGTATTGGTGAACATGCCACGTAGTTTAGACTGGTCGAATACTGTCCTCTTATTAGGCGTCAGGAGATTGCAAATAGGATTTGTTACTATACTTACCTTGGGTTTATGTACTTTAGTCAACCTACCACTAATGCCCACAATACTACACTCTGGAATATGTTCTGCACCGACTATCTCTACCTCTGGACCCTCCCCCCCATTACCTAGTTTAAAAGCCCCTCTAACTTTTCGTCCATCTTTACTCCCAGCAGATCTGCACCCTCCTCATTTAGGTGCAGTCCGTCCCTTCTATAGCACTGGTGACCGACTGAGAAGTCAACCCAGTTCTCCAGGAACCCAAACCCAGAAGTCCCTCAATAGGCAACAAGATAAAGCCTAGTAGGACCAAAATACGAAAGGAGAAGTCAAGTCACATTGAGAGGGATCAAAATGCCTAAAGCACTGCTCAACTGCCCAATTATCATAAACAAAAAAGATGAAGGCAGAACCACAGTATCGTTGTCCTCCAACCATGGGAACTGCACTTTCCCAAACTTAGGGACATCCTCTGCTGTTCTACGCAGCCTTGTACAAGGAAAGAGCAATTTTTCAAAAGTTTACCTCTAGTTTAATCCTATGTAAAACATGTGCTCAAACGACAGAAGATTTTTTTTTTAATTGCACTTCCACTTTGTACAATATCTCTAGACAGGTTCCCTTTACATCATCTGGACTTGTGCAGATGTCTTTCCAGTAATCCATCGTATTGCCCACTTTCAAAGAACTCGCAGCATGTGGTTTGTGTAGAGAAGTGCAATGGAGATTGGGCTGATTACCTTGTTTAGGTCTTAGGAACCAAAAAGAAAAAGAAAACCGGTTTGCTGAAGATATCTGAATCATTGCTTCCAAATCAGCGGGAATGAATGTTCCCCTAGGTATAAACACTTCATGATGTTTACATAGGATCCAATCCGTCCTGTAAACAGACAAACACTGTGCTGTAGACTCCAATACGTACAGATCAGATTGGGCTAATTGCCCTTTATAGAGTAGCAGTTGCAGCAGATGTGTTTTTATTATTGCATTAAAGCCATGATGTTATTATCTAACAAGACAAATTGTCCGATTATAGATTCTAAGTGGTGGAATGTTTATCCAAACAAGACAAGTGGGGGTTAAACCCCATGTTATTAGGCACACGATCCTACTTTGCAGCCATTTAAAGGGTAAGCAGAGTATGTTTTCAACAAGAAGAGATTTTGGGGGTGATTTACTAAGAAGAAGGCACTGCACCAGTTCATACATTAATTGGTGCGCCGGAAAAGTCATTAATTGAACATGCGAACCGGCGCCAATTGAAGTGCAAATAACGATAATAAATACCCGCATATGTAAACTGAAACTGGCGCTAGGGTACCTTGCATTTTTCTGATTGATAATAGCGCACGCCCAAAACAATCGGTTCATTTCATCTCATTGGATGAGTCTTGTTAGGCAATTAGTAGGTGTACTCAGTGAATTAACCCTTTTTGATGCTAATCTCATTCCTATTACTTCTAATATATCTTTGAAATGTGTTTTTTTTTTCTTTTTTTTATCCAAATCTTTCAATACGTTACAAAGAACAGAGAAGAGTTTCTAAACCCAATAAATTAATATTTTCAGATCTTGATCTTTAAAGGTGATCATACACTGCAATCAGTTAGATCTTAAATAAATTAGATTTAGTGTAAGAGCCTGTTTGATTTCCTATATTTTGAATTAACAGTTCAAGTACATCTTCCTATTACTTAATTTGCCTAAATATCGAGTTGTACAGAGATTGGCCAATCAGATTGCATAGTGCATGACCATCCTAAGTGCCAAATTTGGAATGTAGATGTGCCATGACCCCCTTGTATATTCCTAACAATATTTCTTGGGCATTATACAAGGCATATGAAAAACCACCTTTTTTCAAGATATGCTAGAGTGATCCGGAATCTTCAAACTATGGCTCCCCAGCTGGAACTACACATCCCTTGAGGCATCGTAAAACTCTGACATTCACAGACATGACTAGGCATGATGGGAATTGTAGTTGCTGAACAACTGGAGGGCCGTAGTTTGAAGACCCCTGTGCTAGACCATTAATATGCCTCCAGAATTGGTAGTGTAGCATCTACTCAACTTCTATCTGCTGGTGGACACAAGAACCTACAGTGGCTTGCGAAAGTATTCGGCCCCCTTGAACTTTTTAACCTTTTGCCACATTTCAGGCTTCAAACATAAAGATATAAAATTTTTATTTTTTGTGAAGAATCACCAACAAGTGGGACACAATTGTGAAGTGGAACGAAATCTTTTGGATTTTTGAAACTTTTTTAACTAATAAAAAAATGAAAAGTGGGGCGTGCAAAATTTTTCGGCCCCCTTGCGTTAATACTTTGTAGAGCCACCTTTTGCTGCGATTACAGCTGCAAGTCGCTTGGGGTATGTCTCTATCAGTTTTGCACATCGAGAGACTGAAATTCTTGGCCATTCTTCCTTGCAAAACAGCTCGAGCTCAGTGAGGTTGGATGGAGAGCGTTTGTGAACAGCAGTTTTCAGCTCTTTCCACAGATTCTCGATTGGATTCAGGTCTGGACTTTGACTTGGCCATTCTAACACCTGGATACGTTTATTTGTGAACCATTCCTTTGTAGATTTTGCTGTATGTTTGGGATCATTGTCTTGTTGGAAGATAAATCTCCGTCCCAGTTTCAGGTCTTTTGCAGACTCCAACAGGTTTTCATCCAGAATGGTCCTGTATTTGGCTGCATCCATCTTCCCCTCAATTTTAACCATCTTCCCTGTCCCTGCTGAAGAAAAGCAGGCCCAAACCATGATGCTGCCACCACCATGTTTCACAGTGGGGATGGTGTGTTGAGGGTGATGAGCTGTGTTGCTTTTACGCCAAACATATCATTTTGCATTGTGGCCAAAAAGTTTGATTTTGGTTTCATCGGACCAGAGCACCTTCTTCCACATGTTTGGTGTGTCTCCCAGGTGGCTTGTGGCAAACTTTAGACGAGACTTTTTATGGATATCTTTGAGAAATGGCTTTCTTCTTGCCACTCTTCCATAAAGGCCAGATTTGTGCAGTGTACGACTGATTGGTGTCCTATGGACAGACTCTCCCACCTCAGCTGTAGTTCTCTGCAGTTCATCCAGAGTGATCATGGGCCTCTTGGCTGCATCTCTGATCAGTCTTCTCCTTGTCTGAGCTGAAAGTTTAGAGGGACAGCCAGGTCTTGGTAGATTTGCAGTGGTCTGATACTCCTTCCATTTCAAAATGATCGCTTGCACAGTGCTCCTTGGGATGTTTAAAGCTTGGGAAATCTTTTTGTATCCAAATCCGGCTTTAAACTTCTCCACAACAGTATTACGGACCTGCCTGGTGTGTTCCTTGGTCTTCATGATGCTCTCTGCGCTTTCAACAGAACCCTGAGACTATCACAGAGCAGGTGCATTTATACAGAGACTTGATTACACACAGGTGGATTCTATTTATCACCATCAGTCATTTAGGACAACATTGGATCATTCAGAGATCCTCACTGAACTTCTGGAGTGAGTTTGCTGCACCGAAAGTAAAGGGGCCGAATAATTTTGCACGCACCACTTTTCAGTTTTTTAATTGCTAAAAAAGTTTAAAATATCCAATAGATTTCGTTCCACTTCACAATTGTGTCCCACTTGTTGGTGATTCTTCACAAAAAATTAAAATTTTATATCTTTATGTTTGAAGCCTGAAATGTGGCAAAAGGATGAAAAGTTCAAGGGGGCCGAATACTTTCGCAAGCCACTGTACATCTATAGATAGATCTATATATATATATATATATATATATATATAGGCACACACACACACACACTGAAGCAGGAAGCAATATACATTGGCCCGGAAGTGAATCTGTACACAGGAAGTAGGTGTGTGTTTTGAGGCCAAATCATTTAGACATACACACATGACATTTAGACATACACACATGACCCATACAAACACCACCAAATTTTGCCAGTTTCTCCTTCAAATTTATTCACTTCCTGTCACATAGCCAAACAGGAAGTGAGGGTAAAAGCCTACCAATGTCTTTACTTGGGGACACACAGGTCAATCTAAATAGTTTCCCCATTAGGTAAATTGCACTCTAGCATTTTGCTGTGTACACCCCAAATTATTAGGTATCTTGGACGCTGGGGTTTATTTATTAAAGGCAAATGCACTTTGTACTACAAGTGCACTTGGATGTGCAGTTGCTGGAGATCCGAGGGGGACATGCAAGGAAAATAAAAAAAAAGCATCTTTGCTTCTACATGATTGGATGATAAAATCACCAGTGCTTCCTCAGATTCACAGCAGCTGAACTTGTATTGCAGAGTGGATTTGCCTTTAATAAACCCCAAAATACCTAATAATTTTGGGTGTACACAACAAAGTGCTAGAGTGCAATTTGCCTAATGGGGACACTAGTTAGATTGACCTGTGTGTCCCCAAGGAAAGACATTGGTAGGGTTTTACCCTCACTTCCTGTTTGGCTATGTGACAGGAAGTGAAGCCAATTTTCAGAAAAGGGACACAAAGCCCAACCTAAAAAAGACAAGCATGGGTTCTAACACTCACTTGGTTTCCCTCAAATGCCCACAATTAGAATAGGATTGTCTTGAGATAGATTTTAGCTCAGTGCTCTAAATCAGTGGTTCTCAACCCTGTCCTCAAATACCCCCAACAGGCCATGTTTGCAGGTTTTCCTTCATCTTGCACAGGCTGAGAACCACTGCGCTAAAATGGAAAATGTAATACTTACCTCTCTGTATTTTTCTTTTCCTGGTGCCTATCCATGGCAGCATACGCACAATCCATGCATATGACACCATGAAGGCACCAAGAAAGTAGCTTTTAGACAAATTACACTTTTTTTTGTTTTGCCATGCCAATCAGCCTTGTTAAGTGGCAGCTGGGAAATCTGTTGCATGAAAATTGTTGGGGGGGGGGGGGGTGAAAGAGTGTAAAATGCATTACTTGGATTGAGCATGCATCTGCAAAACAGATTAATAAAAACACATAAAACATAAAAATTTGATACAACACTTTATTGGTAAACAAAAGATGACTTGGAATAGAGCAAGGAAAGCAAAAAACACATGTATGTTAATTTGGGACACTAACAGAATATGGTTTTGAGGTCTGACCATTTTGCAGAGGAAGTTAACAGGAAGTAAACATGTATTCCTTGACAATAGTGCACAGCACCATTGGGATAGATGGTACCTCACGCCTCAAACAGGTGGTGCTGTGCACTATTGTCAAGGAATACATGTCTTGTGAGTACTTTGTTTTGCAAATATTTCCTCTCCTTTTTTCTGCCTTTTTGAAATTATTTGCTACATTTATATACATCTGTTTATTATTAATTATACAACAACTTGTTACCTATGTACTTATATGTACATTTCTTTTTAATAGAATGATACCAGCATGCTCCTATTTAACACCTGAAGAAGGAAATGAATACAATGTCAGTTTAGCCTTTTGGCTTTTCTCTTTTTCCGAAACATGTTGGGATTTGTTGTGACCACTACATTCAATCGACTTCATATCTAGTAGATTTTTGTGTCTCAACATCTAGTAGCTGCTTTTTTCTATTCATATATATTCCAATCTCATGATTTTAGATGTCTACTGTCTATTCTATTTTGTACATTTTCATTAAATAAAATTAATATTTTTATATACATTCCTTACGATTCTGTTGCTAATATCCTGTCAATTCTCTTACCCCTACTATCCCTTTGGGGCACCCCTCTCTAGTTTTTAAATTTTATCCAGGATGTGGCAAGAGCTGTCAGGATTTTCCATTGGTTGGTTTTCTCTTCCTTCCTTTTCATTAATTTCCACTCTCTGAGCATGTCCAGAAAAGTGCTGTTCACACAGAAAAAGCACCAAAAATAAAACCAAAGTCCCTGAGCATGCCCAGACCAACCCAATTGCAGCTAGCACAAAATAAGCCACCCCCCTGTCCAACATTAAGCACATCATCCAGCATGCTACAAAATTACAGATGGGACAAAGACCCCCCAGTCAAGGGGGGTAAACAAAGAGCCTAACATGGGCAAAAGTTATACAACAAATACCATTGCAGTCTATGGGAACTGATTTGTAAATTTTTCTAGTCCCCACTTGGCTGGCTTATATTCTAGTTATTGGCCTTAAAATGGGTAGGGGGGCCCAGGTCCCACTCTGAGGGACATATATCAATGTCACCAATTTGGACAACCCCAAAAACAAAACAAGGAGAAGTGCCTTTAAAAATGGAAAATTGGTTAGTAACTTGGGGGGGTGGGGGGGCGGGGGGGCTTACTCTGCCTGTAAAGTGGTGCATCTGTAACACGTATCCAAATGCTTCTTAAAAGAAAACGTTTGAGAAAAACTCTAGGCTTTAGAGAAAACTTACAAATCTACAAGATTTAACCCAAAGCAAAATATAGCCTGCCCCCCAATACATACAAGGCCATTTGGGTCTGTTAAGGCTTAAAATGAGAACCCCCACATGAAAAATACCACCCCAAACTAAAAAACTATTGTGCCCCTCCCACACACTAACAAACCCCTAGCCAAACACACAGCAAGCCAGCCCATAAACGGGGGGTGTATGCTTGGGGGGGCAGGAGGGGCTCAGGAACCCCAAAATCAACCACTTTGTTCCCATATTCTGGGGGAGAAGGGCCTCTTCCACACAACCCTAGGCTGGGGTAGTGGGGGACTACAGACAGGGGGCTTTACGGAAAGTGGAAAACCTCTTTAAACTAGTGGGTACAAGGTGCTTTGTGGTTGGTATTGGGCTGAGCCCAACATGCCCCAAAGGCAGCCAGCTATGTTGAGTGCATGTGGCCTTGTATGGTTCAGGAGGGGGTTGGGCGATCGCTCTTCTCGCCCCTTTCCTAGCTGGCCCTGTTGTATGCCTCTGGAGAAGGATGTGGTTTGGATTGGTGAAGGCAGCTCACAGCCTTTTGAGAATGAAGTGGAGTGTGGAGTTCCCCTTTAAAAGCAAAAGTTAGCCCAAGGAAATCCAAGGGGTTAGAAGGGGGGAGACAAGAGCATTGGAGAATGGAGTGTGGAGTTCCCCTTTAAAAGCAAAAACTAGCCCAAGGAAATCACATGCATTAGAGGGGGAAAGTTAAATTCCCTTTTAGGAGGAGCTAGAGGAGTGAGAGTCATTTTACATAATTTTAACAAGGTGCATGTCACATGTTGGGAACATAACATGCTAACATGACCTGTGTGCAAATCTCTTTAACAAAAAAAAACATAAAGGTGAACCAGCGTAAAAAAAAAATTGGCAAGTTTAGAGGTGCGCCCGTTCAACCCGTGCAATAGCATGTACGTTGCTTAACATTTACTGCGATTTTGGCCACGCAGTGAACAAACACATTTGAAGGACCGCAAGAGCCGCTTGCGCATGCGCACTGCTTACATTGATCTCACACAGTTCTAAACGTACTTGCGGGCACAGCAGGCTTTCTCTGAAAAAGTTACTTTCTCATTCTATTTTGGGCATATTTGTTACTAAACTTCCTCACATCATCCCATAATATTGGCACCTCCATCATCTGTCAATATTGAATTGAAGATGCCATGTCCATAGCGGCGCACAGATTGCATTCTCTCGTGTGCCAAGATCGCTATAGTAAATAGGGGATTTGTGCTCTGTTACCGGCGCACCGTTTCATAAATATGAAAACGTGCGTTGTGACTTGCCGCGCGCCTCTACTTTCGTAAATCAGCCTCTTTGTGTTACTATTATGGTGGTTATGTTAATGCCAACACTTAGTAAAAAAAAAAAGATCAGCACAAGGGACACGACTTACTATTAATCCAATATATTTCTTGTGCTGCTTGCTCCTGCATGTGTTGAAATCTTCCTCCACCGACAATGAATAGAGATGATGGACCTGTGAAAGGCACTCATCACGATCGCCTGACTATGCCCGCCATTTCCACCCACCTTCTCCATTCATAGAAGTGGTACTAGGAATGAAAAATGATCTGTGAATGGAGGAGGTGGGCCTTTCGTTTTTTTCAATCATCTACTATTCATAGAGTACTTTATATTCAGAGAAGAGATAGTATGGCTTCTATTAATGAAAGAGGGCATAGTAGTCAGCATGCCTGATGAATGCCTTTCACAGGTCTATCAGCTCTATTAACCCACACTGCACCCCATCCTTCACAGTAGAACCCCCACCCCCAGTACAGAGCCCCCCCACACAGTAGACATGTGCATTCGTTATCGCCCAAATGCATTTTCGTCTGAATTTCAGGGTTTTCGTGTTCGTTTTAACAAAACGATAACGAACACGCAGAATCCGAAATCTGAAAGATCCGAAATAAAAAATGCTTTATTTTTGTATCCATTATATTTTCGTAACGTTGCGACAAAAGTTCGATATAGATCGATAGAAGATTCGACCTGACGGTGACAATAGCGATCTATGTCTAACGAATCTGCGGTCGAATGTGCCTAACCTAACTCTATTAGTCCAAAATTATTCAACATAGAGAGAAAAGATTGGACATTATAGAGACAATAGTAAAAGAGCTGTTAGTGGTCGCTGCTGGAATGGGTGGGAAGTAACATGATGATGATGATGAATGTTATTGGCTGATTGCAACCAAAGAGGAGGAGCAGTAAAATAGCTAGAACTTAAGTACACAGGTACAGCCAACTTACTTTATGTATAATACCGTTCGACACGAAGATTCGACGAAGCAGCTAAAAACATACGATCGGCGCGAGCGGACATTTATGGTCAAATGCTCCGTCCATAGGCTATAGAAGAATCCGAATGTTGTTTAACTAGTGATAATAATTATTACTAGTCAAACATTAGAATTCCACTATAGCTTGTGAGTGGAGCATTCGATCGGAAATGTACGATCGCAGTGTCGTACAGTTTAGCTGCTTCGTCAAATCTTCTTAGAACATCCGACAGACACCATAAGCCTTCAATTGACAGATTTGAGCTTAATTAATTCTGATTTTCGTATGAATGCATTTTTTTAACGAAACTAAATATGTAAAAATGAATTTCGGCAGTAACTAAATAAATTTATTTTTTGGACGAAACCGAAATTCCGAAATGAAATATTTTAGTGTGCACGTGTCTACCACACAGTATAGAGATCCCGATCACAGTACACAGCCTCCCACAGAGATTAAAAAGAGACAGACCCCCCACACACAGTATAGAGCCCTCCATCACCAGAGACCCCACCACACACAGTATAGAGCCCCCCATCACAGTACAGGGACCCCCACACAAGGTATAGAGCCCCCATCACAGTACAGAGACCCCCCCACACAGTATAGAGCCCCCCATTACAGTACAGAGCCCCCCATCACAGTACAGAGACCCCCACCCCCACACACAGTATAGAGCCCTCCATCACCAGAGACCCCACCACACACAGTATAGAGCCCCCCATCACCGTACAGAGCCCCTCCCTACACACAGTATAGAGCCCCCCATCACAGTACAGGGACCCCCACACAAAGTATAGAGCCCCCATCACAGTACAGAGACCCCCCCACACAGTATAGAGCCCCCCATTACAGTACAGAGCCCCCCACACACACAGTATAGAGCCCCCCATCACAGTACAGAGACCCCCACCCCCACACACAGTATAGAGCCCTCCATCACCAGAGACCCCACCACACACAGTATAGAGCCCCCCATCACTGTACAGAGCCCCTCCCTACACACAGTATAGAGCCCCCCATCACAGTACAGGGACCCCCACACAAAGTATAGAGCCCCCATCACAGTACAGAGACCCCCCCACACAGTATAGAGCCCCCCATTACAGTACAGAGCCCCCCCCACACACAGTATAGAGCCCCCCATCACAGTACAGAGACCCCCACCCCCACACACAGTATAGAGCCCTCCATCACCAGAGACCCCACCACACACAGTATAGAGCCCCCCATCACTGTACAGAGCCCCTCCCTACACACAGTATAGAGCCCCCCTTCACAGTACAGGGACCCCCACACAAAGTATAGAGCCCCCATCACAGTACAGAGACCCCCCCACACACACAGTATAGAGCCCTCCATCACCAGAGACCCCACCACACACAGTATAGAGCCCCCCATCACCGTACAGAGCCCCTCCCTACACACAGTATAGAGCCCCCATCACAGTACAGGGACCCCCACACAAAGTATAGAGCCCCCATCACAGTACAGAGACCCCCCCACACAGTATAGAGCCCCCATTACAGTACAGAGCCCCCCACACACACAGTATAGAGCCCCCCATCACAGTACAGAGACCCCCACCCCCACACACAGTATAGAGCCCTCCATCACCAGAGACCCCACCACACACAGTATAGAGCCCCCCATCACCGTACAGAGCCCCTCCCTACACACAGTATAGAGCCCCCCATCACAGTACAGGGACCCCCACACAAAGTATAGAGCTCCCATCACAGTACAGAGACCCCCCCCCACACAGTATAGAGCCCCCTAGCACAGTACAGAGACCCCCCCACACACAGAATAGAGCTCCGCATCACAGTACAGACCCCCCACACACAGTATAGAGCCCCCATCATAGTACAGAGACCCCCCCACACACACAGTATAGAGCTCCCCATCACAGTACAGAGCCCCCCCTACATACAGTATAGAGCTCCCCATCATAGTACAGAGACCCCCCACAGGAGTATAGAGCCCCCATCACAGTACAGAGACCCCCCACACACAGTATAGAGCCCCCCATCACAGTACAGAGACCCCTCACACACACACACAGTATAGAGCCCCCATCACAGTACAGAGCCCCCCCCACACACAGTATAGAGCTCCCCATCATAGTACAGAGGCCCCCCTACACACAGTATAGAGCCCCCCATCACAGTACAGAGACCCCCCACACACAGTATAGAGCTCCCCATCACAGTACAGAGCCCCCCCTACATACAGTATAGAGCTCCCCATCATAGTACAGAGACCCCCCACACACAGTATAGAGCCCCACACACAGTATAGAGCCCCCCATCACAGTACAGAGACCCCTCACACACACACAGTATAGAGCCCCCATCACAGTACAGAGCCCCCCCCACACGGTATAGAGCCCCCCATCACAGTACAGAGCCCCCCCACACAGTATAGAGCTCCCCATCACAGTACAGAGACCCCCACACCCCCCACACACAGTATAGAGCCCCCATCACAGTACAGAGACCCCACACACAGTATAGAGCCCCCCAGCACAGTACAGAGACCCCCCCACACACAGTATAGAGCCCCCATCACCATACAGAGACCCCCCATACACACAGTATAGAGCCCCCCATCACCAGAGACCCCCCACACACAGTATAGAGCTCCCCATCACAATATAGAGACCCCCATACACACAGTATAGAGCCCCCCATCACCAGAGACCCCCCTACACACAGTATAGAGCTCCCCATCACAATATAGAGACCCCCCATACACACAGTATAGAGCCCCCCATCACCAGAGACCCCCCTACACACAGTATAGAGCTCCCCATCACAATATAGAGACCCCCCATACACACAGTATAGAGCCCCCCATCACCAGAGACCCCCCCCCCACACACAGTATAGAGCCCCCATCACCATACAGAGACCCCCCCCCACACACACAGTATAGAGCCCCCCATCACCATACAGAGACCCCCCCTACACACAGTATAGAGCCCCCCATCACCATACAGAGACCCCCCTACACACAGTATAGAGCCCCCCATCACCATACAGAGACCCCCCACACACAGTATAGAGCCCCCCATCACCATACAGAGACCCCCCTACACACAGTATAGAGCCCCCCATCACCATACAGAGACCCCCCACACACAGTATAGAGCCCCATTTAATCACAAGAGGTGATTGTTATGATAAGAGGCGATCTCTTGCGTCTTCCAGCTTTGGTTTGGTGTTCTCTGCTACTAATCTCTTTCCTTCAGCAATTTGTAGCTAGGCCCATAGAGGTGAATGGAGGAGGATTATCACTGCCGATCTTTAAAATGGAAATCCATGAAGGCAATATAGTCTTTGTGGGCAAAAATGTGCAACTCTGCCCCAAAGAAGCTCATGGACTTTTTTTGAACCTTACACAACAGGTGACAAACAACGCAGTGCTCAGGTGTGAATGGACCCATTGAGAATAATAAGATTCTTCATCTTGAGGGTTTTTTGCTCTTCGGGAATTGTGTGATAAAACACTCAGGTGTGAATGGGGGCTTAGCTAGAGTTCTCCTATATATAGAAGAATGCATGTCATTCTGATATCTACCACTAGGTGGAAGCACTGCATAGAATTTTTATTTTTTGTGGATTAGTTGGCTTTCAGCAGGCTTTGGTTAAAAGGGAAAGGCTTTCCAGAGAATCCCAATCTGTATCCTCAATCCTTTGTTTGTTTGCAACAACCAGCTGTAATTCCATTAAGTTGTCTTTCTTTCCAGCCTTTGTATAAAGCCTGCGTTGCAATGTACACAAACTGTTTATGGAAGTGTGGCCGTGCGTTCACCACTTCAGCTACCAACCACAGCTGTAGCATAGCTCCCAACTGTCCCTGATTTCGAGGGACTGTCCCTGATTTGGACCAATGTCCCTCTGTCCCTCATTTGTCCCTCATTTTGGTCTGATCTATATAGTTGTATATAAAATGCACTTTTTATCTATCAAAAAGTGTTTCCCAGTGCTAAACCTTTCATCTGATTTCTGAATTGCTGCATTTGTAAATTCCAAAAGCCAATATAAAGTAATAGTAGTGGTAAAAAAATCACTTGTGGGTTTAACCAATTCTGGAGTTTTTTTGTACAATTCTCCTTTAAGGGGTGTGGTCATGGGGTGTGTCCTATGCCTGCATGCTTTTGCTGATAGGTGTCACTCATTCCCATCTCAAAAAGTTGGGAGGTGTGGCTGTAGGAGGGAAAATCAAGAAAATGAATCCTTTAAAGTGACGCTAAATATATCCTTTTTTTCAAAACGTAACCTATTCGCATCCACTACTTAAAGCATTAGTTATTCCAGCATTTCATATTCCTGACATGTGCCTGCTGTACCATGTATGAGAAAATATCCTGATCTCTTTGTATTGCTTCCTTTAAGTGAAATCCCTGGTGTTTCTGCCAGTCCCCTTGCTTTCTTATTAAAAACTGACCACACTAAGCAGGAGAGCACAGCGTGGTCAGTTCTCTAGCTATGCTAGGAACTCAGCGTACTCTCCTCCAATGATCAGACTTGTCTTGACACGACCCCCCCCCCCCCCCACTGCACAGCCTTTCACGGAGAAGCTCAGTGTACTGCTGCTTCTCCCCTTCCCCCCCCAGCTCTTATGCAGCTGAGAACAGAGGGAATGTGATCACTTATAAAAAAGGGGAAAAAAGGTATTTATAATGTTTTTTTTCATATCTATACAAAAATGTTTTGCCTTTCATTTCTATTTTAAACTGAATGGGTTGTTTTACAAGGCGATCGTTTACAATCACTTGAATGGCCCTGTAATTTTTTTTTTTCATGAAATAGTTTCTTACTATATTCTTCTGCCTACTTGAAAGTTCCCGTACATCTTCTTTTCCCTTTCACTTTTGTTTGTTTGGAATGAACATGTTAGTTGTGGTCATGTGTACTAATCTATGCACACTACATATCCCATAATCCATAACTGTCCCTGATTTCCAGGGACTGTCCCTGATTTGGAGCGATGTCCCTCTGTCCCTCTTTCCTCCTCATTTGTCCCTCATTTTGGTCTGATCTATATAGTTCTATATAAAATGCACTTTTTATCTATCAAAAAATGTTTCCCAGTGCTAAACCTTTCATCCGATTTCTAAATTGCTGCATTTGTAAATTTTAAAAGCCAATATAAAGGAATTATAGTGGTAAAAAAAGTCCTTGTGGATTTAATTAACCTTTTTTTTTGGTTAATTCTTCTTTAAGGGGGCGTGGCAGAGGGTGTGTCCTATGCCTACATACGTTTGTTAGTAGGTGTCCCTCATTCCCATCTCAAAATGTTGGGAGGTATGTATAATCCATAATCCACCTAGTGTATAATAGTGGTAAAAAAAAGCAATGAGCCAAGAGTTGTGATTTAGCCAATTTGCAGTGTTTGCTGGACATCATTATTAGGCTAAGTTTACACTCCCCCCTAAAGCCGAGCTCCACCCAAAAGGGGAAGCTCTGCTTGTTTGCTTCCTCCCCCTCCGCTGCCACATTTGGCACCTCTTGGGGGGGAGTGGGTACTTGTTTGTGACAGGTACCTGTCCTTACCATGGTGAGGACCCTTAGAAGTTCAGCCCCCCTCCTCCTCCCCCCCGCCGCTTGGCCATTCACAAAGCGCAGCGCACTCCGCGCATGCGCAGTAGAGAACCGGCGTGAAGCCAGTTTTCCTGACAATGAATGGCAGCGGCAGCACCCGAGAGCCAAAAATCGGCTGGGGTGCCGACATCGCGGGTTTACATTCTCCTCTGACTGTCCTATGAGGGTGCGGGACCCCTGACCCTTTGTCTGGTCTGTGCTAATTGGCCCGCTGCCGATCACATGCACTCTCCCAAGAAAAGAAAAAAACTCTCTAGCAATACACACCAAACTGAGCATATGCAGCTTGTCCGCAAGGCTCTGTTCTATCAGCAGATAAAATGGGGACAGTGGAAGAAGGGGAGGATCGGAAAAGACAGGATCAAACAGCCTTTTTACACAATGCAGAGGATTAACCCCTTAGGTTCACAGTGAGTATAAGGGCTCATGCACACTGCAGCTCAAAAATAAATAAATGAAAAAGCTGCTTTTACAGGCATTTGAGCTTTTATTTCATTTATATTGTACTTACCTCCCTGGGTGATGAGCTGTCAGTGCCCACACAGCCCGTTTAGCACTCTGGGGATTTGAAATCCCCGCTCTTCTTCCCTTTCCTTCTGTAGAGCTTCCAGGATGGATTCGAACAATGCTTACCGGTCAGCACCAGCAAGTGACCAATCAGAATTATTCCGATCCATCCCAGAAGCCCTACAGAAAGAAATGGAAGAGGAGCGAGGATTTCAAATCCCCAGAGGACTACACCGGCTGATCTGGCCAGTAACGTACCTACATTCTAGCAGATTTAGATACACTAACAAATTAAAGCCAAACTCCAGCTCACACTTTATAAGCAGTTACAGCAAACAGTTTTGTTCCTTTTGGAATTACGGCTCATGCACACAGGACCCTTTAAAAACGGCAGCGCAACAGCAGCGCTAAAAACGCAACTAGCCGCGTTTTTACATTAGCGTTATTGCGCGTTTTCCCACTTTTTTTGGCGTTAGCGTTTTTGGGCGTCTTTTCATGAAAGACACTCCCTATAATGTAAAAACGCCTAAAAACGTCAAAGTTTAGCCAAATTTTTTGATGCTGTCAGCGTGAGGATAAAAAAAAACCGATCACCGGCTTCTGTCAGAGGGACATCGGTCCCTCACACAGAGAGCCGCGGCTGTCTCATCTGTGCCCATCAGTGCCACCTATCAGTACCCACCAGTACCACCTACCAGTGCCCTTAGTGCCACCTACCAGTGCCCACAGTGCCACCCACCTTTGCCCACCAGTGCCACCTATGAAGGCCCACCAGTGCTACCAATCAATGCCCATCAGTGCCTCATCATCAGTGGCACTGATCAGTGCTGCCTATCAGTGTCACCTACCAGTGCCCATCAGTGCCACTCATCAGTGATCATCAGTGCCCATCAGTGCCAACCATCAGTGATTCCCATCAGTACCACCTATCAGTGCCAATCAGTGCAGCCTATCAGTGCCCATCAGTGCAGCCTATCAGTGCCCATCAGTGCAGCCTATCAGTGCCCATCAGTGCAGCCTCATCAGCGCACATCAATGAAGGAGAAAAATTACCTGTTTTCAAAATTTCCTAACAAACTATGAAAGTTTTTTTTTTTTGTGTTCATTTCCTGGCTTTTTTCGTTTTTTTAGCAAAAAAAACCAAAACCCAGCAGTGATTAACCACTTGCCGACCGCCGCATGCCGATATACGTCGGCACAATGGCAGCGGTCGGCAAATGGAAGTACCTGTACGTCCCCTTTAAGAGGCGGGGATAGCAGGCGTGACCGTGCCCACGGGACTGGCAGACTCGATGTCCGCCGATCTCCCGGCGATCGTGTCACGGAGCCGCAGAATGGAGAGATGCCTATGTAAACAAGGCATTTCTCCGTTCTGCCTTGTGGCATGACAGAGATCACTGCTCCCCTGTCATCGGGGTCAGTGATCGCTGTCACGTTAGTGGAAGCCCATCCCCCCCACAGTTAGACTCACTCCCTAGGACACACTTAACCCCTTCATCGCCCCCTAGTGGTTAACCCCTTCCCTGCCAGTGTCATTTACACAGTAATCAGTGCATTTTTATAGCACTGATCGCTGTATAAATGACAATGGTCCCAAAATAGTGTCAAAAATGTCCGACGTGTCCGCTATAATGTCGCAGTCCTGATAAAAATCACAGATCGCCGCCATTACTAATAAAAAAAAATAAAAATGCCATAAAACTATCCCCTATTTTGTAGACGCTATAACTTTTGTGCAAACCAATCAATATACACTTATTGCGATTTTTTTTTTACCAAAAATATATAGAAGAATACGTATCGGCCTAAACTGAGGGAAAAAAATTGTTTTTATATATTTTTGGGGATATTTATTATAGCAAAAAGTAAAAAATAATGGTTTTTTTTTTCAAAATTGACGCTATTTTTTTGTTTATAGCGCAATAAAAATAAAAACCGCAGAGGTGATCAAATACCACCAAAAGAAAGCTCTATTTGTGGGGAAAAAAAGGACGTCAGTTTTGTTTGGCAGCAACGTCGCACGACCGCGCAATTGTCAGTTAAAGCGACGCAGTGCCGAATCGCAAAAAAGTGTTCTGGTCAGGAAGGGGATAAAGTCTTCCGGGGCTGAATCGATTAAAATGCTCTGTATGAACAGACGATCTGTCTCTTCTCCCCTCAGAGAACCGGAAACTGGGTGTTTACCCACACAGACCCGGGTCCTCTGTGTGTCAGCGGCGATCGCGGGAGCCCAGCGGTGATTGTGGCTGCCGGGCACTCGCATCAGCTCGGGGGGGGGCACACGCGCCCCTAGTGGCCACAGGGCGAAGCGACGTTACCTAACGTCGTTTCGCCCAGCCGTGCCATTCTGCCGCAGTACTACTGCAGCGGCTGGTCGGTAAGTGGTTAATGGCATCCCAGTCTTAGTCCGTAGGGTTCAATATTGAGTTGGCCCACCCTTTGCAGATATACCAGCTTCAACTCTTCTGGGAAGGCTGTCCACAAGGTTTAGGAGTGTGTCTATGGGAATGTTTGACCATTCTTCCAGAAGTGCATTTGTGAGGTCAGGCACTGATGTTGGACGAGAAGGCCTGGCTCGCAGTCTCTGCTCTAATTCATCGCAAAGGTGTTCTGTCGGGTTGAGGTCAGGACTCTGTGCAGGCCAGTCAAGTTCCTCCACCCCAAACTCGCTCATCCATGTCTTTATGGACCTTGCTTTGTGCACTGGTGCGCAGTCATGTTGGGACAGGAAGGGGCCATCCCTAAACTGTTCCCACAAAGTTGGGAGCATGAAATTGTCCAAAATGTCTTGGTATGCTGACGCCTTACGTGTTCCCTTCACTGGAACTAAGGGACCAAGCCCAACTCCTGAAAAACAACCCCACATCATAATCCCTCCTCCACCAAATGATTTGGACCAGTGCACAAAGCAAGGTCCATAAAGACATGGATGAGCAAGTTTGGGGTGGAGGAACTTGACTGGCCTGCACAGAGTCCTGACCTCAACCCGATAGAACACCTTTGCGGTGAATTAGAGCGGAGACTGTGAGCCAGGCCTTCTCGTCCAACATCAGTGCCTGACCTCACAAATGCACTTCTGGGAGAATGGTCAAACATTCCCATAGACACACTCCTAAACCTTGTGGACGGCCTTCCCAGAAGAGTTGAGGCTGTTATGGTTGCAAAGGGTGGGCCAACTCAATATTGAACCTTATGGACTAAGACTGGGATGCCATTAAAGTTCATGTGTGTATAAAGGCAGGCGTCCCAATACTTTTGGTCATATGTTTTTATATATACGTATATATATATATATACACTGTATACACAGAACTCAGTTGATGAGACTTTTTAGAAAACTACTCCTTGTTCACAATCCGGGAACAGAACGTAGAATTGTTCGGCTCTCTCTTCCCGCTGACCGCGTATCTGCGGTTTTCTATAAAAATATATAAAAAGATTGTGCTGTTGATGATTAGAACATTTCAAGCAATTAATAGGAAAATAAACATTGTCTAGTAATTGTCATGCTGAGTCAAACAACCGGCTTATCTGATTGGGTTGTAGCTTTAGTTCTGTATCCAAACAGCACAGAATCTCACGGCGCGGTTTATTTGCTGAAATGGATTGTGAATTCTTGAGATGTGGAGCCTGCTTGTCCCATAAAATGACCCCTCTCCCCAATCACCACTGTAGTAAAATTCACAGTGTTTGCAGAGGAAATCTATTAAAAGCCGAACTCCGGGATAAATAAATATTTTCTGAATGTAACAGCCTTGTATTCTTCTTGCATCTTGGACTGATTTGTGTATTTCTTTCAGATCTTTGCATTAATCCATTGTGAGACTTTCTTCCTATAATAAAGACCGGTCACTGCTGCTCTCTCTCCTTCTGCAGGGTGACTGGTCTTGTCTCCGCCCCTTCCTGTAGTTTTCTGCAGGCGGCTTGTAGTGGGTGGGGCCACCCGCAGCTCTGCTCTCTGCACAGGCTATATACAGCACAGTGATGTCACTGTTACTGGATTTATATAGTTAGTGGATTTATATCCTTTGTGGTTTCAGGGGAACATAATTAAAGTGGGAATAAACTCCCATGGGTGACATCAGGGCCAGACTGACCATTCGGGCACTCGGGCACTGCCCGAGGGCCCCATGCCACTGAGGGGCCCCATCAGGGTTGCCAGCCTCAATAAAACCAGGGATAGTATGTAAAAATCTGTGTTTTTTTAAAAATCCCAAGATTATGGCTGCCCCGCCTCTCCAGTACCTTTTCAGTGTGTGTATGTGTATACTGTGTGTGTATATTGTGTGTGTGTGTATACTGTGTGGCCCCATAATCTATTGCCTGGGGGCCCCATAATCTCCTATTGCCTGGGGGCCCCATAATCTCCTATTGCCCGAGGGCCCCATAATCTTCTCCTATTGCCCGAGGGCCCCATAATCTTCTCCTATTGCCCGGGGGCCCCATAATCTCCTATTGCCCAGGGGGGGCCCCATGAGTTGTCAGTCCGCCCCTGGGTGACATTTACCTATAGGTAAGCCTATAATAAAGCATAATTATAGGTACAGTAATTATCTCCAAAACGTGCACCGTCTATTAGTTATTTACTTGTGAATGGGCCAGTAACGTCACCTGCGCATGCGTTCTGAAGGAATGCTGTTTTTTCAGAGCCCTGTGACCTGAGTAGCGGCTCTCGCGCTCATGCGAGGGAGTGACGTCATTGCGGTGTGGCCAATCAGATGGCCAGAGGACGCGGACCTGGAAGGAAGACCGGGTGAAGATGGAAGCCCTGTCAGCGGTGACAGTGTGTCTCTGGAGGGCTTCGCTTTAAGGTAAGTTTAACATAATGTGCTAGTATGCGATGCATACTAGCACATTATAACTTTACCTTGCAGGTTTAAAAAAAATAAAAATAAAGCATGACGGTTTACTACCGCTTTCAATAAACATTTTTTGCCTGGCGTTCAGCTTTACGTGTGTCTCTGGAGGACTTCGTTTTAAGGTAAGTTTCACATAATGTGCTAGTATGTGATGCATACTAGCACATTATAACTTTACCTTGCAGGTTTAACAAAAATAAATAATAAAGCATGACGGTTTACTACGGCTTTCAAAAAACATTTTTTGTCTGGCGTTCAGCTTTACGTGTGTCTACAGCCAAACCTTTTTTTGGGGGGTTTTGGATAGAATGGTGAGGCATTTGAATCCATGTCAGTTTTTTATTGCTGTCTGTGTCCCTGCTGGGGAGAATCACCCTCTTTATTTGTCCTGGCAACCAATGTCAATGGAACTGAAACGAAGAAAAAAAAAAAAATGTTGTGTTGTCACCAGAACTGAATTGGAGTGGAAATCCTCTAACTGGGACATTTGCACTGGTGGTGACATCTATGCATTTTGGAAACTTAAGCAAAATTTCACTCTTTCCTGACACACTCAGAAACACATTCTCTTTTAGGAGACGCATGTCAGTGGCGCCTCCACATATTGGCATTTTCGTGCATGCCAAACCACATTGTGCTGCAACACAATCAGGGACTTTTTTCTGTGTTCCTCTTGCATTGGGTAGCCAGTAGTATATATTCGTGCCCCTGGATGACGTCATTTGTGACGAAACGCATAGGGAGGAGCGACGGTTGTGTGCCGGCTGACACACCAAACTTAAGGCTTTCTTATGGATCTTTGCTGTTGCAAGTGCAATTTTTTATTATTCGATAAACCTAGAGGATTTTACGCTATATGGAGCCTTTGTCTCTTTTGGGTGACACAACTTTCCATCCAACTCATTGAGTGACATCTGACTGGTGGAGGAGCCCTGAGATGCAGAGAAAGGCCCTGGCTGGGTTCAAGCCACAGGCACAGACCGACCCCCTATAATAAAGGGTCCACAGGAGCTGATAAGCAGTTTGTACAGCTTTTGGTGGAGGCACTGCACCTCTGCTGAAGAAACCCAATCTTGACCCTAAGGACCCTAACTGCCGCAGACCAATAACAAGCCTCAACACCATCTCCAAGATTATGGAGAAAGCAGTAGTACTGCAGCTACAACGCCAACTGGACACACACCAACTCCTGGACCCGCTGCAATCAGGCTTTCGCCCGGGCCATGGCACAGAAACAGCACTTCTCAAAATATGGGACAATGCCCTTGAAGCAGCAGATGACGGAGAATCCAGTCTCCTGGTACTGTTGGACCTCAGCGCAGCATTTGATACAGTGAACCACAATACTTTACTTGCCCGCCTCTCAGAAGTGGCAGGAGCCACAGGTCCGGCTCTAAAATGTTTTGCATCCTTCCTAGAGAATCGCTCTCAGATAGTGAAGCTAGGAACATTCACCTCGGAAACCCGGGCAATCTCCTGCGGAGTTCCTCAGGGCTCACCCCTGTCACCAGTACTATTCAACATATACATCCGCCCACTTCTAAATATCATCAGGAAAACCGATCTTTGCTTCCATTCATACGCCGATGACACCCAACTCTACTTTCGCATCACCGGACAAAAAAAACATCATCAACAATTAGAAGAATGCCTCAGTTCAATTGATGACTGGATGACCTTCAGCTCCCTCAAACTTAACGGCCCAAAAACAGAACTTCTTCTTCTACATGCCAACAAAAATTCCAAAATTAAGACCCCATGGACACCTCTCACCATCTTAGGACAGACCATCGCTCCAAGCATCAAAGCCAAGAGTCTCGGAGTCATCTTTGACTCAGGAATGACAAAGTAAAGCCCGGAAATGCAGCATGCAATGCGTTAAGTGCAGGGCGTGCATGACAGTGGTAGCAGTGTGGGGAAGGGATGGTCTAAAATGGAGCCGAGGGGGAGGGACAGGAAGGGAGGGGTTATATAAAAAGGTTAACCTGTGGGGAGGGGTTAACAGAAAACTGGTGGAAAGTTCTGGGAAGCATGGCTGAAGTGGAGCGTCTCATGGCCCAACTGCGTGCGGAGGCGGCGGTGAGAGGAACGGCTTGGCTACAAGAAGCGATCGGTGCGGCCATGGAGCAGGCAGGACAGCAGCCGAGCATGGGTGAGAGGAGCAGCGTCAGAGCGCGGAGATCGAGGCCGCCTGAGCGCTTCTCTCCGGAACGCTCTAGGGCGGCACAAAGAATGGCGGGGAGGAACAGGGAAGAGGCGCGGGGATGTCCACCGGCCAAGAGGAAGACAGCGAGCGGAGGTGACTTTACGGCCCCGGCGGCACCAAGCGGGGAGAGAGCGGGCACGCAGGCCAGGCCTAGCGGAGGAAGACGAGCGGGGAGCGCGAGCCCCGCCCCCAGGATGACGGCGGAGGTTCTCAACACTATTGCGGCCAGGAAGGCTGCAGCTGTCCCCAGGCTTTCTAATTCTGCGGCAGGGGCCAATCAAAATGCGGTGAGAGGAAGAAGCGGGCAGCAAGCAGGAGGAGCGGAGGCCTTCAGGGCTGCGGTATCCAACACCGGCCCTGCAAAGGCTGTCCTAAAGTCGGCGGGAGGTTACGCAGCCAGGAGGAAGGAAAGGATGGAGATGGCGGCGGCAGCCAAGGCCACCAGGCCAGGCGGGCTTTCGGAGATGGAAGACGGAGAGACGGTCCCAAGGGAGCTGGAGGAGACGTCCGGATCGGATGAGGAGGCGCCCCCCTTTTCCAGGAGCACGGACGAGAATGAGGTCAGAAGGTCGGCTGATGGGGCACCACCTGTGCAGCCCGGTAAGTCCCAGCAATTGGGGTTGGAAGGGGGGAACAGGGTAAGACAGGAATTAAGTAGGCCTGAGGACAGTGTAAGGGGGGTTGTCCCAGCGGTGGGGGGCTCTGGTTTACTGGGTTTTTTGGAAGGCTTTAAGGAATTGGTGCAGAGATTTGAGGCAGGAGAGCGTGCTGCGGGGGGCCCGGCAGCTGCATGGGTCCCACCAGCGGGGGGCGGCGGACATGTTGCAGGGGCGGGGGCGCCTACAGTAGCGGCTGCGGTGGCGGTACCCGCCCTGGAGACCACGGTTAGTGATGTTCCGCAGGGGAAGGAAAAAGCTGCGGAGACAGTAGAGAGACAGGATATAACCAGGCTGGCGGATGCGGCGCGGTGCGAGGTTTATGTGTGCTACGAAGGACCTTTGGGAGCGCACTTGAAACAGGAGGTACGGGAGAAGTTGTGGAAAGGTGAGTATGTGGAAATATTTTCACTACTACCATTGGAGAAATTTAATTTGGACAGAGTTAAACCAGACAGCTCCAAGAAGGAGGGTGAAGAGAAGAGGAGATATCGGCTGATCCCTAGGACATTTACCAATTGGTTGCAAGCGTTTGCAATTCTGGCTAGTGTGATAGGGGAAAGGCACCCGGAGCAATGTTCGGCATTGTTCTGCTATCAGGATGCGATAGGAGAAGCTTATAGAGTGTATGGCGGCACGGGTTGGCTGAGATACGACGAGCAGTTCAGACAGCGGAGAGCGATACGTCCAGAGCTGCGTTGGGACCACAAGGACATTAGCTTGTGGATGCGTTTGATGACGACGACGAGGGCCCAGTTTTTTCAGGGGGGAGCCGGTGGACCTTCAGCCCCGGGACATTCGGCCGGAAACAAAAAAGGGTTTTGTTGGCAGTACAACACCGGAGCCTGTAAGTTTGGTGCGTCATGTAAGTACAAGCACGAGTGCTCCGGCTGTGGAGGGACGCATCCTGGATCTAGATGCTACAAGCAGGGAAAAGGCAGAACCGGTGACGTTGGGAACAAGAGGGAGGACTCCGGTGAAAGTGGAAAGGATGCGGCCGTTTCTCGGTAAGTATCCTGACAGCCAAGCAGCAAGGTTACTGGAGGAGGGTTTCTCGGTGGGTTTTAGGATACCCTGCGAGTTGAAGGTTGTTCCCCAGGTGCCCAAAAATTTACGATCCGCATTGCAACATCCGGAAGTGGTTTCCGCGAAGCTGGCAAAGGAAGTTGCAATGGGGAGAATGGGTGGGCCTTTTCAGGCGGCACCATTTGCAGATTTGGTGGTGTCACCGCTAGGCGTTGTGCCCAAAAAGGAGCACAGCAAATTCAGGCTCATTCACCACTTATCCTTCCCGAAAGGGGGATCGGTGAATGATGCCATTGACCAGGAGGCGTGCTCAGTGACTTATACGTCGTTTGATGCCGCCGTGGGGTGGGTGCGCCGTTACGGTAAAGGAGCTTTGATGGCCAAGGCGGATGTCGAATCGGCTTTTCGGCTGCTGCCAGTACACCCGGAGAGTTTTAGGTTCCTGGGGTGCCACTGGAAAGGGGAGTTTTACGTGGACAAATGCCTACCGATGGGTTGCTCGATATCGTGTGCGATGTTTGAGCAATTCAGCTCTTTTTTGGAATGGGTAGTGAGGGACGTGTCCGGAGTGAATTCTATAATTCACTACCTGGATGATTTCTTATGCATAGGTCCGGCTTCTTCTAGAATCTGCGCGGTGTTATTGGCGACATTACAGCATGTCGCTGACAGATTCGGCATTCCGTTGGCTGATGGAAAGACGGAGGGACCTTGCACGGTCATCACGTTCCTAGGCATTGTACTGGATTCAGAGGCCATGGAATGCAGGTTGCCGGAAGACAAATTGGGAGATTTGAAAAAAGAGATCGCAGGGTTAATAGGTTTGAGGAAGGTACAACTGAGAACGCTTCAATCGGTTTTGGGCAAGCTGAATTTTGCTTGCCGCATACTTCCGATGGGTAGAGTGTATAGCCGCCGGCTGGCGGCTAGCACGAGTGGTATACAATCACCAAGGCATTTTGTGCGTTTAGTCAAATCGCACAGGGAGGATTTACAGGTATGGCATACCTTTTTGGAATCCTTCAATGGAAGGGCGATGTGGATGTCAGGACCGGTCAGTAATTTCGACCTGGAACTCTTCACGAATGCGGCAGGGTCTACAGGTTTTGGGGCGTTTTTTCAAGGTCGGTGGAGTGCAGGTCCTTGGCCTCAGTCATGGATAGATGAGGGTTTCGTACAAAACTTGGTTTTACTGGAACTGTTTCCAGTATTGCTGGCGGTGGAACTGTGGGGCGCATCTTTCAGGGATCTGAAGGTGCGTTTTCACGGGGACAATTTAGGGGTGGTGCAAGTGATAAACAGGGTGACAGCATCGTCCCCGCCAGTGATCAAGTTGTTGCAGCATTTAGTATTAAGATGTTTGCAATTGAACGTCTATATTCATGCAGTTCACTTACCAGGGGTGGAGAATGTGGTAGCTGATGCGTTATCTCGCTTCCAGTGGGACAGGTTCCGACAGTTGGCGCTAGAAGCGGAGCAACGGGGGGTGCCTTGTCCCGAGTGGATGTGGGAAATACCTTTGGCGTCATCGCGGGATGGATTCAGCAGTCGGTAAGTGGGGCCACGTGGGCGGCGTACTCCAAGGTATGGAAGGAGTGGATGGGTTTTGTACAGGGAATTGGCGAGGAGCCGTCCGGGAGGTCTTTGCACTTGTTGTTGCTATACTACGTGGCAAGGAAAATGGAGGAGGGTGCGTCGGTAGCTGTTTTGAATACGCAATTAGCGGGGTTGGCTTTTCTTTTTAAGCTACAGGGTCAGCAGGATGTCACGAAAGATTTTTGGGTGCGTCAAGCGCTAAAGGGGTATAGGAGGCGGGGAATCAAGCGTGATTCCAGAAGGCCGGTGACTTTTGAGGTCTTAGGTAGTATTATAGAAAAGTTGGGGGAGGTATGCTCTTCCGAGTATGAAGTCACATTGTTCAAGGTGGCGTTTGTACTGGCATTTTTTGGAGCATTCAGGATAAGCGAGCTGGTTAGCCCGGCAAAAACAGTTCCAGGAGGATTGGGATGGCAGGAAGTTCAGCTGGAGCGGGCAGGTTTAACGTTGGTTATAAACAGGTCAAAAACGGATCAAGCAGGGAGAGGCAGGGTAGTGAGAGTTTACCCCATTCAGGGATCCTGCCTGTGTCCGGTGGGCACGGTCGAGGAATTCTTGCAAGTTCGTCCAGCTTTACAAGGCCCCTTTTTAATGCACTTGGATGGGAGTTTTTTATCTAGGTTTCAGTTCATAACAGTTTTTAGGAGATGCCTGCGGAGTGTGGGTTTACGGGACAAGGATTTCGCGTCTCACTCCTTTCGGATAGGAGCGGCTACTGAAGCAGTCAGGAATGGGCTAGGTGTGGAGGCGGTGAAACGAATTGGAAGGTGGGAATCGAAGAGGTTCCAGTCTTACGTAAGACCACATCTAGTGGTAGGGTCGGGGGTATGCTAGGGGAGTAGTACAGTGATTGTTTAGTTAACACCGGTTCGTCTTTGAGGAGAGTTTTGAGGGAAGTTTTCTTGTTTTCTTCTAATTACAGGATCATCGCCTGGCATGGTCTGGATTATGGGCCATTCATATGTGTGTTGGGGGGCTAGAAGGGGGGATGCTCGTTGGGAGGGCAGACAGTTAGGTTTTGACAAAAGGGAGGTTTATATTAAGTGGTTGGGGATACCGGGAATGTTGTGGGGTAGATTGCTTCCTGAAGTACAGAAGTATGCCCTGAGGGAAGGACCACCTGACGTGCTAGTTTTACACGTTGGCGGTAATGACCTAGGTATCAGATCCATGGTAGACATCACGCGGGATATTAAGGGTGATTTGTGGCGCTTGATGGAATTATTCCCCAAGACTATTTTTATATGGTCGGATATGGTGGCTAGGACATCTTGGAGAATGGCCAGGTCGGTGGAAGGTGTAAATCGGGCCAGGAAAAAGATTAATCGGGAGGTGAGCAAATTCATGGTACGCAATGGGGCCTTAGCTATTAGACATCCTGAATTAGAATTCGAAGCGTGGAGGTATCTGAGACCTGATGGGGTCCACCTTAATGATGTGGGGATAGACTTGCGGAATTTAGGATTACAGGAGGGAATACAGCGAGCTATTCGGGTGTGGAGGGGCATCCAAGAGTAAGGTGTTACTCGTGGGATGCGGTGGCGGGCGTTGGTCTGTGCAAGGGAAGGAAGATGGATAAGTAAGTGGGGGATCTAACGTTGGTATGGATCCGGAGGTTTTTTGGTTCCCGGTTAACGGAGGTTAGCCGGGAAGTGTTAATGGGGCACTGCGGGAATTGTTAGTCTCTGAGCCAGCTTGTCGGCTTGAGGCCTAGTTGAGATATTTTGAGAAGTACCGCAGTGCTACGTGGGTGATGACCATCAAATGAGTTTAAGTGATAGCGCAGACCAACGCTCTTTAGTTCAAAGTTCTTTCATGGAATAACAGATGTTTTCTTGTTTATTGTTTGATAACAGAGTTTTATAAGAGATTTATAATATATATTGTTTAAATAAAGTAGGCTGCTACGGCCTTTTACCCCAAGGTTCGGTGTGGTCTGTTTTATTGGGAGTAGAAAAGTAAGAGGGGTGTTGATAAGGGTGGACAACATCTGTTATCCAACAGTCATGGGTGCACAAATAGGATCAGTGGTGAGCGGTTCCCACCATCTCCTCCGCCTCCTACGCAGACTCATCCTCTTCATCCCAGAAGAAGATAAAGCGGCAGTTGTGGGAACAATCATCAATTCCCGACTCGATTACGCAAATTCGCTCTACATAGGACTACCCCAATATCAGCTTGCGCGCTTACAACTCATTCAAAACACGGCGGCAAGACTGTTAACAGGAAAAAAACCCTGGGAATCTATTTCACCATCCCTAAAGTGCCTACACTGGCTAACCGTAAAGAATCGGATCAAATTCAAGACCCTCTGCCTCACCCACAAATGCATTCAAGGAAACGCTCCTCAATACCTTCAGGAAAAAATAAAACACTACACACCCAATCGCAGCCTTCGATCAGCTAACCAAAATCTCCTCATCATGCCTAAATATCGCTACAAAGCAAAGGGAGAACGAAGATTCGCAGTTCAAGGACCCCGACTATGGAACGCTCTTCCGACCCACATCCGCATGGAAGAAAACCACCAGGCCTCCAGGAAAAAACTAAAGACCTTCCTTTTCTAAGAGCTGGCAACAGAGAACGCATTCTAGCGCCTTGAGGCGATTCAGTTCGCATTTGCAGTACTCTACAAATCCTTCATTCATTCACTGCGGTTCAAGGTGATGGATGGTGGATATTATCACTAAGGAGCCTTTATTTACTATTTATGTCGACTCACCTATAAAGCCTTGATACATTATCCTATTGCATGCTGATCTGCATGTTGGATATATTCATTATTAATGGTTTTCTGTTTTTAACTACTTCAGCCCCGGAAGAATTTACCCCCTTCCTGACCAGTGCGTTTTTTGCTATTCGGCACTGTGTCGCTTTAACTGACAATTGCGCAGTCGTGCGACGTGGCTCCCAAACAAAATTATCGTTCTTTTTCTCCCACAAATAGAGCTTTCTTTTGGTGGTATTTGATCACCTCTGCGGTTTTTATTTTTTGAGCTATAAACAAAAAAATAGCGACAATTTTGAAAAAAACGCATTATTTTTTACTTTTTGCTATAATAAATATCCCCAAAATATAATTAAAAAAACATTTTTTTCCCTCAATTTAGGCCGATACGTATTCTTCTACATATTTTTGGTAAAAAAAAAATCGCAATAAGCGTTTATTGATTGGTTTGCGCAAAATAGGGGATAGTTTTATGGCATTTTTATTAATAATTTTTTTTTCACTAGTAGTGGCGGCGATCTGCGATTTTTATCAGGACTGCGACATTATGGCGGACACATCGGACATTTTTGACACATTTTTAGGACCATTGTCATTTATACAGCAATCAGTGCTATAAAAATGCACCTATTACTGTGTAAATAACACTGGCAGTGAAGGGGTTAACCACTAGGGGGCGGGGAGAGGTTAAGTCAGTACTAGGGGAGTGTTTTCTAACTGTAGGGTGGGTGGGCTAGCTGTGACACGTCACTGATCTCTGCTCCCGATGACAGGGAGCAGAGATCAGTGACACTGTCACTAGGCAGAACGGGGAGATGCTGTTTACATCAGCATCTCCCTGTTCGTCCTCTCCGCGAGGCGATCACGGGTATCCCTGCGACGATCGAGTCCGCGGGACCCGCGACCCGACTCACGGAGCTCCCGGCCGGCACGCGTGCGCACCGCCGCCGGCGCGCATGCAATGGCACGGCGGGGAGTTCAATGGGACTTACCTATACGCCCATTTGCCCAGCCGTGCCATTCTGCCGACGTACATCGGCGTGCGCCGGTCGGGAAGTGGTTAAGCGCAACTCTGTTTATTTTTAAGTGGTATATTTTGGTTTTGCGCTGCCCTAGGCAAGACTAAAATTGGACGCCCCCCCATCTAAATTTGTCCCACGCCAGCCGCGGTATACCGATCGATTATTCTGATCGGTAGAGATCGTTCAGAAAATAAAATGATCCTCTATGAAGCCTGTATGGCCACCATAACAGTTTATCCCTGCCCAGGCTGATGGAGTGTAAGCTCAGAAGCGTGTCATTGTCTTTCGTACTTTCCCCCGTCCTGGCTGATATTCCCACGCTTTCTCTCGGTTTATATTTTCTAGCGCTGTGAATACCGTATCTCGTGTTTTCACATACATGATAATAATAAACCAGATTGTATTGTAAATACTGAAAGCAACTACAACCAAGCGAAACACGATGCATGCACTGAATGATGTCACTATATAAAGCGTAGCGCGGCGCTCAAGGTTACCGTCTCCTTGGCGGTGGTGTATCTGCTGTACAAGGCCGCAGTAAATCAGGCCTCAGAGCCAGCTGGCAGTGACGTATCCTGTATTTTGTTTTTACTCTTCAGTGTAACGTGTATGATTATCAGGAGGGCTATGTGCCTGTGTCAGGATACCGGAGGCAGCGCTGAGGCCTACCTACAATTACATTCTCCCAGCCCACGCCGCACAGCTGTTGTGCTATCATTACCGCAGATTATCTGGAGAATGAAGAGTTCTCCTCATCTATCAGAGCGCCTGAAAGGAGGACTGTCTGTGCTGCGCACAGTAGCTAACTGGAGTCTGACTGTTGTTTTTGCACTGCAGATTTCAAAATGAAAAGAGCTAATTTGGTTACAGCTCCAAACAATTCGATTTTGGCTTCCAGAAAAGATGGGAATTGTCAGAACTGGCAATGACGTATTCCAATGCAATCAATGTAAAAAGACAATGATAGCAAAAAAAAAAATTTAATAACTGCATGAAGTTTATACTCTTATGCCCTGTACACACGGTTGGATTTTCCAACAGAAAAAGTGCGATCGGATTGTGTTGTCGGAAATTCCGATCGTGTGTGGGCTCCATCGGACTTTTTCCGTCAGAATTTCCGACACACAAAGTTTGAGAGCAGGATATAAAATTTTCCAACAACAAAATCCGTTGTCGGAAATTCCGATCGTGTGTACACAAATCCGACGCACAAAGTGCCACGCATGCTCAGAATAAATTAAGAGACGAAAGCTATTGGTTACTGCCCCGTTTATAGTCCTGATGTACGTGTTTTACGCCACCACGTTCAGAACGATCAGATTTTCCGACAACTTTGTGCGACCGTGTGTATGCAAGACAAGTTTGAGGCAACATCCATCGGAAAAAATCTGATGGATTTTGTTGTTGGAATGTCTGATCAATGTCTGATCGTGTGTACAGGGCATTACAGTTGGGAGTCACAAAAAAAGATTTGATCAGCAGGGGGGGGGGGGGGGGGGGGGTTGTGCTGTATCTTAAAAGGGGCTGATATGGGGATTAAAAAGGGACTGGTTTGAGGTTTGAAGGTGAGTTGAGGGCTGGCTGATATTAGGTTTGAATGTTAAGATGGGGGTTGCTGATCTGGGTTCTGAATAGTTATGGGGGACGGCTGATCTGGGGTCTGAAAAGTTATGGGGGCGGCTGATCTGGGGTCTGAAAAGTTATGGGGGACGGCTGATCTGGGGTCTGAAAAGTTATGGGGGAAGGCTGATTTGGGGTCTGAAAAGTTATGGGGGACGGCTGACCTGGGGTCTGAAAAGTTATAGGGATGGCCGATCTGGGGCCTGAAAAGTTATGGGGATGGCTGATCTGGGGTCTGAAAAGTTATGGGGGACGGCTGATCTGGGGTCTGAAAAGTTATGGGGGGCGGCTGATCTGGGGTCTAAAAAGTTAGGGGGAGGCGCTGATCTGGCGTCTGAAAGGTTATTGGGGACGGCTGATATGGGGTCTGAATGTTAAGGGGAGGGGCTAATCTGAAACATGAATGTTAAGTGGTAGTTGATCTGGTGTATGAATGTTAAGAGAAGACTTATCTTGGATCTGAGTGTTAAGGAGGCTGAAGTTATGGGTGGGGGACTGATCTGGGATCTGAACAGTGGCGGAACTACCGCCATAACAAGCCACGTAGGCGCTATGGGGCCCGCAGCCAAGTGGGGCCCGTCATAGTTGCCAATTCCTTTTTTACCGATTATTTGCCGCCAGCCGCCGCTAGAGGTCCGTGGCTGTCCGAGATAATGTCTCCGCCAGCCGCCATTTTCCTGAAGACCAGATGACTTAGAAATGACAAGTGGAGCCTGCTGAGTGGCTACAATAGAAATAGAGCTGCGGCGCCGCCCACCCCCCCGCCCCCGGCCTGTCTGTCATCTGTAATCTGTTGTGGAAAGGGGTGGGGGGTGGGCGGTGCCGCAGCTCAATTTCTATTGTAGCCATCCGGCTCCGCCTCTATTTTGTTCCCCCTCAGGCTTTAGTAATGGCGGTGTTCTGTCATATTTTCCAACTTGTCAGATTTTCCAACAGAGTCTCCTGCTCTGCTGGGATATAGAAGGGCTCCAATGGGGGGGTGGCCTGAGATGTAAGGAAGCACTCCGCTGGCTGGGGACAGTGACACCTGAGATGTAAGGAAACACTCCACTGGGGACACCTGAGATGTAAGGAAACACTCCGCTGGGGACACCTGAGATGTAAGAAAAAACACTCCGCTGGGGACACCTGAGATGTAAGGAGGCACTCCGCTGGGGACACCTAAGATGTAAGGAGGTACTCCGCTGGGGACACCTGAGATGTAAGGAGGCACTCCGCTGGGGACACCTGAGATGTAAGGAGGCACTCCGCTGGGGACACCTGAGATGTAAGGAAGCACTCCGCTGGGGACACCTGATGGCATCTGGTGGCAAGTGACACCCTCAGAGCTCCCACTGATTCTGCATTATGGTGAGTATAACTATTTCATTTTATATTACGATGTAATAATAGAAATAATGCCCTTCAATCATCCTGACACCATAACAACCATGGTGCCGGGATGATGGAAGCGCTAACACCAGATGTTTGGAGTATCTTTATCTGCTTATTGTTAAACTTTCTGGAATACACATATTTCTATTGTGGTGTAGGATCTGGGCCTGCTGTCCCTCCATCCCTCTTTTTTTCCTTCCTTCCAGGGGGGTAAATTGAAATCACAGGGCCCCATAGCAAAATGTTGTATGGGCCCCCCCCCCCACAAAAAAAATAACTAATGCCATTGAACAACAGATTACCACACTTATGTGGCACAGGACCCAGGCAACAGCTTATATTAATTTCGAACAACAAAACAAAAATTTGCCAATAAAATCTACAGGTTACATTCAGTACATTATAGTGTAAGTAAAGTCAAAAAAGTTTTTTTCAAGTTTTGCACCCCCACAACTAACGCCTCAGGGCTTGTGGGGAAGAGGCCCTTGTCCCCATATGCACAGGGACAAGGTGCTTTTCCAGGCACTGTGCAAAACAGATGACAGTCTGTCTCCCACCCCCTTCCTACCTCCTGTCCAGACTCCAGAGCCTCCTCATGTGCCAAAAATGATGTCCCTTCACAGGCGTGGTTGAGCGTTCTGCCCCGCCCACTCTGCTCCTGCCTCCTGCTGTATGCGGCCAGACTCGCGGGGCCCACGGCGATAAATTGGCGTGGTTTAAGCGTAATATTGGGCGTGGCTTAAAGGGGCATGACTCAAAGAGGCTGTGGTTAGAGTCTGAGATGAATGAGGGATGGAGGGAGAAACAAAGGAAGAAAGAGAGAGAGAGAAGGAAGGAAAAAAAGAGGAATGGAGGGACAGCAGGCCCAGATCCTACACCTCAATAGAAATATGTGTATTCCAGAAAGTTTAACAATAAGCAGATAAAGATACTCCAAACATCTGGTGTTAGCGCTTCAATCATCCCGGCACCATGGTTGTTATGGTGTCAGAATGATTGAAGCGCGTTATTTCTATTATTACATTGTAATAAAAATTAAATAGTTATACTCACCATAATGCAGAATCAGTGGGAGCTCTGAGGGTGTCACTTGCCACCAGATGCCATCAGGTGTCCCCAGCGGAGTGCTTCCTTACATCTCAGGTGTCCCCAGCGGAGTGCCTTCTTACATCTCAGGTGTCCTCAGCGGAGTACCTCCTTACATCTCAGGTGTCCCCAGCGGAGTGCCTCCTTACATCTCAGGTGTCCCCAGTGGAGTGTTTCCTTACATCTCAGGTGTCCCCAGCAGGGTGTTTCCTTACATCTCAGGTGTCCCCAGTGCAGTGTTTCCTTACATCTCAGGTGTCACTGTCCCCAGCCAGCGGAGTGCTTCCTTATATCTCAGGTGTCACTGTCCCCAGCCAGCGGAGTGCTTCCTTACATCTCAGGTGTCACTGTCCCCAGCCAGCGGAGTGCCTCCTTATATCTCAGGTGTCCCCAGCCAGCGGAGTGCTTTCTTACATCTCAGGTGTCACTGTCCCCAGCCAGCGCAGTGCTTCCTTACATCTCAGGTGTCACTGTCCCCAGCCAGCGGAGTGCCTCTTTACATCTCAGGTGTCCCCAGCGGAGTGTTTCCTTGCATCTCAGGTGTCACTGTCCCCAGCCAGCGGAGTGTTTCCTTACATCTCAGGTGTCACTGTCCCCAGCCAGCGGAGTGTTTCCTTACATCTCAGGTGTCACTGTCCCCAGCTAGCGGCGTGCTTCCTTACATCTCAGGTGTCACTCTCCCCAGCCAGCGGAGTGCTTCCTTACATCTCAGGTGTCCCCAGCGGAGTGCTTCCCTACATCTCAGGTGTCCTCAGCAGAGTGTTTCCTTACATTTCAGGTGTCCCCAGAGGAGTGTTTCCTTACATCTCAGGTGTCCCCAGTGGAGTGTTTCCTTACATCTCAGGTGTCACTGTCCCCAACCAACGGAGTGCTTCCTTACTTTTCAGGTGTCACTGTCCCCAGCCAGCGGAGTGCTTCCTTACATCTCAGGTGTCACTGTCCTCAGCCAGTGGAGTGCCTCCTTACATCTCAGGTGTCACTGTCCCCAACCAGCAGAGTGCTTCCTTACTTTTCAGGTATCCCCAGCGGAGTGTTTCCTTACATCTCAGGTGTCACTGTCCTCAGCCAGCGGAGTGCCTCCTTACACCTCAGGTGTCCCCAGCCAGCGGAGTGCTTCCTTACATCTCAGGTGTCCCCAGCCAGCGGAGTGCTTCCTTACATCTCAGGCCACCGCCCCATTAGAGCCCTTCTATATTCCAGCAGTGCAGGAGACTCTGTTGGAAAATCTGACAAGTTGGAAAATATGACAGAACACCGCCATTACTGAAGCCTGAGGGGGAACAAAATAGAGGTGGAGCCGGACGGCTACAATAGAAATTGAGCTGCGGCACTGCCCACCCCCCACCCCTTTCCACAACAGATCACAGATGACAGACAGGCCGTGGGCGGGGGGGTGGGTGGCGCAGCAGCTCTTTTTCTATTGTAGCCACTCGGCAGGATCCGCTTGTCATTTCTAATGCCGCGTACACACGAGCGGACTTTACGGCAGACTTTGCCCGGCGGACTTTTCGACGGACTTTACGACGGACTTTCTGAATGAACGGACTTGCCTACACACACTCCACCAAAGTCCGTCGAATTCGTACGTGATGACGTACGACCGGACTAAAACAAGGAAGTCCGCTGGAGCCCACACACGATCAAATTGTCTGACGAAATCCAGTCCTCCGGGCAAAGTCTGCCATAAAGTCCGCTCGTGTGTACGCGGCATAAGTCATCTTGTCTTCAGGAAAACGGCGGCCGGCGGAGACATTATTTCCGCCAGCCACGGACCTCTAGCGGCTGGCGGCGAAAAATCGGTAAAAAAGGAATTGGCAACTATGACGGGGATCCACTCGGCTGCGGGCCCCATAGCGCCTGCGTGGCTTGCTATGGCGGTAGTTCCGCCACTGCTTCCTTCTCTCTCTCTCTTTCTTCCTTTGTTTCTCCCTCCATCCCTCGTTCATCTCAGACTCTAACCACACCCCCTTTGAGTCATGCCCCTTTAAGCCACGCCCAATATTACGCTTAAACCACGCCAATTTATCGCCGCGGGCCCCGCGAGTCCGGCCGTATACAGCAGGAGGCAGGAGCAGAGTGGGTGGGGCAGAACGCTCACACACGCCTGTGAAGGGACATCATTTTTGGCACATGAGGAGGCTCTGGAGTCTGGACAGGAGGTAGGAAGGGAGTGGGAGACAGACTGTCATCTGTTTTGCACAGTGCCTGGAAAAGCACCTTGTCCCCGTGCAGATGGGGACAAGGGCCTCTTCCCCACAAGCCCTGGGGCGTTAGTTGTGGGGGTGCAAAACTTGAAAAAAACTTTTTTGACTTTACTTACACTATAATGTACTGAATGTAACCTGTAGATTTTATTGGCAAATTTTTGTTTTGTTGTTTGAAATTAATATAAGCTGTTGCCTGGGTCCTGTGCCACATGAGTGTGGTAATCTGTTGTTCAATGGCATTAGTTAATTTTTTTTTGGGGGGGGGGGGGCTCATACAACATTTTGCTATGGGGCCCTGTGATTTCTAGTTACGCCCCTGGATCTGAATGTTAAGGGTCAGATTGATCTGAGATCTGAATGTTAAGGGGGTTGATATGGGGTAGGGGCATAACTGACCTGAGGCCTAAATGTTGGGTGGGACTGATCTGGGGTCTAAATATTAAAGTGGGTTGATCTGGGGGCTGAATTTTAAGAAAATTCTTATTTTGTTTCATCTTTCCGACAACTGACGCCCGGGGTATGCTCTTCTACCACTGATGCTGGAGAATGTCCTCTTACCACCGAAGACTCATTCTGGGTCATGCTCTCCAACCACTGACTACTGATTCCAGAGCATTTTCTCCTACCACTGATGCTGGGGAATATTCTCCTAACACGGACCCCTGATTCCAGGGCATGTTCTCCTACCACTGATGCTGGGGAATGTTCTCCTACCACTGATGCTGGGCAATGTTCCCTTACTATTGTCCACTGGTGCTAGGGTATGTTCTCCTACTACTGACCACTGATGCTGGGGAATGTTCCCCTACCACCAACCACTGATTATGGGGAATGTTCTCCTACCGCTGACCACTGATGCTGGGTGATGTTCTCTTACCACTGACCCCTAATTTCGGGGCATATCCTGACCACTGATGTTGGGGAATGTTCTACCACTAACCACCGATGCTGGGGCATGTTCTACCACTGACCACTGATGTTGGGGAATGTTCTCCTACCACTGACCACTGATGTTGGGGAATGTTCTCCTACCACTGACCACTGATGTTGGGGAATGTTCTCCTACAACTGACCACTGATGTTGGGGAATGTTCTCCTACCACTGACCACTGATGCTGGGGAATGTTCCCCTACCACCAACCACTGATTATGGGGAATGTTCTCCTACCGCTGACCACTGATGCTGGGTGATGTTCTCTTACCACTGACCCCTAATTTCGGGGCATATCCTGACCACTGATGTTGGGGAATGTTCTACCACTAACCACCGATGCTGGGGCATGTTCTACCACTGACCACTGATGTTGGGGAATGTTCTCCTACCACTGACCACTAATGCTGGGGAATGTTCTCCTACCACTACCCACTGATGCTGGGGCATATTCTCCTACCACTGACCACTGATGCTGCAGAATGTTCTACCACTAACCACTGATGCTGGGGCATGTACTACCACTGACGTTGAGGAATGTTCTTCTACCACTGACCACTGATGTTGGGGAATGTTCTCCTACCACTGACAACTGATGCTGGGGAATGTTCTCCTACCACTAACCACTGATGCTGGGGCATATTCTCCTACCACTGATGCTGCGGAATGTTCTCCTACCACCGACCACTGATGCTGGGTAATGTTCTCTTACCACTGACCCCTAATTTCAGGGCACGTTCTCCTACCACTGACAACTGATACTGGGCAATGTTCCCCTTACCACCAGCCACTGATTCTGGGGTATGTTTTCTCACCACGGGCCACTGATGCTGGGCAATGTTCTTCTATGACTGAAAAACATGAAAAGGAGACTAGAGTGCCATCTACTGCCTCAAAAAGAGAATGCAAAATATTAATATGCATTATTTTATTTTTACCTGACCGAAAAGGAGGAACATTTTACATTTTTAGTACTGACCATAAAAAGTCAAATATGTACAAATCCTCTATACATACCCTATAACTGTGCCCCATGTCTTCAGGTTTGCCAAACATCTGTGATCTAATTAGCAGCAAGTAACTGTGTTGCTGGGCTGCAAAACAGGTGTGAACAAACATCCTATTTCTTCCTTTCCCTTGTGTAATGCCCTCATTCCTAACTGTCTGTCATTTCCTGAAACTTTATGAATAGATCTACTATGTATGACTGATCAAATCTGAAGTCACAGGTTTATATCTGGACTACTGTCCCTTCCACATGTTGCGGACACCGGGAGAGAGCGGCGCTTTTCACAATCTAAATTTCCACCATGATTAAAGGAGAACTCCTCCCTGGTTATAGACACCAGACAACCGTTATGAACAAGACTTTATGTTTTCATACTGGACTGCAGAATTCCTTGTGTTGGTTGTGACCGAGTTAAGTGGTATTAAACCTAAAAGTAAATATTGAATATATTGCCACATACCAATCTCAAAGTGTGGTGGTTGCATTTTAAAAGGATTTTTGCTTTATTTATCACCATGGGACACGGCCAGTAACACACTTCCTGTCCTAAGGGTGTCTCCACTCTATGAAGGAGCAATGGAGACACCTTTAGACAGCAGTTTTGTTAGCCTGGGAAGAGGGTAGTGTTAGATGTACTAGCAGATTAAGGGTTTAACCGCTTCACCCCCGGAAGGATTTACCCCCTTCCTGACCAGAGCACTTTTTGCGATACGGCACTGCGTCACTTTAACTGACAATTGCGCGGTCGTGCGACGTTGCACCCAAACAAAATTTACATCCTTTTTTTCCCACAAATAGAGCTTTCTTTTGGTGGTATTTGATCCCCTCTGCAGTTTTTATTTTTTGCGCTATAAACAAAAAAAGAGCGAAATTTTTTAAAAAAACGCAATATTTTTTACTTTTTGCTATAATAAATATCCCCAAAGAATATATAAAAAAACTATTTTTTTCCTCATTTTAGGCCAATAAGTATTCTACATATTTTTGGTAAAAAAAAATCACAGTAAGAGTATATTGAGGGGTTTGCGCAAAAGTTATAGCATCTACAAAATAGGGGATAGTTTTATGGCATTTTTATTATTACATTTTTTTTTACTAGTAATGCGATTTTTATCGGGACTGCGACATTATGGCGGACACGACGGACAATTTTGACACATTTTTGGGACCATTCACATTTATACAGCGATCAGTGCTATAAAAATGCATTGATTACTGTAAAAATGTCACTGGCAGGGAAGGGGTTAACACTAGGGGGCGATCAAGGGGTTAATTGTGTTCCCTAGTGTGTGTTCTAACTGAAGAGGGAAGGGGACTGTGTAGGGGAGATGACAGATCGCTGTTCATACTCTGTATGAACAGACGATCTGTCTCTTCTCCCCTCAGAGAACTGGAAACTGTGTGTTTACACACACAGATCCCGGTTCTTGGTGTGCCACGAGCGATCGCAGGAGCCAGCCAGGTATAATAAAACGGGTGTCACTAGGGTTGCCACCTGTCCAGGATTCACCCGGACAGTCCGGGTTTTGAATCATGTGTCCGGGTTTCAGCCCACCTGACACAGGAATGTGGCTCGGAACAGGGCTTGACAGGAGGGTGGGCACTATGTGCCCCACATTACTATTCTCTTTGGAGTGCCCAAAGATGTCCCAGGCCTGTTACATTCCTATAGTGTGTATTATAAGAAAGGAGAGGAATTGGAATTTGGGACTTTAAATGAGGAAATGGCCTGGTAGGGTCAAGCACCTCCATCCCTGTCACTATGTAGAAAATGAGGATATAAGATAGGAAAAAGGGAAGGAGGGGGGGGAGAGGAAAATTGGAACCTTAATTGAAACTTGTGGGTACAAAGTAAATAATTATAATTAATTGAGTAAAATTCATATTTAATAGTTCATAGCCAGAGTATATTATGGTAATAGTACAAAAACCCAATTCGATTCATACATGGTAGTGATACATAATCGAACAATATACATGACTGGACATATAAAAATACAACATAGACAATATAATCTGGGGCCTCTCTTAATCCCCAACATTGATGATACACAAGATTATACAATAAGGCAATACAGGGTCCAATGGATCACACACACACACACACACACACACACACACACACTAATGCCCCATTGTGGGGCCTCATAGATCCCTATCATAGATATTAGTTAAAACATCTCAAGAGGGATTAGCACGGACACCCATGGAATCTGTTACCTGAGGTAATAAACATAACGTAGTTGGAATGGGTATGACGAAGTACACGGCATCGGCATCTCAACGTGTTTCATGGCTGTAGCCAATCTTCAGGAGCAAAGCACATGAACTGGATCTATGGTAAAAAACTATAATTATATTGGTTCCTAAAAAAGTTTTTTCTAGGCCAAAAAACTTGCCACTAAAAATCGTAAATTGTAGATCACCACCATTACCAGTAAAAAAAATAAAAATAAAATAAAAATGCCATACATCTATCCCCTATTTTGTAGATGCTATAACTTTTGCGCAAACCAATCAATATACCCTTATTGGGGATTTTTTTTACCAAAAATATGTAGCAGAATACAAATTGGCTTAAATTGATGAAGAAATTCGATTGAATTTTTTTTAATTGGGTATGTTTTATAGCAGAAAATAAAAAATATTGTTTGTTTGTTTTTTTTAAATTGTCGGCCTTTTTTTGTTTATAGTGCAAAAAAGAAAAAAACAGAGGTGATCAAATACCACCAAAAAAAAATCTATTTGTGGGGGGGAAAAAAGGACATCAATTTTATTTGGGTACAGCGTCGCAAGACTGAGCAATTGTCAGCTAAAATAACGCAGTGCCGTATCGCAAAAAATGGCCTGGTCATTAAGGGGGGTAAATCTTTCCGGGGCTGAAGTGGTTAAATACCACCAAAAGAAAGTTCTATTTGTGTGAAAAAAATGATAAAAATTTTGTTTGGGTACAGTGTAGCATGACTGAGTGACTGTCATTCAAATTGTGAGAGCACTGAAAGCTGAAAATTGGTCTGTGCAGGAAGGTGGTATAAGTGCCCTATATTGAAGTGGTTAATACCAGTGTGAACAGGGCCTAAGGTGAGGCATATGCTTTGCAGCACACCGCAGTGCATCATCGTGTGTTGCGGTACATCCTCTTACAAATTATGTTATGCATATGATTTTGGGGATGCATTTCTGCATTAGACATGTGCAGTTCATTTCGTTCTAAATTGAAATTCGAACCAATTTTTTGTTGATAAACTATCAAGTTGATAAATTTGATACGTTTTTCGGAAATTCGGATGTATCCCAATTTCTGAATTACAATAGCACCAAATTTAAACAAATCCGAAACAACGGAAAAAAAAATTCAGGCGAAATTTGAATTCAAATAGTTTTAGTATAAATTTGGAATTGTTTTCGAATTCGAAAAGTTTTCCAATTCAAAAAGTTTTCGAATTCGAATAGTTTTGGAATTCCAATAGTTTTCCAATTTCCAAAGAGAATAAAATAGAATAGAAAGTAAAAGAATAAAATAGAAAAAAGTATACTAGAATAGAAAAGAATATAATAGAAAATAAAAGAGTATAATATAGTAAAACAGAACAAAATAGAAAATAAAAGAATAGAATGGAATAGAAAGGAATAAAATAGACTAAATAAATACAAAAATAAAATGTTATTTTCTATTCTTTTCTATTTTATTAAAATTTAATCTATTTGAATTTTGGGAAATGGTTACGTTATTTCCAATTTATTCTATTGTTTTTTTTAAATTATATTCTTTTCTATTCTATTCAAATTTCAGAAGATGGTTATATTCTTTCTATTTTATTATATTTTTTCTATTCTTTTCCTTTATTTTCTATTCTATTTTATTCTCTTTGAAAAATGGAAAAGTATTCAAATTCGAAAACTATTCTAATACGTTTCAAATTCGAATTAGAAAACTATTCGAATTTGAAAACTTTTCAAATTTGAAAACTATTAAAAACCCATTGAAGAACTATTTGAATTCTAAAACGACTCGAAATTTATACGAAAACTATTCGAATTCTGAAAATTCTAATCGATTTGAATACGAATAAACAAAAAGAATTCCGAAAACGAATTAAACGAATTGAACTTAACAAACTTATTTACCACTTCAGCCCCGGAAGGATTTACCCCCTTTCTGACCAGAGCATTTTTTGCGATTCGGCACTGCGACGCTTTAGCTGACAATTGCGCGGCCGTGCAACATTTTACCCAAACAAAATTAACGTTCTTTTTTTCCCACATATAGAGCTTTCTTTTGGTGGTTTTTATTTTTTGCGCTATAAACAAAAAAAAAAGCAACAATTTTGAAAAAAAAAGCAATATTTTTTACTTTTTGCTATAATAAATATCCCCAAAACATATCTAAAAAAACACATTTCCTGACAGACTCCATGGCAGCATACGTATGGGTTAATCCCGCCTCTCATACCTCATAGGACCCCACTCCCATAAATCTTTGCTTCTAGTCATAGACCGTGTTCCTTTTTTGTCCTCCTCCTAGGACCAAGGTAGTCTTACCTTAGGATGTTGTCGGTCCAGTCCTGGTGATTTGCACGTGAAGATGGCGTCCTGGCGGTGTTTTTTTCTGGAGTCCATTTACCTTGGCTATTAGCAGGGTGGACATGGGCAGTTATTGCGATGCCTTGAAGATCTTACTAGCCAGCCATTGGCAGGCAAGCGGCAGCATGGCCAATCGTCCCAGCTATTAGCGGGAGGCCCTTTATTGAAATGCCCTGGTCGTGCAGCATGAGCAACATGGCTCCCAGTCCCAGGCCGGATCGAAGTAATGCCGTGGTGGTAATGTATATTGCTCCTTTATCAAGTATATGGCAGCTGTTTTTGTATTTGTATTGTTGCGTCTCCTAGTTTTGTGTTTGTTTGTCCGGCCATGGCGGCTGGAACGCATCTGCGTCCCAGTTCGCCGCCTTTCAACCCGTCTGCGCATGCGTGAGCCGCGATTCAGGTCGAGGCTTGGTTGCGCGTGCGCAGTCCGGGCAAGATGGCGGCGGTCGCGCATGCGCGCGAGGTCTATGGGGTGGCGTCGGGCACGGCGTAGGCACGCTGATGCGCGATGACATCATCCGGGGGGGCGGCAGATTCAAATAGCTGTCAGATTCAGCTATTCTCTGGGTTGCCTTACAAGCTGCAGCAGCTGCTTCCCTGAGCGCATATCTCTGCTGTTTAAGGTAAGGGGTTATGCTGCACTACTTGCCTATGCTTATCCTGCTCATCCACCTGTTTCTTTTCTAAACATGCTGTATCGATTGCTTTCAGTGGTTTTGATTCCTTTTTGCCATGGATGTGTCACCGCCCCCCAGTGGCCAACCCTTACTCTGCAGGTAGGATGGAATTGATTTTCCTCTGCCTGTTTGTTTTGGGTTAATGGTTAGGTGCATGTTAACTCTTTCTTTCCCTCAGCCCTTCTAGGTCTGAACACCGTTCCTCGGCACATAAAGCTAATGACAAAAATCGTCATTCAACGTCAAGTTCCAGACGCCCTAGATCATCTTCCAGACGGTCCATGTCTAGTCGTCATTCTCACCCCCATTCCAGCCGCTCTAATAAGAGATCATGCTGGGGATGTAAAGCTCAGGTCCCAGAGGATAAATCTCTCTGTGAGTCATGCTATTCTCGAGCTGTAAAGGAACGTGGAGCTGAAGACCAACAGGTGGAAGCTCTGGTTAGAAGAGTGGTTCAAGAATCTCTGAACAGGACAGATCGCGTCCATACATCCAGCCCTCCTGCTGCTCCACCACCAGTTCCTGACAGGGTCGACCCTGAGGTTCCAGGTCCCTCTCATCGAAGTCTCTCTTTAAGTGGTTCCTCCGACGGCGAAGCGGAGGTGGAAGACTCCAGTACAGGATTTGATTTTTCCTTGGTTCCTCAGTTAGTTAAAGCGGTTAAAAACGCATTGAGATGGGAGGAGCCAGTAGAAGCACCCTCTAAATAGAGGAAGTACGTCAAGCAGCTCAAGAAAGAACGCCCAAACTTCCCCTTCCTGGGTGAACTTGGGGAAATTATTTCAGATGAATGGAGTAAAGTTGAGAGGAAAAACTCGCTGATTTCCAAGATAGCGAAAATGTACCCATTCAAAGGTGAGGAGGTAAAGCATCTGGAAGCGGCACCCCTCATTGATGCGGCTTTAATGAGGTTAGTGAAACATTTCACGCTTCCTCTGGAAGACACCGTTTCTTTTAAAGATGGTGTGGAGAGGAAGATCGACACCGACCTCAAACGCATTTATATTACGGCAGGCATGGCTTGTAAACCAGCCCTGCCTCTTGCAGCTTTGTCTAAAGCTATGGAAGCATGGACGGATGACATGGATGCAGTGTTGGGAAAGATCTCTGAGGAGTTGCTCAAGAACTCACCAGTACACGAGCTGAAGCTGGCATCAGCCTTTCTGGGGAGGCATCCCTTGATATTATCCACCTTGTGGCATGTGTCATGCTTTCTTCAGTCACGGCGAAGCGCGCCTTGTGGTTGCGCCCGTGGGTTGTGGATCCTGCCTCTAAACAGGCATGGTGTAAAATTCCATTTGAGGGCTCCTCCCTCTTTGGGAATAAACTTGACTCTGCCATTACCCGTGCTACAGGGGGTAAATCAGGGTTCTTACCCCAGGATCACCGTCTTTTTGGTCAGAGAAAAACTCATCCCAGACAAGATCAGGAGCGTGCGAGGGATGCACGTCGCTACAGACCTGGCCGTGATTTCAGAAAAAACTGGAGGAGAAATCAACCTTCAGAGCAGAAGTCCTCAAAGTCAGCCTCTTCTGGGGGACGTGAGGCTGCAAAGTCCTTTTGATATAGAGCCTGTCCAGACGGAGCGAGTCGGGGCTCGTTTACTCCGTTTCCAGCACGTCTGGGCAGCCTCGATTCAGGATTTCTGGACCGTCAAAACGGTCTCTTCGGGTGATACTTGGGTGTTCAGCAGTCCACCCACACACCGGTTTGTTCCTACAGCTCTTCCACACTTAGAGGAGAATAAACAGGTTCTTCTGTCATATACAGATTCACTAGTAGCCCAGGGGGCCGCCATTCAAGTACCAACAGAAGAAAGATTTCTAGGGGTGTACTCCCCCCTTTTCATGGTCCTCAAAAAGAATGGGTCCTGGAGGCCTGTAATCGACTTGACATATCTGAACTCCTTCATCAAGAAGGAAAACAATACGCCAGACGATACAACCGGGAGATTGGCTTGTCTCCATAGACCTGAAAGATGCCTACTTTCATGTGCCGATTGCAAGGGAATTCCAGGTGTATCTCCGATTCGCAGTAGATCAGAGGCATCTCCAATTCACATGTCTCCCATTCGGGCTTACAACATCGCATCGAGTGTTTTCGAAGCTCTTATTGGCTGTGGTAGCGTTAATCAGGGTCAAAGGTATCCGGTTACACCATTATTTGGACGACCTACTTCTGCTTTCACAAGACAGGGATCAGCTGTTGGCACATCGAGATCAGGTCATCTCTACCCTAACAGAGTTCGGTTGGCTGTTGAACAAGGAGAAAAGTCATCTAGATCCAACGCAGTCTCTAATATTCCTTGGAGCCCAATTCAACACGGTGGAGAGCACCATCTCTCTGCCTCTGGAGAAAGTTCCGGTGATTCGGGAAAGAATTTGTCTAGCATTGTCATCATCTCTTCTCAGAGCCTCGCAATGTCTAAAGATAATCAGCAGCATGGTAGCCACAGCCCCCATGGTGAGGTGTGCGCAATGGAAGATGCGGCCCTTTCAGAAGGGGTTTCTCCAACAGTGGGATCCAGGGTCTCAAGACCATCTTGTATGGGTAACCACCTCCATGCGGGAGAGCCTCCCCTGGTGGCTGCAACGGAAGAATCTTCTCAATTGCCATTCCATAGCACCTGTCTCCTGGATCACGGTGACAACGGATGCAAGCAACAGAGGTTGGGGCGCTCTCTGTCTGACGGAGGTAGCCCAAGGCAGATTGGACTTCCCATCCCAAGGGATAGTCTCAAATATCCTGGAGCTTCGAGCTGCCTTCCGTGCGCTTCAAGCCTTTTCCCACCTGACATCAGGGGCCTCAGTCCTCCTGAGACTGGACAATACAACTGCAGTGTCTTACATCAAGAGGCAGGGGGGCACCCGCAGTCTCTCTTTACTGAAAGAAGCAAGTCCGATCATGTCCTGGGCCCAGGCGAACTTGACAAATTTATCGGCTGTTTATCTCCCCGGAATTCAGAATGTCCAGGCGGACTTCCTTTCAAGGGTCACCCTGGACAACAACGAATGGTCTCTCCACACCGAAGTGTTCAACTGGGTCTTGTCTCTGGGAGCGATGCCGGAAGTAGATCTGTTTGCCTCCCCTTGCAACTTCAAACTGCAGAAATATTACACGAGGTGTCGTTGTCCCCAAGCCTTCGGAGTGGATGCCCTGACGGACCAGTGGAGATTCCACAAGGCCTATGCCTTTCCCCCGGTACCAGTCATTCTCCGATTTCTATCGAGGCTCAGGTGGGAAGAAGTCGAAGTAGTGGCAATTGTTCCTTTCTGGCCCAACAGGCCATGGTTTCCTCTCCTGGTTCAGCTCAGTTACCGGGATCCGGTCCCTCTCCCGTCCAGACCAGATCTCCTGTCGCAAGGAACGTCTCTTCACCCATGCCCATCTCATCTCCATCTGATGGCTTGGTGGTTGAGAGGGAAAGGCTGGAAGCACTAGGATGTCCAAGTTCAGCGATTGCTACATTGTTGAATGCCAGAAGAGTGGGCACCAACAGAGTCTATCAAAGAATTTGGTCAAAGTTTGCGGACTATGTGGCCTCCACTAATGGTTCCTGTATTGACCCAAGGATGCAGGATATTCTGGGTTTTCTGCAAACAGGCCTGGACCTGTCTTTATCGGTTAGCTCCTTACGAGTCCAAGTTTCTGCAAGTTTCACAGGTGTATCATGGGCCAGGCACCCCCTTACTAGACAGTTCTTCAGGGGAGCAATAAGACTTAGACCTCAAAGAAAACCAAGATTTTCTAAATGGGATCTTCCTCTTGTCTTGGACTTCTTCGCAGGAAGAGAAATACGTCACGTGGACCAGTCATCTATTAAGGAACTTTCCCTCAAAGTGGTCTTTTTAGTAGCCATAACATCGGCTAAGAGGGTTTCCAAAATTGGTTCCTTAGGATTCAAAGAACCATTCCTTACTTTCTTCCCTGATCGAGTGGTCCTGATTCCTATTTTAGGTTCAAATCCCAAAGTAAAAACTGTCTTTCATGAAAATCAGGAAATTGTTCTTCCTACATTCAGGTCTTCTGAGGACTCTAATATTCATCCTCTAGATGTCGGAGAAGTTCTAAAGCAATACTTAGAAGCCACAGCTTCTTTTCGCCAATCTGATCACCTGTTTGTTCTCTTCCATGGTAAAAGCAAGGGAAAGCGTGCTTCCTCTAGAACCATCGCAGCATGGATTGTTCAGGCCATTCAGTGGGCTTATAAGTCTAAGGGTTTGGCTCCTCCGGAGGCAGTGACCGCTCATTCTACCAGGAGCGTTTCTACATCGTGGGCAGCATCCCGGCATGTATCTCCGGAAGTAATCTGTAAAGCGGCCTCATGGTCATCAATTAACACTTTTATGACGCACTATTGTGTAGAACCGGCTTCCTTGTCATCGGTTAATTTTGGTTTGCACGTATTATCTGTTGATGGTGCCAATTAAACCTTTTTTTCTTTAACCAGCAATTGCCCACCCGGGTGTGTATGGCTAGTCATTTCCCATACGTATGCTGCCATGGAGTCTGTCAGGAAAACGGAAAATTTATATCAAATACTTACCGTAATTTTCCTTTCCTGATGGACTCCATGGCAGCAGGAGTTCCCTCCCATTTGCTGGAGTAGGCCAAGTTACGGAACACGGTCTCTGACTAGAAGCAGAGATTTATGGGAGTGGGGTCCTATGAGGTATGAGAGGCGGGATTAACCCATACGTATGCTGCCATGGAGTCTATCAGGAAAGGAAAATTACGGTAAGTATTTGATATAAATTTTCCGTTTTCTTCCACAGTTTAGGCTGATATGTATTCTTCTCCATATTTTTGGTAAAAAAAAATCGGAATAAGTGTATATTGATTGGTTTGCTCAAAAGTTATGGCGTCGATAAAATAGGGGATAGATTTATGGCATTTTTATTATATTTTTTATTATATTTTTTATTTTTCACTAGAAATGGCAGCGATCTGCGATTTTTATCGGGACTGCGACATTAGGGTGGACACATCGGACACTTTTGACACATTTTTGGGACCATTGGCATTTATACAGCGATCAGTGCTAAAAAAAAATGCGCTGATTACTGTAAAAATGTCACTGGCAGGGAAGGGGTTAACACTAGAGGGAGATCAAGGAGTTAACTGTGTTCCCTAGTGTGTGTTCTAACTGAAGGGGGGAGGGGACTGTGTAGGGGAGATGACAGATCGCTGTTCATACTCTGTATGAACAGACGATCAGTCTCTTCTCCCCTCAGAGAACCGGAAACTGTGTGTTTACACACACAGATCCCGGTCCTCGGTGTGTTACGAGCAATTGCGGCGGGGGAGAGCAGTGGGCGTGCCCCTAGTGGCCACAGGGGGAAGCGACGTAACATAGCGTTGTTTCGCCCAGCAGTGCCATTCTGCCGCAGTAAAACTGCGGCGGCTGGCCAGCAAGTGGTTAATTATATTCTTTTCTATTCTATTCTTTTCTATTCTATTCTTTCCTATTCGAATTTCAGAAGAAGGTTTCTATCTTTCTATTTTATTATATTTTTCTCTATTCTATTCCTTTATTTTCTATTCTATTTTATTCTCTTTGGAAAATGGAAAACTATTCGAATTTGAAAACTTTTTGAATTTGAAAACTATTCAAAATTCATTCGAAAACTATTCAAATTCTAAAACGATTCAAAATTTATTCGAAAACGATTCGAATTCTGAAAATTCGAATCGATTTGAATACGAATAAACGAAAAAAATTGCAAAAACGAATTTTCTTTTCTGGTTTCTCCCCCCCTCCAGTGTCACATTTGACACCTTTCAGGGGGGAGGGGGGAGCAGATACCTGTCTAATACAGGTAATTTGCTCCCACTTACGGGCATAGATACCCGAGCCACCCGCAGGTATCTACGCCACTTCCTGTCCCACCCCCGCTGTTTTCTGGGAGACACACGGGTCCCAGAAAACAGCAGGGACCAGTGGGATAGCGCAGCGCGAGTCGCGCATGCGCAGTAGGGAACCAGGAAGTGAAGCCGCACGGCTTCGGGTGAGGACATCACGGGCGCCCTGGACAGGTAAGTGTCCTTATTTTAAAAGTCAGCAGCTGCAGCATTTCTAGCTGCTGACTTTTTAAAAAAAAAAAAAAAATGGCGGAACTCCGCTTTAACTAAACAAACTTTTTTAAGTAACGAATCGAAACAAAACAAAAACAATTTTTTTTTCCGTTCTGCACATGTCTAGTCTGCATTGGCAGACCATTATTTTCAAAGGGGTGTCCATAATGCAACATAAGTTGAATTAACACACTGCAAATCTGTAAATTGGCCCTTAGTGATCGTGTCCCATTGTGTGTAATGGCTCACTCACAATGCACTAAGGCTTAATTTTACCCCCCCCCCAAAAAAAAAGAAAAAAAGTCCCCGTCAAATAGCTCACGGAGCGCCGTGCCTTCCTTAACGTCCCTCTTTAATTTCCAGACCATTTATTTATATTTCATCTCCCCCCCGTGGACCCCCCCCCCCCGGACCTTTACACACAAATGATCTCATAAGAAAGGTGTCGCTGAGTATAATATCTCAATCTTCCTCTCTATCAGCCTCTCCTTGAAGCAGCTCATTCACCACAGATGTGGGGGGGGGGGATTGTAGAGCGTCACAGGCCGGTGCGCGGTGAGGTGGGGGAGGGGGGGGCTGCGCTGACCAAAATCACATTCCGCTGGACCACCTTGATGTTTGCACAGCTGCTCGATTTCGGGTCACATCATCTGCAAGTGTGACTAAAACCGCAGCGCAGGTGTTATTTTTAAACGTGTTTTTTTTTTTTTTCTTATCGCCCCCCCCCCTTCTTTAAAGGTAAACCCGCGATTCTTTTTTATTTATCCGACCGACCGCAGATTTTAAACTTCCTTGGCTCCATCAAGTGCCGTCTATCTCTCTTGGCTCTATCCCCCCCCCCCCCGGGACTGAGCACTTCATACAGGGCCCCTTGTTAGGCGAATTTCCTCACATTTCCAGTGGCCCCCGAACACAGGCCCTCTTTTTTTTTTTTTATTCCCAGCCTCCAGAGTCGCCTCTTAACCTGAAGAAGCATTGCACTGTTTGTATTATTGTTGGCAGGGTGGCCCCGGCACGTTGTGAACACAGAGGTGAGTGTGCTATAGGTATGTGGCGGTGAAAGTCAGCGTATACTTGTTTGTCTTGGAGCCGCTGGACGGGGGGAATTAGCTCAGCTGAACTGCTAATTACCTCTGAAGTGCGGGCCCCCGCGAGAAGCAGGCTGCAGTTATGGGCTGGTGGGGGCCGCTGGGGAGTTTGGGGTGAAAAGTGACAACGCTGGGAATCTTAACTGTTTCAGAGCAGGTGCAGGGGCGGGCCGACCAGTTAAACAGGTGCTAAAGGTTGAAGCAAGGTTATAGTGACACTAAACCATATCCCTATTCTCCAAAAATACTCCATATTCATCCAAATACTTCATCTGTTTTCATGAAGTTTCTTTCTTACTGACTTTCATGTGCTCCCGAACCTCCCCTTTACCCCCCCCCCTGCTTCTGTTTGTTTGGAACAGGCAGTGCACCTTAACCCATAGCTCCCAACTGTCCCTGATTTCGAGGGACTGTCCCTGATTTGGAGCAATGTCCCTCTTTCTTCCTCATTTGTCCCTCATTTTGGTCTGATCTATATAGTTGTATTCTAAATTGCTGTATTTGTCAATTTTTAAAGCCAATATAAAGAAATATTAGTGGTAAAAAAAAAGCACTTGTGGATTTGATTAACCTTTGTTTTTTTGTTATGTCCCCTTTAAGAGGCGTGGCAGGGGACGTGTCCTATTCCCCTGTTCTGCCTAGCAACATGACAGGGATCTACTGCTCCCTGTCATCAGGAGCAGTGATCTCTGTCATTTTGTAGTGAGCCCACCCCCCCCCCCCACAGTTAGAATCACTCCCTAGGACACACTTAACCCCTTGATCTCCCCCTAGTGTTTAACCCATAGCTTCCAACTGTCCCTGATTTTGAGGGACTGTCCCTGATTTGGAGCAATGTCCCTCTGTCCCTCATTTCTCCTCATTTGTCCCTCATTTTGGTCTGGTCTATATAGTTGTATTCTTAATTTCTGTATTTGTCAATTTTTAAAGCCAATTTAAAGGAATATTAGTGGTAAAAAAAGCACTTGTGGATTTGATTAACTTCTTTTTTTTTTTGTTATGTCCCTTTTAAGAGGCGTGGCAGGGGGCGTGTCCTATTCCCCTGTTCTGCCTAGCAACATGACAGGGATCTACTGCTCCCTGTCATCAGGAGCAGTGATCTCTGTCATTTTGTAGTGAGCCCACCCCCCCACACAGTTAGAATCACTCCCTAGGACACACTTAAGCCCTTGATCGCCCCCTAGTGTTTAACCCATAGCTCCCAACTGTCCCTGATTTCGAGGGACTGTCCCTGATTTGGAGCAATGTCCCTCATTCCTCCTCATTTGTCCCTCATTTTGGTCTGATCTATATAGTTGTATTCTAAATTGCTGTATTTGTCAATTTTTAAAGCCAATATAAAGGAATATTAGTGGTAAGAAAAAAGCACTTGTGGATTTGATTAACCTTTTTTTTTTTTGTTATGTCCCCTTTAAGAGGCGTGGCAGGGGGCGTGTCCTATTCCCCTGTTCTGCCTAGCAACATGACAGGGATCTACTGCTCCCTGTCATCAGGAGCAGTGATCTCTGTCATGTTGTAGTGAGCCCCCCCCCCACAGTTAGAATCACTCCCTAAGACACACTTAACCCCTTGATCGCCCCCTAGTGTTTAACCCATAGCTCCCAACTGTCCCTGATTTCGAGGGACTGTCCCTGATTTGGAACAATGTCCCTCTGTCCCTCATTCCTCCTCATTTGTCCCTCATTTTGGTCTGATCTATATAGTTGTATATAAAATGCACTTTTTATCTTTCAAAACGTGTTTCCCAGTGCTAAACCTTTTAACCAAGTTCTAAATGGCTGTATTTGCCAATTTTTAAAGTCAATATAAAGGAATATTAGTGGTAAAAAAAAAGCACTTGTGGATTTGATTAACCTTTTTTTTTTGTTATGTCCCCTTTAAGAGGCGTGGCAGGGGGTGTGTCCTATGCCTACATACGTTTTCTAGTAGGTGTCCCTCATTCCCATCTCAAAATGTTGGGAGGTATGTCTTAACCACTTGCAGAAGCTATAGCTGAATGACGGCTACAGGAAAGGCCGGCCAGTTCTGGGAGGGCGTCATATGACGTCTTCCCGTGACCGCGCTTGCTGATCGATGTGTCCCTAGGACTCAGCTAATCATACATCAGGGTAAATATTTAGGAGGTTACCCCCAAAAGGTTAAAGGGACTTTAACGGCAACTCATTTAAAATTTAAAATTTATTTTATTTAGTAGAAAGGGTATATGTATCATAAAAGACATAGAGCGTCTGTGACAAAGGAGTAACAAAAAACAGTGTCATACAATCTATAAAAACTATACAACGATATACTGCATGTATGAAATTCAAAACTATATTCAACTATATGGTCTTGCCACGAAATCTTACGCGTTTTGGGACTTAGGCATAATGTCCCTTCATCAGAGACAGGTCGTGGATCATAGACCTATTATACAATGAAATACAAACAAAATGAGTACAAAAAAAACAATTGTGTATAAATGATATTTACAGGTATCACATATATGTCATTTGGTTTATTGTGACCGTGGATAAGAAAAAGAAAAATGGTCCTTGTTTACATCTGTCAGACCTGGGGTATTTGACACCGTTACTGCAGCGATCTTGGCATAGATGCTCCGTTACTGATATGTATGGGTAGGTTGCATTTTTCTTTTTCTTATCCACGGTCACAATAAACCAAATGACATATATGTGATACCTGTAAATATCATTTATACACGATTGTTTTTTTTGTACTCATTTTGTTTGTATTTCATTGTATAATAGGTCTATGATCCACGACCTGTCTCTGATGAAGGGACATTATGCCTAAGTCCCGAAACGCGTAAGATTTCGTGGCAAGACCATTGAATATAGTTTTGAATTTCATACATGCAGTATATCGTTGTATAGTTTTTATAGATTGTATGACACTGTTTTTTGTTACTCCTTTGTCACAGATGCTCTATGTCTTTTATGATACATATACCCTTTCTACTAAATAAAATAAATTTTAAATTTTAAATGAGTTGCCGTTAAAGTCCCTTTAACCTTTTGGGGGTAACCTCCTAAATATATTCCGACTTTGGGGATGTTGGCAACAACTAAGATATAGTTGAACAGCACTTTCTTTCTTTTTTCTCTACATCAGGGTAAAGGGCCAATCACAGCGGCCCTTTACCACGTGATCAGCTGTGTCCAATGACAGCTGATCACAATTTAAACAGAAGCCAGTTATCGACATTCCTTTCCTTACACATGAGGAGAATGAGAAGAGAGGAGAGCCGATAACCGGATTGTATGAAAGGGACATCTGCACTAATAATCAGGGCACTGATTATCAGTGCAGTCCCAACAGTGCTCACCAGTGCTGCCAATCAGTGCCCACAAGTGATGCCAAATCTGTGCCCATCAGTGCTGCCAATCTGTGCCCATCAGTGTCGCCTCATCAGTGCCACCTATTAGTTCTGCCTATTAGTGCTGCCTACCAGTGCCCATCAGTGCCACCTATCAGTGCAGCCTCAACAGTGGCTCCTCATTAGTGCCCACCAGTGATGCCAATCAGTGCTGCCAATCCGTGCGCATCAGTGTCTCCTCATCAGTATCACCCATCAGTGCTGCCTATTAGTGCTGCCTACCAGTGCCCATCAGTGCCACCTATCAGTGCCCTTCAGTGCCACCTATCAGTCCCAACAGTGCTCACCAGTGCTGCCAGTCAGTGCCCACAAGTGATTCCAATCAGTGCTCACCAGTGCTGCCAATCAGTGCCTATCAGTGATGCCAAATCTGTACCCATCAGTGCTGCCAATCCGTGCCTATCAGTGTCACCTCATCAGTGCCACCTATTAGTGCAGCCTATTAGTGCTGCCTACCAGTGCCCATCAGTGCTGCCTATCAGTGCCTATTTTTGCAGCCTCATCAGTGGCTCCTCATCAGTGCCCACCAGTGATGCCAATCAGTGCTCACCAGTGCTGCCAATCCGTGCCCATCAGTGTCTCCTCATCAGTGTCACCCATCAGTGCTGCTGCTGCCTATTAGTGCTGCCTACCAGTGCCCATCAGTGCCACCTATCAGTGCCCATCAGAGCCACCTATCAGTGCCTATCAGTGCAGCCTCATCAGTGCCAATCAGTGCAGACAATTAGCCATACCTCCCAACATTTTGAGATGGGAATGAGGGACACCTACTTGCAAACGTATGTAGGCATAGGACACGCCCCCTGACACACCCCTTAAAGGAGAATTAACACAAAAAAGTTAATTAAATCCACAAGGACTTTTTTTGCCACTACTATTCCTTTATATTGGCTTTTAACATTTACAAATGCAGCAATTTAGAAATTGGATGAAAGGTTTAGCACTGGAAACACTTTTCAAAAGATAAAAAGTGCATTTTCTATACAACTCTATAGATCAGACCAAAATGAGGGACAGATGTGGAGGAAAGAGGGACAGAGGGACATTGCTCCAAATCAGGGACAGTCCCCCGAAATCAGGGACAGTTGGGAGCTATGTATTAGTGCCCATCAGTGCAACCTCGTTAGCACACATCAGTGAAGAAGGAAAATGACCTGTTTGCAAATTTTGTTAACAAACTATGAAAAACGTTTTATTTTTTCCTAAGTTTTTTTTTGTTGTTTATTGTTGTTTATATAATAAAAAATAAAAAACCCAGTGAAAATTAAATACCACCAAAAGAAAGCTCTATTTGTGTGAAAAAAATTATTAAAATTTTATATGGGTACAGTGTTGCATGATTTCACAACTGTCATTCAAAGCGTGACAGCGCTGAAAGCTGAAAATTGCCCTGGGCAGGAAGGGGGTATAAATGCCCAGTAGGCAACTGGTTAAAATGGAATTTCACTCTCCCAATCGACATTGACTACATTTTATCCTTATGATGCTAGCATTAGTAAATAGATAGGAAAGCAAATCATATTGACTTGTTTACATTTTTTTTTTTACATTTCCTCAGTTACTTCCTGGTTTCTATGCCTAGGCAAATGATGTCATACATCCCAGTCTTCCGGAGGGGTTTTCTCAGCTAAGCACACCATTCTGCCTGCGTGCGTGAGCTAAGGACAGATGGATTCCAGGAAGTGTGGCAGCAATAAATAACAGAGCCAGATGCAATGGAAAACTTGTAATAGTACAGCAACAGTTCACAACAAACCCGGGAGGAAGACTGCCCAACCGGGTGCACTGACGGGTTCCAGTAATGTGAAAAGAGCAGGTATCAGCCAGAATGACAGCGTCTGGCTGTCTTGTTCCCAAGTGGGATGATGCCCAGAGGAGTTGCGACCCTACGCTTTCCCTCTTCGTGAGGAACCTCGAACAAATGAAGAAAACACCGAAAATGTTGAAAAAAACTATTTTTTTGTTTTTTTTCGGTTTTAAAATTTTGCAAATAAGTATTTTTTCTTCTTCACTGATGTGCGCTGATGAGGCTGCATTAATGGGCACTGATAGGCAGCACTGATGTGTACTGATGAAGAGGCACTGATAGGTTGCACTGATAGGCAGCACTGATGGGAACTGATGAGGAGGCACTGATAGGTGGCACTATTAGGCAGCGCTGAAGGGCACTGATAGGCAGCACTGATGGCCACTGATTGGCACCGATGGGGCTGCTCTCAGGGCACTGAAGTGCAGTCACTCTAATGCCCCGTACACACAGTCGGACATTGATCGGACATTCCGACAACAAAATCCTAGGATTTTTTCCGACGGATATTGGCTCAAACTTGTCTTGCATACACACGGTCACACAAAGTTGTCGGAAAATCCGATCATTCTGAACGCGGTGACGTAAAACACGTATGTCGGGACTATGAACGGGGCAGTAGCCAATAGCTTTCATCTCTTTATTTATTCTGAGCATGCGTGGCACTTTGTGCGTCGGATTTGTGTACACACGATCGGAAATTCTGACAACGGATCTTGTTTTCGGAAAATTTTAAAGCCTGCTCTCAAACTTTGTGTGTCAGAAAATCCGTCGGTGTGTCGGAAAATCCGATGGAAAATGTGTGATGGAGCCTACACATGGTCGGAATTTCCGATAACAAGGTCCTATCACACATTTTCCGTCGGAAAATCTGACCGTGTGTACGGGGCATAAATCTAAGGGGTAGATCTGAAATGAGTGGAAGCTCTGCTGATTTTATCCTCCAATCACGTGCAAGCTAAAATGGTGTTTTTTATTTTCCTTGCACGTTCCCCTCAGATCTACAGCGACTGCACTTCCAAGTGCACTTTCAGTGCAAAGTGGATTTTCCTTTAGTAAATAACCCCCAATATTTTGTACTTTTTGCTATAATCCCATTTTTTTTTTAAAAAAGCAATTTTTTCCTCAGTTTAGACCGATATGTATTCTTCTACATATTTTTGGTAAAAAAATTGCAATAAGCCTATATTGATTGGTTTGCGCAAAAGTTATAGCGTCTACAAAATATGGGATAGATTTATAACATTTTTATTATTATTTTTCTTTTTTTTTACTAGTAATGGCGGGCAATAGGAGATTATGGGGCCCCCGGGCAATAGAAAATTATGGGGCCCCCGGGTAATAGATTATGGTGCCACACACGATACACACACACACACACACACATACAGTATACACACACAGACACACAGTATACACACACAGTATACACACACAGAATACACATACACACACTGAAAAGGTACTGGAGAGGCGGGGATTTAAAAATCTTGGGATTTTTAAAAAAACACAAATTTGTACATACTGTCCCTGGTTTTATTGAGGCTGGCAACCCTTATGGGGCCCCTGAGTGGCATGGGGCCCTCGGGCAGTGCCCGAATGGTCAGTCCGCCCCTGCACTGCACTACCTGCATGGAGTTTGCATGTTCTCCCTGTGTCTGGGTGAGTTTTCTCCCACACTCCAAAGACATGCGTCTAGGTTAATTGGCTCCTGTCTATTTTGGCCCTAGTATGTGTATGAATGCAGGGCCGATCCTAGGGTCACAGACGCCTGGGTGCAGAAATATTTCTGGCGCCCCCACGTGGGCGTGGTCATCTTACCAACTCCTCCCCTTTACAAATGTTACTATGGCAACGACTCAAACACAGAGATACTCCCCTTAGTGCTGGTTCACACAGGGGCGACTTGTCAGGCGACCTAGTCGCCTGACAAGTCGCCTCCCGTTCTGTACAATGGAACCGTTCTAATAGGAGCGACGCAAGTCGCTCCGACTTAGAAAAAGGTTCCTGTACTTCTTTTGGGGCGACTTGAGGCGACTTGCATAAACTTCTATACAGAAGTCGTTTTGCAAGTCGCCATGGATGTCGTGTGCAGGTCGCATCGGTGAGGCGACCTGCAAGTTGTGCCACCCCTGTGTGAACCGGGGCTAAGTCTTCATTACCCTAGGATCTTCCCATGATCTTTTAACAATAAAGAAAATACAGGAAGAGTGTACACTAATGAGACCTGGAGGGGAGTCTCTCTGATGCACACAGAGAGGGCTGTCTGTTAGAGAGTCTGTTAGAAAGAGCCCCCAGACATAATACAAGAGACAGTCAGAGACTGCAATCATAGTACAGGAGATGGTCAGAGACTGCAATCATAGTACAGGAGATGGTCAGAGACTGCAGACATGTTACAAGAGATGGTCAGAGACTGAGGACACGATACAGGAGATGATCAGAGACTGCAATCATAGTACAGGAGATGGTCAGAGACTGCAATCATAGTACAGGAGATGATCAGAGACTGCAGACATGTTAAAAGAGATGGTCAGAGACTGCAGACATAAAACAGGAGATGGTCAGAGACTGCAGACATAATACAGGAGATGGTCAGAGACTGAGGACACGATACAGGAGATGATCAGAGACTGCAGACATGTTAAAAGAGATGGTCAGAGACTGCAGACATAAAACAGGAGATGGTCAGAGACTGCAGACATAATACAGGAGATGGTCAGAGAATGCAGACATACTACAGGAGATGGTCAGAGACTGGAGATATAATACAGGAGATGGTCAGAGACTGCAGACATAGTACAGGAGACAATCAGAAAATGCAGACATGATACAAGAGATGGTCAGAGACTGCAGACATGATACAGGAGATGATCAGAGACTGCAGACATAATAAAAGAGCTGGTCAGAGACTGCAGACATAGTACAGGAGATGGTCAGAGACTGCGACTGCAGTTCCTATGGACGTTAGTAGATAATGGCCGATCGGCCCTCTCACCTGACAAAAGCGATACAGCAACAACGGTTCCTCTGATCAGGAGTCAGCTCACTCTGAATTGCCCGTGGCGAGTCTGCTGAGTAGCACCCAGATCTGTATTCCTGTAATGACTCCATTCCTTTCTCCGCCAGGGATGGCGCCAGGCTGTGTGGCTTTCCCTCTGGTGGCGCAGGGCAGCGGGGTTCTCTCTCTGATGGTGTTCCCTCAGCACTGTTCTCTCCCTCTGAAGTCCTGGGTGTACTTCCCTGAAAGCTTTCCCGGACTCCTGGCTCTCTCTCTCCCATTCAGCTGAGCATGCTGTGTGGGCTGCAGTTTCCATGTTATAGTGGGGCTGCCAGTCCTCGGGACTACATGTCCCACAATCCTCCTCTTTGCTCCTTTTTTTTTTCTTCCCTGGCCAATATGAAGGCGGGGGGAAGAAACATAGTGCGCCGCTCACTAGTACAGCAGCGTGCGCGCGAAGAGGAGAGGGGTGTCACCTGGTGCGGTAAAACATGGTATCACCCCCTCCACCAACTATAGTCGCCCCTCAGTATAGACCCCCTCCGTCAGTGCAGACCCCCCACTAAGTATAAACCCCTCCCCCAGTATAGACCCCCCATCAGTATAGACCCCCCCAGGACAAAACACCCCCCTCTATCAGTATAGACCCCCTCAGGACAAACCAAACACCCCTCCATTAGTACAGACCCCCCTCAGGACAACCACCCCCTCCATTAGTGCAGACCCCCCTCAGGACAAACCACCCCCCTCCATTAGTACAAAACCATCCCCCTCCATTAGTACAGACCCCCCAAAACAAACCACCCCCCTCCATTAGTACAGACCCATCTAAAACAAACCACCCCCCTCCATTAGTACAGACCCCCCCAGAACAAACCACCCCCTCCATTAGTACAGACCCCCCAGAACAAACCACCCCCTCCATTAGTACAGACCCCCCAGAACAAACCACCCCCCCCTCGCTTAGTACAGACCCCCCCGGACAAACCACCCCCCCTCCATTAGTACAGACCCCCAGGACAAACCACCCCCTCCATTAGTACAGACCCCTGGGACAAACCACCCCCTCTCCATTAGTACAGACCCCCCGGGACAAAACACCCACCTCCATTAGTACAGACCCCCCTGGACAAACCACCCCCATCCATTAGTACAGACCCCCCAGGACAAACCACCCCCCTTCATTAGTACAGACCCCCCAGAACAAACCACCCCCCCTCCATTAGTACAGACCCCCCCGGACAAACCACCCCCCCTCCATTAGTACAGACCCCCCTGGACAAACCACCCCCATCCATTAGTACAGACCCCCCAGGACAAACCACCCCCCTTCATTAGTACAGACCCCCCAGAACAAACCACCCCCCTCCATTAGTACAGACCCCCCCGGACAAACCACCCCCCCTCCATTAGTACAGACCCCCAGGACAAACCACCCTCTCCATTAGTACAGACCCCCGGGACAAACGACCCCCCTCCATTAGTACAGACCCCCCAGGACAACCCCCCTTCATTAGTATAGACCCCCCAGGACAACCCCCCTTCATTAGTATAGACCCCCCAGGACAACCCCCCCTTCATTAGAATAGACCCCCCCAAGACAAACCACCCCCCCTCCATTAGTATAGACCCCCCAGGACAACCCCCCCTTCATTAGTATAGACCCCCCAGGACAACCCCCCCTTCATTAGAATAGACCCCCCAGGACAACTCCTCCTTCATTAGTATAGACCCCCCCAGGACAACCCCCCCTTCATTAGTATAGACCCCCCAGGACAACCCCCCCTTCATTAGAATAGACCCCCCCAGGACAAACCCCCCTTCATTAGTATAGACCCCCCCAGGACAACCCCCCCTTCATTAGTATAGACCCCCCAGGACAACCCCCCCTTCATTAGAATAGACCCCCCAGGAAAACTCCCCCTTCATTAGTATAGACCCCACCAGGACAACCCCCCCTTCATTAGTATAGACCCCCCCAGGACAACCCCCCTTCATTAGAATAGACCCCCCCAGGACAAACCCCCCCCCTTCATTAGTATAGACCCCCCCCAGGACAACCCCCCCTTCATTAGTATAGACCCCCCCCAGGACAACCCCCCCCTTCAATAGTATAGACCCCCCCAGGACAACCCCCCGTTCATTAGAATAGACCCCCCCAGGACAACCCCGCCCCCTTCATTAGTATAGACTCCCCCAGGACAACCCCCCCTTCATTAGTATATACCCCCCCCAGGACAACCCCCCCTTCATTAGTATAGACCCCCCCCAGGACAAACCCCCCTCCATTAGTATAGACCGCTGACAAAGCAGCCTCCCCTCCATTAAGCTGGCAGCTGGAGAGGACAATGTACAGCCGCGCCGCCAGGGTGGAGAACTGAGCGTGTCAGGCTTGGGCAGCAGGCGGGAGTTACACAGTAGGAGGAGAGCTGGAACACGTCGGGAACGGAGCGCCCCCCCCCCCCCGTGACGTCACTGCGCGGCTGGTCTCTCTGCACACAGAGACACAGCCGCTACGATCTGTGGCTCGTTCCGCTCTCCTCCTCTGACAGGAGGAGGGAGGGGGGATGGCTGGGCTTAGGCAAGAAACACAGCGACGGCGGCGGCTGCGGTGACCGGCGGAAAGAGCCGCCGACATGGAGAGGAGGAGGAGGGAGGGGAGCACTCTGGCACTTCAGCGCCCCCACCTCTGTGGCGCCCGGGTGCACTGCACCCCGTGCACCCCGGCCAGGACCGGTCCTGTATGAATGAATGTGAGTTAGGGACCTTAGATTGTAAGCTATTAGAGGACAGGGACTAATGTGAATGTACAATATAAATGTAAAGTGCTGCATAAGTTGACAACACTTAATAAGAACCTGTAATAAATATATAAGGATTCTTCTGCCAAAAACAGTTTTATTTACCTAGCAATTTTTAAAATCTGATGAGCAGTGCAGTGTGCAGTCTCGGTATCTGACAGATGCTAGGAATAGAGTTGGTTGGCGAGATAATGTAACTCTAATGTGCATGCTCTGAAGTTACATCATTAGTCCCTTCCCAATGGCCAAAACAAGAAGGTGTTAGACATAGAAGAAGCTTGCGTGACACCGTCGGCTATAGAGTGAATGCGGAGGCTCAGACCTCACATCGTTTGAGGAGAGCACACCCACAGGTACGCGTGTCATAAAGGCAAACCTTGTGCCAGGGGCGTTGCTAGGTGGTGGCTTTTTTTTCCTCTCAAAGGAGAGGGGAGGCTCTCTGGGGACCCTTATGTAAGTGGGAGGCTCTCTGGGGACCCTGATGCAAAGAAGAGGCTCTCTGGGGTCCCTGATTTTAAGGCAGAGGCTCTCTAAGGACCCAGATTTAAGGGGGAGGCTCTCTGGGGACCCTAATGTAAGAGGGGCTCTCTGGGAACCCTGATGTAAATGGGGGGCCCTCTGGGTACCCTGATGAAAGGGGGAGGCTCTCTGATGACTCTGATGTAAGGAGGAGGCTCTCTGGGGACCCTGATGTAAGGGGGGCTCTCTGGGGACCCTGATGAAAGGGGGGGACTCTCTGGGGACCCTGATGTAAGGGGGGGGACTCTCTGGGGACCCTGATGTAAGGGGGGACTCTCTGGGGACCCTGATGTAAGTGGGGGGCTCTCTGGGGATATATATACACACACACATGTATATTACTGTATATACATGTGTATGCCCGCCCAAGCGTATGACTTTCTTTACTACGCTGCTATGGGCTCTAGCCCCAGATCTTTTGTAGACCTAGCAACGCCCCTGCCTTGTGCTATGAAGAAGGGCATACATGGCTGGGTGGAAGGGGAACCAGGCAGCATGGGGTTAAGTGGTTTAAAAGACAAAAAGAAAGAAGTAAGTAAAAGCAAAGCACACGCTATAAGAAAATTCAACTATCAGTCAAAATATGGAATTTTCTGGACGATTTTGTTATAGTGTGTAAACTTCTTAATACACTTACCAGATCAGTTGGAAGAAGTGGGCTGGTGGAGAGAAGCATGGGAGGAGTAAGGAACATCCAGTTGGAGATCAGAAGTCATCAGATGAACATTTCCTGTCCTAATTGTTGGTTCGTGATGGTTTGGATTTGGGTTGTAGCCGAAGTTGGTGTTTTGGAGTCTTTGAAGGTGGTTTAAATCTGGTGTTTTTGGGAAAATGGAGGGGACTCATCCTTGGTGGTATAATGTCCTCTAGTTGGTCCAGTTAACTTATAGTGAGAAGAATACTAAGATAATGGTTCTGTGTCATCTTGAGCCCACATCCCATATAGTTTGACCAAAGGCCTTCTTTATTGGACGACAGGGGTACTGGCAATGCAGGATGTACAACCTCTCTCTCTGCTCCTTTGTGACTCCTGCTGCATTTTTATGGTCCCCCCTTTTTTCTTCTAAACATGTGGTGCACCCCATTATTTGATGTCCTTTAAAGTGTGATCATCTCACGCTCTATATTTGCTCCTGTCTTTTCTCGGTGGATTTGAGACTGTCTAATAATGACCTGTTGGCTTAGTTATATCGTACCTTCAAGGGCCTGCAACCTCATTTGATTTGTTATGTTATTGTCATTTAAATGTGTATGTTACTTCTAATAAAAGGTTGTGATGGCCATTTGGACTCCACTTTACAGTAGCTTGTTTCTTTTTGGTGGATATAGTGAGGTGTATTTGTGGAAGGTTGGCCAGATGTTATAGGTATCTGGGTGACCTCTGCTCTACCCTGGTCATGTATAAGTGTGCCGTACATACTTGTACATAGTAGTCAATGCTGGATGCCCCCACTGCGGTTTAATTCTGCTTTAGTATACTTACATTGAAGTACCACAAACTGCAGCAATTAAAAGTGATCCTATGATAGAGCACATTTCTAATGAGCACGCGTCTTCACCTTGTAACCATCAAAATCTCTGTTAATCGTCGATGAGCTGAAGTAGCGGTTCTGGATTGTGCGGAGAACCTTGACACCCAGTTTACATGTCTCTGAAAATAAATCATGTAACGAGTGGTATAATTAGCACGGAAAGGAAGAATATAAAGCAGCCTGTGAGCGCTAAAACGTTGTTTTCTGTTTCCTGGCGAGTGGTGGCTCATCTGCCAGAATAAGGACATTCGATTCACAAGATGGGTGAGTCAGCAGCAACTTGGCTTCAAAGCTGATTTTGTTGGCTTATCCAGAGTTTAGATGCTGACTTTTAATTTCCTTGTCAGCTGCAACTTGTTTATATAGACTGAAGCATCTGAACCCCAATGACAGCAATATTTACAGCCCTCACAGCTTATGTATGTACCTTGTCCTGCTTATGTTTTACCGAAGAAGCACAAATCTCAAGCAACTGTTTTCCTACCTGACTCTTCATCCATATGGACAGACCTTGCCGCTCCTCTGAAAAGCTACTTCCGGTGGATTGCCTAGTAGAGCATGGTGGAGCAGCGGCTGCCAGGCTTTCAGGAGGTGATATTGCTGTCTCCCGGAGGCTTTGTTCGCACAGGAATGTGGGGTTGGTCAAGGTGACAGGGTGGTCATCACATCCTCCATGTTTCCCTCCTTGTTGGACGCCAAGCAAGGGTACATAAAAGGCATATCCCAGGGTGGGTTATTCTGGGCTATGCTAGGCACCTGCTACAGGTTCACTTTACTACAATTGGGGTACCTTTACTTCTGTGTCTTTTACATCAATGCCCTGAGACTAGGCTGAGGCTGCCATGGGGGAATACTCGACCTTAAGGCAGACCTCTACTTTTAGAAATGAACATACACCGTGTACACTGCACTGTAACTGCTCTCCAGCTAACTCTCAGGTCTCATGACAATGTAGACCTTCTTCGTAACTTGCATTTAGGAAAGACACGCTGAGCCTTGTCCACAACCCCCTGTCCAGCATTTTCCACTACCATTCCCCAGTAGCGAAGTGGGCCCCACTGTGCATCTTACATGGGCTCCACACATGCCCTCAACTTAACTCTTGAACTTCCATACCTCTGTACAGGATGGGAACCCCTGTGGTGCAAATCTGCTCCCGTTGCTCTGGGAGACAGACCGCTGGAGGAAGGAGTGCCAACAACATCTCCCTCGCTGCTAGAGACCATTCCACCAGCAACAGGCACACGCTACCGACAGGTTGCTTGTTAGACTTACATTACCCTAGGCAACCACTGGTGTGTTCACACTGCATTACTTCCATACTGATGTCTTCATACCCCAAGTACCTTAGTGACCTGAACCATGGGATAGTGCCAGTTGCTTGCATTATACCCCTTTGAGTATTTCAGACCAGGAGGGAACAAGGTTTTCAAAACTTTACTTAGAAAATTGCAAAAGGCATTACAAAGTTTAACATTCAAAGACATAATTCTCCCTTACATCCCTAATCCTAACTTCAGGCTATGTGCTGCCCCAGCATACCTGCAAAGGTTGTGTCCATGTAATTACAGAGTTCATCAGAGGCATTCTCCAGCAGCTGTTGTCTTCGAGGTGAACCACAAGTTCTGATGTCTTTACATCCAGATAGTAATAAGTGACATCCTTCTGTTCCTTGCGGGTGTTGTTCTCATCTCACTACCTTACTGGTACCTTCTCAACTCTCTCTTGCTGCAAACCATTGTTCCCCTTATATAATGTGGATTGGACCCAGAGAAAAACCTGCTAAAAGAGCAAGAACCAGGAAAGCATTAACTCCTACCCTCCCGTCCAGAACAGCACCTAACTAATTAATTTCAACCCGCTTACAGGCAGCTGGGGTGGTAGTAAAAACAGATAGATGAGTTGCGGTTTAACCACATCCTGACTGCCCGGCTAAAAGATAGCATGCAGCTGCTCAGGGTGGTACACATGCTGACACGTTTTGCTCCACAGCAAATCGCCACTGCAGTATCGCCTCCTAAATACCTGAAAGTCGCTTCTCTACCACCTTCTGAAAAGTGATCCACTGCTGATGCCCTTGTGAACGGCCCTGAATGCCCCCTTTTTTCTGACCACCAAATGGAGATTTAGTATGTAAATACTGCGCTGCAAGTGCAAACCAAGTTTCTGGCTTGCAGTTTGGGTTGCAGCCACATTCAGTTGAATGGGTCATGTTTGATGACGGTGCTGCCCTCCAAAGGTGCCAGGGGGTATAATTTTTTTGCAGGTGTAAGACCCAAAGCAGTTGCGTGCTATCTTTTAGGTGGGCAGTTGGGGAGAAGTAAAACTGTGGCTTATCCACCTGTATTTACTGCCACCCCCCCCCAACTCTCTCCCCCCACCACCAATCGTGAGCACAAGGCCTTTGAGGGAGTATGTACATCTGCGTATTGGAGGAACACACGTGTTAACGTTCATGTTACATGTTGACATGCTGGGGTGCCATTCACTTTGATTAGCACCCCAAAGCATTAAGGCATTAGGCACTGGGGAATCTTATTCACTTGAATGAGCTGCCCTAGGTGCAACAATCGCCCCAAAGTAGCTCCAGAGCCGTTTCGGTCATGGAGTGATTTGGCACATTGTAGGGCTTTTTGACGCCTGACAATCATAAGGAAAAACGCGTGCCTGCTACCTGCACTTAGGGTGACATTAACAATAATGGCGTGAACCGCGATTGCAGTGCGTTTGCAGCACATTTCCGAAAAGCACACATTTCTATGTGTTTCATGACGAGTTTAGGAAATGTGCAGGTGTGAATGCAGCTTTAATGCTAATTTTTTATTTGTCAATAGAACAGGGATAAGGGTTAAATCGTCTAATTGTTCTGGTGACAACTGTCTAAGAGGGGTATTTAAAGGGTTTCAGGCTATTTATAATATGGACTTAATCGAAGAAGAATACATTATTGCACCATTCTGCGACACCTGTTTTTTTATATTGTAGAAATTGTAAGTTTCTTGGAAACCTTTAACAAAACAGGTGATTGATGTGAAGCCGTTACCTTTGTAGGTCATGTTCCAGTATAATGGGGCGTACACACGGTCGGACTTTTCGTCTACAAAAGTCCGACAGCCTGTCCGACAGACTTCCGGCGGACTTTCGTCGGACTTGCGGCAGACTTTCTAACGAACAGACTTGCCTACACATGACCACACAAAAGTCCGACGGATTCGTACGTGATGACGTACACCGGACTAAAATAAGGAAGTTCATAGCCAGTAGCCAATAGCTGCCCTAGCGTGGGTTTTTGTCCGTCAGACTAGCACACAGACGAGCGGATTTCGGGGTCCGTCGTAGTTACGACGTAAAGATTTGAAGCATGTTTCAAATCTAAAGTCCGTCGGATTTGAGGCTGAAAAAGTCCGCTGAAAGTCCGGGGAAGCCCACACACGATCGGATTGTCAGCCAGCTTTAGTCCGTCGGCATCCGTCGGACTTATGTAGACGAAAAGTCTGACCGTGTGTACGCGGCATTAGAGGGTCCCCACTGTGGGATGCATTGTAATTTGTAAGGTACAGGTAACTGCTGACAATTACTGTTTTTCCCTTTTTCAAGTTATAATTATATACAATTGGAGGCTTGGTGTGAAAAGTAACACTTGAGGCTTTTGTTTCCTGCAGTCAGATAAACAGTAATTTGCATTTGTCCTGCAGCGGGATCACTTCACCTATAAGGACTTGTTTTGCTTGTTTTTCCATTTTTTAAAAAATATTTTTATGTGTTTGTCTATTGACACACACCGAGTTCAATTAAGTGCATTTGAGGTCAGTAACATTCAAATTGACCCTAATGCCCTGTACACACGGGTGGAATGTCCGACAGAAAAAGTCAGACAGAAGCTTTTTTTATCGTATATTCCGATCATGTGTAGGCCTCATCTGACTTTTTTTTTCAAAAATTCTGACAGACCTAGAAATAGAACATGTTATAAATATTTCAGACGGAACCGATTCCTATCGGGAAAACCGCTCATCTGTATGCTGTTCTGACGGCCCAAAAACGGCGCATGCTCTGAAGCAAGTACAAGACGGAAGCTATTTTACTACTGGCTACTGAACTTCCTTTTTCTAGTCCTGTCGTAAGTGTTGTACATCACCGCGTTCTGGATGGTCGGACTTTGGTGTGATCGTGTGTACGCAAGACAGTTTCAGCGGAATTCCGTTGGAACTCCGTCGGAAAAACCTTCAGAGTTTATTCCGAGGGGAAAACCGGTCGTGTGTACGCGGCATTACTGTAGCTCCAACCTTAACATTACCCCTCCCCATAATATTAACCTTCCATGAGACCCCAACTCTAATCCTAACATTAACCTTCCCTGAGACCCTCTTCTTCACATTAACCGCCCCTGTAACAAGAAGATTTACTTTTCCTGTAACCCTAATTCTCACATACTCCATCCCTGTAACCCAAAAACTAGTCTCCCTAAAATTAACAATCCATTTAACCCTAAAACTAACCTTCCTTGAAACCCCAGCACCAACCTTCCCTGCAAATCTAATATTAGTCCCCCTGTAACACTGTAACACTAACCTTCCCTGTAGCACTAATTCTAACATCCACCTTCCATGTAACCCTAACACTAACCTTCCCTGGATCCCCAACACCAACCTTCCCTGTAAGCCTAATCCTCACATAACCCCCCCCCCCCCCGGGTAACCCTAAATTTAGTCTCCTTGTAACACTAACCTTCCCTGTAACTCTAATCTTCAGATTAACCATCACTGTGACCCTAAAATGTACTTTCCCTGTAACCCTAACACTAACATTTCTTGAAATCCCAACACCCCCAACCTTCCCTGTACCCAAATCCCCACAATACCTCTCCCTACAACCCTAGCACTAACCTTCCCTGTAACTCTAATCTTCACATTAGCTATCTCTGTATCCCTAGAATTTAATCTCCCTGTAATCCTGACACTAACCTTTCTGTAACACTAATCAACCCCATAACCCTAACACCAACCCTCTCTGTAACCCTAATCCTCACAATAACCAACCTCATAACCCTAACACTAACCTTCCCTGTAGGCTATTTCTCACATAAACCATCCTAGTAACCCTAAGAATAGTCTCCCTGTAACTCTAATCTTCACATTAACCATTCATGTAACCCCAACACTAACTTTCCCTGTGACCCCAACACCAACCGTCCCTGTAAACCTTATTCTCACATAAACTATCACAGTAACCCTAAAATTAGTCTAACACTAACCTTCCCTGTAACCCCAATGTTCACATTAACCATCACTGTAACCCTAAGATGTACTTTCCCTGTAACACTAACACTAACATTCCTTGAAATCCCAACACTAACACCAACCTTTCCTGTATCCGAATCCCCACAATAACCCTCCCTATAACCCTAACACTAATCTTACCTGTAACTCTATACCTCACATTAGCCATCTCTAACCCAAAGTTTTAATCTCCTTGTATCTCTCCTTGAATCTCTTTTCAATCTCCTTGTAACCCTAATGCCCCGTACACACGGTCAGATTTTCCGATGGACAATGTCCGATCAGAGCGTGTTGTCGGAAATTCCGACCGTGTGTGGGCTCCATCGGACATTTTCCATTGGATTTTCCGACACACAAAGTTGGAGAGCAGGAGATAAAATTTTCCGACAACAAAATCCGTTGTCGGAAATTCCGATCGTGTGTACACAAATCCGACGCACAAAGTGCCACGCATGCTCAGAATAAATAAAGAGATCAAAGCTATTGGCCACTGCCCCGTTTATACTCCCGACGTACATGTTTTACGTCACCGCGTTTAGAACGATCGGAAATTCCGATAACTTTGTGTGACCGTGTGTATGCAAGACAAGTTTGAGCCAACATCCGTCGGAAAAAATCCTAGGATTTTGTTGTCGGAATGTCCGAACAAAGTCCAACCGTGTGTACGCCCTATAACACTAATCAACCCCATAACCCTAATACCAACCCTCTCTGTAACCCTAATCCTCACACTAACTAACCTCATAAACCTAACACTAACCTTCCCTGTTGCCTATTTATCACACAAACCATCCCTGTAACCATAAGATTTGTCTCCTTGTAACACTAACCTTACCTGTGACCCTAATCCTCACATTAACCATCCATGTAACCCTAAATCTAACCTTCCCTGTAACCCCAACACTAACCTTCTTTGTAACCCTAATTCTCACATAAACCACCCCTGTAACCTTAAGATTTACTTTCCCTGTAACCCTAACACTAACATTCCTTGAAACCCCAAAATGAACACCAGCCATCCCTGTATACTCAGCCTTCACATTACCGCTCCCAATAACCCTAACACTAAAATTCCCTGTAGCCATAATCCTCACATTAACCATCCCCATAACACTAACCTTCCATATAAAACTAATCCTCACAATAACCATCCCTGTAACCCTAACACTAGCCTTCCATAAAGCCCTAATACTCACATTAACCATTACTGTAACACTAAACCTTCCATGTAACCCTAATTCTCACATTAACCATCCCCATAACTCTAAATGTAACCTTCCATGTAGCCCTAATCCTCACGTTAACCATCTCCGTAGCCCTAACACTAACTTTCCCTCACATTAACCATCCCCCAACACAAACCCTTCCTTATATAAATGTAACCCCTTGCTTACATGTTGTCTCCTGCACCAGTATCATCTCTACACATCTCGACACACTTTTCTTGCTCAGAAAGATACAGATTATCTTGCATTGTGCCTACTTGCTGGGCTCCAGAGCTTTCCGATTAAAATCAATGTGGATTGCAGTGCCAACACTGGCCATCAGGTGGTGCCTTTTTTTTTAAAGCCTATAAAAAACTCCAAAACAAACAAAATTTCACAAATTGCAGTTTACCAGCACCTCAGGGGCGGGTCCATGACAGCCTGGCATCAAAGGAAATGAGTTGAATGATGTTGTCCAGAGGAAGAGAATCTCCATCCAATGGGAAAGAGGACTTTTTTTACACTGCAGAATTGAATGCGAATAATACAGAAAAATCATTTTTCATTTTAAAAGGTGTGAGTGGTTGTTTAGGTTATTATTATTTCTTTATTTTTGAATGCTAGATTCCTGATTTAAACTCCATAAGGGAAATGTAGCAAGGCTGTAATGCAGTTTATTTCTCCATTTTGTTTTCTACAATTTTTAAGTGAATTAATAAACTGTTATCAGGAAATTCATGAGCGATTGGTATTTTTTGGGGGGGGGACAGATGATCATTTTTTGATTTTTCTTGTTATCTTGAATTGCTCTTTGAAAGCCGTCTCAGAAAAGACTGTCCATGAAAAAAAAAAAAAAAAGTGAAATGAAAGCTGTGTTTTAAGGAAACTCCGGTAACCCCTTGTGGAACAATGAGGAAGGTAAATTGACCATCCTGGCCCGATGTTGAGTGTGACAGAGATGAGGGTAGTTTGACAGCTGAGATGAACAGCTGGTAACTGCCTGGATGACAGCTTGCTTTAGCCTTTCAGCCGGGCATGTCAATCAGTGCTAGAGGGAATAAACGCCTCTGACGTGTGGACCACCATACAGGCAGACAGAGAGCACGGGAGGTCAACCCAGTTTATGAATCACTTTGAGTTTTCTGTAAGCATTGGGACTCATTTATATATATGACAGCTACAGGTCTGCCATTTTTATGAAGCCCAGAAAATGTGACATTATTTTCAAAGTTGATAAACTGGCTCTCCTTTTTTGGAAAATAAGCCGCTTTTGTTTTACTTACCCTATCCTAGGCGACTTAACCACTTGCTTACAGGGCACTTCCACCCCCTTCCTGCCCAGGCCAATTTTTAGCTTTCTGCACCGTCGCACTTTGAATGACAATTACGCAGTCATGCTTCACTGTACCCATTGAATTTTTATCTTTTTTTTTAGACAGATGGAGCTTTCTTTTGGTGGTATTTAATCACAAAAGGACAGAAAATTTTGCAAAAAAAACAAACTTTTTTTTTTTTTTTTAGTTTCTGTTATAAAATTTTGCAAATAAATAATTTTTCTCCTTCAGGCCAGGTTCACATATGTGTGGCCACGGTTCCCAGCAGAGGGTCCGGTGCATGTCTGTTCACTAGTTCAGGTGCGAATGAGGTCCACATTTTTTGCTGGAATTTGCACCTGAACCGGACCCAAACACGCATCAGGACCCTTTTGGAATGCGCACCGCAGCCGCCCTGGACATGTGTGAACCGGCTCCATTGAGAGCCAGTCACACTCGCATGTCATGCAAATTGGATGCATGCATACCCACATCCAATTCGCACATATGTGAACCCAGCCTCACTGATGTGCACTGATTTGCACTGATAGGCTGCACTGATGGGCACTGATGAGGTGGCACTGATAGAAAGCACTGATGGGCACTGATAAGCTGAACTGATGGGCACTGATATGTGGCACTGACAAGCGGCACTGATGGGCACTGACAGGCAGCATTAATGGGCACTGATATACACCACTGATAGGCACCACTGATGGGCACTAATATGCAGCACTAATGGGCAGCACTTATGGGCAGGGGAGTTGCTAGGTCTGCAAAAGATCTAGGGCTAGAGCCCATAGCAGCGGTCACCAACCTGGGGGGGCACGCCAGTGGTAAGCAATTTTTTGCGGGCAAAGGAAGGCTGGTGTAGGTGTTTTAATCATCATGGCACCATGGTTATTTTGGTGTCAGGGTGATCAAAGCACATTGTTTCTATTGCTACATTCTAATATATAATGAAGTGGTTCAACTCACCATAATGCAGAATCAGTGGGAGCCCTGGGCGTGTCACTTGCCACCGTCACCTGTCACTAGATGTGGATTGTCACTTGTCACGTCACCTGCCACCATTTGCAGATTGTCACTTGCCACGTCACCTTTCACTAGATGTGGATTGTCACTTGCCACGTCACCTGCCACCATTTGCAGATTGTCACTTGCCACGTCACCTGCCACCATTTGCAGATTGTCACTTGCCACCATTTGCAGATTGTCACTTGCCACGTCACTTGCCGCCATTTGCAGATTGTCACTTGCCACCATTTGCGGATTGTCACTTGCCACGTCACCTGCCACCATTTGCAGATTGTCACTTGCCATGTCACTTGCCACCATTTGCAGATTGTCACTTTCCACGTCACTTGCCACCATTTGCAGATTGTCACTTTCCACGTCACTTGCCACCATTTGCAGATTGGGCAGGAGAGCGGAGATGCGGGGCGGGCAGTGAGAGATGATGTCATCTCTCTGCTCCCTGCCGCACCGCCGACATTTAAAAGGCCCGCTCTGTGAGGGCGGAAGAGCGCTGATGTGTGGCGGGCAGTGAGAGATGATGTCATCTCTCTGCTCCCTGCCACACATCGCTCCCACGTTGAAGTGGCCCAGCTGTGAGGGCAGAAGAGTGGTGAAGGGCGGGCGGAGAGAGATGATGTCATCTCTGCTCGTCTGCCCGCTTGTCTCTCCTCCACCTCCAATGCCGCCCACCGCAGCCGCGACCCGCTAAGACTCGGGGCTATGGGCTCCACATTCGGGGCTCCAGCCTTGATAGCCAAACCCTGGCTACACCTATGCTTATGGGCACTGATAGGCAGCACTGATGGGTACTGATTGGCACTGATGGGGCTGCACTAACACAGCTCACAACACAAATAGGCCTTCCAATTAAAGGATGCCAGAGATCATGTCCAAGTTAAAAAAAAACAAATGGGCACCATAAGGGAAAGAGTACAAAGAAAATTGTGTACTCCTTCAGACTCTTTTCTAGGAAGAATGCAACCATAGAAAACATCTAACGCGTTTCAGGGACCACCACACTCTTTCTTCATCAGGGCTTAGAGGATGGTACATACACTTGTATTGACTTAAACAGATCTATAAGCGCATGAATCCATTTTTGACTCCTTTGGGGCTGCAAATAAAACCATGTGGTTGTGTTGCCTAACCCCTGTTAAAGGGGGAGCCCTGTGTGGTTGATGAGGATGACAATGCTACAGTGAACTCACAACAGTCGCTGAAGCGTTGTCACCTGCCTGGAGAAAATCTCAATTGTTGTCTGGATCACCAGGTATTTTTTGAAGGAAGAAAAGAGATTTTAATAATTCTGTAGTTATATATTTATTTTTTATTAGAGTTTGGGAGTTTGTTTTAGGTATAGATTTACCTTAAAGTCATTGTAAACAATAACCTTGTAAAACAACCCATTTAGTTTAAAATCTAAATAAAAGGCAAAACATGTGTATAAATATAACAATATAAATACCTTTCCCCTTTTTTTTTTTATAAGTGATCACATTCCCTCTGTTCTCAGCTGCATAAGAGCTAGAGGGAGGAGAAGCAGCAGCACACTGAGCTTCCCAGTGAATGGCTGTGCAGGGGGGTTGGGGGGAGGGGATGTCAGTACAAGTCTAATCATTGGAGGAGAGCACACTGAGTTCCGAGCATAGCTAGAGAACTGACCACAGTGTGTTCTTCTGCTTAGTGTGGTCAGCACATATCAGGAATATGAAGTGTTGGGGTAACAAACGCTTTAAGTCAGCCTCCAGATGGTGGTATTTTAGTTACAGATCAAGTCTGATGGTCTGATTTTTATTGGTCTTGGTGACTCCAGTGGTGAAACTTTCCCACACTACTTCTTGCCGCTTTTCCACCTTGTAGTCTCACTCCTCTTGCCACAGCACAGATGTGCCTACTCATCTTTCTGCAATCTCTATAATAACTATTACAGAGATTGCAGTAAGATGGGCCTACACCTGTATTGGTCACCTGGAGATGTAGGAACCCCTGCTTGTAAAAAAAGAAAAGATATTCCCAAACACACCCATTGCAGGATCCTTGCCCTCTCTCACATACAGCCAGATGTAAAAAGGCCGAACTTAGAATACAACATTTTCTGCCAGCAGTGCCTGGCTTGTGCCATGCCCACCCACAGATTGCATGATCCTGGTTTTCATGATGTGTGGGCTAATATTTCTCACACCCTCATCCCCTCCTTTGTGGAACAAATATATGAAGATATCACAGGGCTCTACACTGCAGTGACTGGTGAAGGAGCACGTCTTGCTTTCAGCCACATTATTCATGCCTAACTATGTCAACCTACGTTCCTTTACAGATCAGATTTACCTTCACAGGTGACATAAACCCCAACTGCAGCCAAATGTTTTTTTTCTATCTCTGAATGGGATGAGAAGATCTGTCAGGTTTGTATTGCTGTCTGTGACCCCAGTGGGGGGAATTGAACCTCACTTCCTGTCCATGTGAAGCCAAGACAAGAAATGAGTAGAACAGGTGCCACTGTTACATGAAGATACTGAAAATAGGAGAAATGCCCGGGGCAGATGTTAATAAATCTCACGTTTATTAAAAAAAATATATAAAACTTACATTGTTGCTCATACTGAAGAGATTTCCCATCACTTCCTTTGTCACAAAAAAAGTGTGGGGGATCTCCACTGTGCAGACAGAGGCAGCTAGAACAACATTTCCCTGCTCCATTCAAATAGAAAAAGTGTTGTCGGGAGCTGTGCTTTAATCATAACTGCTGATTCAATAATTAGATAGAAGGATAGACGAGCATAGATGAGCAGATAGAAAGATAATAGATAGATAGATAGATAGATAGATAGATAGATAGATAGATAGATAGATAGATAGATAGATAGATAGATAGATACAGGGCTTTTTTTCAGTGGGAACTTGGGGGAACGCAGTTCCGGCACCTCCAGTACTGAATGTATGTAATGGCAAGGGGTGCTGGGGTCTGCTGGGGGGTCTGTTGTTGGGTGGTCAATTGTTGCTGGGTGGTCAATTGTTGCTGGGAAGGATCTATTGTTGAGGGAGGGGTCTATTGATGCTGCCTGGCTGCTGGGAGATCTGTTGTTGCTGCTGGAGATCTATTGCTATTGGGAGGTGGGTAGAGGGTGGAACCATGGAATGGTGCTCGGAGGTGGGTAGGGGGCGGGGAAAATCGGGTGACTCAGAAAAGGGGAGTTCCTGCACCTATTCTCTGACAAAAAAAGCACTGGATAGATAGATAGATAGATAGATAGATAGATAGATAGATAGATAGATAGATAGATAGATAGATAGATAGATAGATAGATAGATAGATAGATAGATAGATAGATAGATAAAATGATGGACAGATAGATAAAATGATGGACAGATAGATAAAATGATGGATAGATAGATAGATAGATAGATAGATAGATAGATAGATAGATAGATAGATAGATAGATAGATAGATAGATAGATAGATAGATAGATAGATAGATAGATAGATAGTTTAAAGCATTTGGCAGAGAGAGAGAGACTTGCCGTACAGACATGAAGATCAGACTTTGCAGTGTGAATAGTCTGGAATCCGTCATTGTAGATCTTACCAGCTGGCTGTGGTTCCTGTGCCAACATGGTCTGAGAAGTGGAGCTCTCAGACAGGCCATCTTGGCACCGGACTGCTAAGAAATGCCATTGTTCAGAATGTGCATTAGACAGCTTATGTGCCTCTTTTAGAAGGTTAATGACACGGAAGAAGGATCTGAGACTGCACACAGGAAAGTGATTAATGGTAAAATAATACAGCAGTGGGATCCATCATTAATCTGGGCACTAGAGGAAAGTGGATGGTGGATAAGTAGAGACTAACATAGAAGAAGATGGAACTTGGTCTGCAGAGAGTGCAGAAATGTGCTGCATCAGTATATATATATATTTTTTTTATATACAGTGCCTTGAAAAAGTATTCATACCACATAACTGTATTTTATTGGGATTTTATGTAATAGACCAACACAAAGTGGCACATAATTGTGAAGTCGAAGGAAAATGATAAATGATTTTCCAAACACAAATAAATATCTGAAAAGTGCAGTGTGCATTTGTATTCAGCCCCCTTTACTCCGATACCCCTAACTAAAATCTAGTTGAACCAATTGTCTTCAGAAGTCACCTAATTAGAAAATAGAGTGTGTAATTTAATCTCAGTATAAATACAGCTGTTCTGTGAAGCCCTCAGAGGTTTGTTAGAGAATCTTAGTGAACTAACAGCATTATGAAGGCCAAGGAACACACCAGACAGGTCAGGGATAAAGTTGTGGAGACGTTTAAAGCAGGGTTAGGTTATAAAAAAATATCTCAAGCTTTGAACATCTCACAGAGCACTGTTCAAACCATCATCCGAAAATGGAAAGAGTATGGGACAACTGCAAACCTACCAAGACATGGCCATCCACCTAAACTGACAGGCCGGGCAAGGAGAAGCAGCCAAGAGGCCCATGATAACTCTGGAGGAGCTGCAGAAGTGGCAACAGACCATAGGAGGACACCGGTAGTTGTATACAGCACTGGATCTGTTGAGGTTGGTGGATGCAGGTCTATTGAATTCATGCAATGTGTTAAACAAGACCTTGCAGGGTCTATTCATGTTACTAGTCAACTGGATTTCTGCTGAGAAAATTGTATCCAATTGAAATCAGTGAGACGTTTTAACACATGAGCAGGAACCTCCTCTTGTTTGGTTGATATTACCATTTTTTAAATGTTCATCTGTGATTATAATAGATACTTTTCTTTCCCCGTAAATAATGCTAATCCTGATTGTTACCTCTAGAAAGAAGGAACATCTCGCACAATGCTGTGTGGGAACTGCAGCTTAGGAATCTTTTTGGCATGTCAGAGCGGACTATACCAGCCCCATTCCATGGAAATATATTCTACATGCAAGCCAGTGCCAAGGATGAGAATCACAGTGTAATTCCATGGAACCTCTTCTGGCAGTGAGTGGATGGATCTGAACGAAATCCTTCAGTTATGCTATAAAACGACTTCAGTTCATAAAAAAAATGAATCAAGCAGCATATGGCTGCATGGTGGGCTAAAAGGCATTTATATACCTACAATAACGTAAGCAAGGGCTATAGAAGATTTTTTTTCTTGACTTTGATCTTTGTTTAATGGATCCTAGGCTCAGCAGCTCAGTATAAAAATGAATCTAGCAGAGCACTGTGCACCTGTGTGTATGGCTTCATCTGCGTCACATCAATTCAAAAGCAGCATCTCCTATTCTGCGGGCTATGAAATGCTCACATAATTCCAGCTAAAAGGAATGCATAACATATTTTCACATATTTTCTTTCTTTAGTATTGTCAACACTGCAAAAAAAGCAATAAAAAACGTTTACCTTTTTTGAAGACAAGTAAATCTTCCATTCCATATTTTACAAGAAAATATTCCATTGAAATTTTTTATATTTTGCTATCTAACCACTAGATGGAGCTGTAGTCTCATTTTCACATATTCTGCTACTTAAGTTTTCAGCTAAGCTCAAAGAAGCCTTTTATTTATAGAAATAGGATAAGTATTCTATGTACTGATTTATCCCTTATCAGGAGGGTTTTGAATGGGAGGCAAGGAATCTTGGGATTACTCCTAAGGCCGGCCATACACGGTTCGAATCGATTCGAATCGTTAATAGGCAGGCTGAATGTACCAAGTTGATCGATCGATCAACTTGTGTACAACCAGCCTGCCGAATTCTCTTGCGATTATCGCTGGCAGCTGCCATTGCAGCCGCTATATCACTTCTCCCAGCAGGGACGGCTTAAAGGAACTTATGCGATTGGTATGTTTATGTGATTTGTATTATTTTTGTCGCTTTATGGATAATAAGTGTTATTGTCACTGATCAATGTTAATGAGCGCACGTATCATTATTTGATGAATTGGTTGTTTTGAGCATGTTTGCTGATTTATAGTAATGTTATTTACTTATTATTTAATTTTTAATTCACAATAGTCAAGTAGAAGGAGTAATGACAAAGGTGGCGTGCAGCATTTTTAATTTTCATTTTTCATTTTTAGTTTAGTTCATATCGATGTGGGAACACTGTATAGTGCAAGCAGCAACAATTTAACAGAGGTCAAGTCTTTACTAGCAGGTGTGCACAGAGAATAATTCCACTTAATGAATATTTATGTGGTCTCAGCCAATCTTTGGAGGAGGGTGCCCAGATGGTGGCTGGGAGTGAGCATAAATAGTCTGAAGCCTGAAGCTGCCCTGGTCTTCCCCAGGAGGAGAGGTTCCCAGCCAGGAGGGCTGCTGCCCTTCCAGGCAGTCCAGCTGAAGATTCTACTACTTTCATCGAGGTCACAGCTGTGCAAAGCTGGGGGCCTATCCAGATGCAAATTCTTTTGAAAGCTGAAAGGGGGATTTCCGCTAGGATCCGGTCTGGAGAGTCCTCTAACAAACTGTCTGCCTAACACGGGAGGGAAGCATCCCAATACCCAAGGACTTGTGAGTACAGACCTAAGTGCAGAATCTGGGTGGTTGCTGCTGCTGTGAAAACCAATACCAACGCCAATACTAAGGCTTGCCTGGCCTGGAGCACTGCTTATGGTGTTCCAGTGCTGTCCATTCCCTGAGCTTTTGTTGAGCCGACTGTATGAAGAAGTAGCTCCAGAGTCAAGAGTTTCCTCCTATTACTGTTCAGTGTTCTGGAGTATCTCTGGCCCTATTATTTGGCAATAAAAATTGAAAAAGGCAAGCCCTAGGCATTTCATTGACCCAGAGGGCCGAATGCTGCTGTGTGCCTGGCTGCCGCTGCACTAGTGAGAAAGGAACCTGGGGCAAAATCAGTGGCCCCTTTGGAAGTGAGCGCTACAGTTGTAGGCAAATCTGTCCCTCTGTTAGTAACTGTAGTGCATGGGTGGCCAGCAGATGCTGATCAGTCCTGTGTAAGTAGAGGAGTTTCATCTAAGCACTAGGCAAAATGGTTTGTTCCTCTCTTTCTCTCTAATGGTGTTCTCAGTGTCTGACTGTTGGACTTCACAGCAGGCTCCCCATGGTCCAGGTTGCACTCCAAGGCTCTGAAATAGTGCCTGCTCTGCCTCCACTGCTCACAGATAGGAATCACACTCTCTCTGCCTCCACTGCTCACAGATAGGAATCACACTCTCTCTGCCTCCACTGCTCACAGATAGGAATCACACTCTCTCTGCCTCCACTACTCTCATGCAGGTTGCAGCGTGTCTCAGTCCTGGTGTCCCCACAGAAGAGGACCGTCTTCTTCTCTCGGCCCGTAAAAATTGACTGGGTGTTTTCCCTACTCTCCTGAATGTCTTTCTCCTGGCAGGAGAAAAGGAGCATAAAAAATGCACTCAAAGCCACGTTTTGCACATGCATTTTAGGCACGTTTAGATGCGTTTACCTGTGTCAAGCATTTTGGCTTTCTTTCATTCCATTGGGCCGAATATTAATTTATTCTGGCCATTGAAATGAATGAACACTCAAGAGCTAAATGCGCCTAGCGTTTAGAAGCATTTATATGCATGTAGGAGCGTTGCCCATTTTTTCTGCACAAACGTTCCTTTCCTGAACACACAATGTTTTTTTTATTTTTCTGCCTCTAAACGCTTCTGCCTCTAAACACCTGTAAACGCCTATGCATGCATGGACACATAGGCTAACATCGGGGGGGTGTTTAGAGGAAGAAAAAAAACACCAAATGCCCTTCAAAGTGGCTTTTTTTTAATGCCTAGTGTACATGAGGCCTTAGGCTGGCCATAAATGGTCAAATTTCGAAAATAAATTATTTTAAAAATCTGAAATTTTGTGCGTTTTGTGATCCGATGGTGCCACCAATGATTTCGAAATTCGACCAACCAAGCCTTCAATTTCACCTCCTGTTGCTACAGAAAATAATTTTTGTGGCTGAGAATCTTCTTTTCTTTCCGGGAATGTTCTTTTCTTGCACATGCATATTTCTTTTGCAATTACATTTCTCGCACGATTCTCCCATCATTGATTAGAAAATCGTTTGTCTTTCAAAAAATTTCCAACATGCCCAGTTACTCAAATTCGATGGCCGTACGAAAATCGGCTGTTGCTGCAGCCCAGTAATGGTGCGAAATTCAAACTAAAATTCTTAGATAAGATTTTCGAAAGAAAATTCTTTCAAAATTCGACCCATTTATAGCCTGTCTAAATGTCTCTCTCCTGAGAGCTGTAGTTCTCAGCAATCCTGTAGTAATAGTTACAAAGTTACATAGTTAGTCAGGCTGAAAAAAGACACAAGTCCATCCAGTTCAACCTTAGAAACAATAAATTAATAAAATAAAAAATATCGTACAATCCAATATACCCAATTTTATACCCTCAGTTGATCCAGAGGAAGGCAAAAAACCCCAGCAGAGCATGCTCCAATTTGCTACAGCAGGGGAAAAAATTCCTTCCTGATCCCCCAAGAGGCAATCGGATTTTCCCTGGATCAACTTTACCTATAAATGTCAGTACCCAGTTATATTATGTACATTTAGGAAAGTATCCAGGCCTTTCTTAAAGCAATCTACTGAGCTGGCCAGAACCACCTCTGGAGGGAGTCTATTCCACATTTTCACAGCTCTTACTGTGAAGAAACCTTAGCGTATTTGGAGATGAAATCTCTTTTCCTCTAGACGTAAAGAGTGCCCCCTTGTCCTCTGGGTTGACCGTAAAGAGAATAACAACACCAAGTTCGCTATATGGACCCCTTATATATTTGAACATGTTGACCATATCCCCCCTCATTCTCCTCCTCTCAAGAGTGAATAAATTCAGTTCCTCTAATCTTTCCTCATAGCTGAGCTCCTCCATGCCTCTTATCAGTTTGGTTGCCCTTCTCTGCACTTTTTCCAGTTCCCCGATATCATGGCTGAGTCTCTTCTGTGAACTACATTCCCCATAATCCTTCATGTTTTTCTTCTCTTGCAATCCATGTCCTCCAGTGCCCTCTAGTGGATGGAGGGGGTATTAACACTGGCTGTAATAGTTTCACAGTAAGAGTCTCTTTTTTAACTGTGTCTGTGTAGAAATTACAACATGGCATGTGTAGCAACTCTATATTATTATTTTTTTAATTTCTATATTTTTTCATGAAAATACAGTTAGCTTTTAGGCTAATATACAGGTCTACTTTATCTGTTAAACATGCTAAAGTTAAATCTTTTATGGTAGACACTTTTTATAATAATGTAGGTATTTGGAGAAGTATAAGAGTATAAGAACCCCTCGGGCACTGCTGCAGTTTTGCAATTCAAATATATATATATATATATATATATATATATATATATATATATATATATATATATATATATATATATATATACATTTATTCATATTCTCATTTCTCAGCCAATACGTTATGAAGGTTGCTCAGTGTTTAAGTTACTTGCTAGTCGTTTTTAGAGCTTTCACTCGTAGTGTTTGCGGGGATATAAATACTATGTGGTAAAACATTGTAAAACAAAAATTGCTGTCTTGTTGCAAGCCATCACTTGGGCCAAGCCACATGTTATTCACAGAGAAATAAAAATCACAATCTATATGCTTGTTCTGTCTGTTTGTTGTAAGTCCTTCTCCAATGAAACACTGGTTTTATTATTCCATCGCTAAAAGCAATGTTCTAGAAAAGTGGAGAAGAGAAGTTGAGCTGATCATAGCAACCAATCAGAATTAAACTGTCATTTTCCTAATGTGTATTTGAAATCATAGGTTTCATTTTTCTTGACCTTTTTTCTTTTTAAGCAGACAATCTAGTGGTAAATAATTGTGGCTCCGACAAAAAAAAAATATATATATACTCAAAGTAAATATAAAAAATAGCATTTGTTCTAAGATTGTTTTCTTGATATCCTTGTAATCGGGTTGGAAATAGCCAGTTAGGTGCTGTCCTGGATGGGAGGTTAAGAGTTAAAACTTTCCAGATTCTTTGGTTTTTGGCTGTTTTTTCTCTGGCTCTGACCCACAGATCCTGTGTTACAAAAGAGGGACAGTGGTCTGGAGTAGAGAGGTCCAGGGTCATTAATAGGCCAGAGAGACAGAGATCCGGAAGGAGGACAGTGTGGGTAGAGCTGGCATTGTCCCTAGAGAGGCCTGGTGCCTGTAAGGGAAAGAGACGGAGAATAGCACTCGTGAGGATACTTACTACTACAGCAATGTAAAGGTCATCAGAACTTGAGGTTCACCCCAAAGACACCAGCTGCTGAAGAATGCCTCTGTATGTTACATGGACTACATGTTTGCAGGTATGCTGGAGCAGAACATAGGGTTAGGTATGTATGTTATACTTTATAATGCACTTTGCACTTTTTCAAGTAAAATTCTGAAACCTTGTTCCTTCCTGCCTGGTCTGAAGTTACTCAAGGGATGTAATGCAAGTAACTGGCACATACAATCTACGGTTTGGGTCATTAAACACATTGAGGTATGAAAACAGCTCCAAGAATTAACACATTGTGGAGTTGAAGCAAGTGGTTACCTACAGGCTGCAAGTGGTTACCTAGGGTAAGGGAAGTTTAACAAGCAGCCTGTTGTTAAGCGTGTGCCTGAGATAGGTGGGTTGTCGGCACTCTCTCCATGAGCGTTCCATCTCCTCTAGCAATGGAAGCAGACTTGCACCGCACAGGTCCCTAGCCTACGCCCAGGTATGTAAGAGTTGAGTGAAGTTAAGTGTATGCATGGAGTCCGTGCTCTTTGCATGGCAGGATCCCATAGCATTGCTGAGAGTGAGGTTGCGATGATACGCTAGACAGGTGGATGTGGACAAGGCTCAAGGTGTCTCTCCTAATTGCAAGTTACAGAGAAGTATAAATTCAATCTAAAGAAAAACTTCTGCGCTACTAATAACTGTGATGGTGATTCTTAATGATGCTGCAAAAACAAATAGTGAACACCCCTCACTACTCATAAACTGAAATAAGTGCAATCGTGATAGATTGTGAACGTGTTTCTGCGCAAACAATATATTGATGTGAAAAAGAGCTGCTATTTTCCAAATACAATCCTAGCTGGGATGCCTCAGATTAAATGTATAAATAAGCAGAGTAAAAGTCCATGAAATAACATAAAACGTGCATCAAAGTGTCTGAGGTGTGGTTAAATTCACATAAAACATAAGCAATTGTGACTGGTGAGTGAACATGTGTTGCTAGGTGATCAGGTGACTGTTCGTGGAAATGGACACCCACTCGGGGCTCACAGAACTCTCACCTCCATGGCACAATAAAAGTGCCTGTAGATTTCAATGAATCTGTGGTTGCTTTAATCCGGTGGTGGTAGTGTCGTCCCGGGCCTTCTCTGGGGGTGGCGTCACTTCCTTCAATGGATAGGCTCCAAAAGGTGGTGATGAAAAACAAAAAGGCTCCAATAGTGTGATAAAGTTTAAGCCAAGGAATTTATTAGAATAAAAATGGCTGCTTACATGAAAATAAACGAAAAAACGCCAAACAACAGTGAGGACAGCTTGTTAGCGATACTCGCTACGTCACTTCCGGTCCGCGCTATCGTATTTCCGGTTGCATGCCTACGCGTTGCGTCATATCACGTGACTTCTTCAGGGCACCGGATTGGCTAATGCCATGGTGATTTTATATCAATGGGACAGGAAGTGGAAATGGCTTCATTTTCTTGTAGACCAAGTAGGTAATTAAGCCGCGGCCATCTTTGAGTGGACAATGCCGTTTGGAAACTGATTAATAAAGTTATATTCAAACGAAAAAAATAAAAAAGTTGATTTAAAAATGTTAAAAAATGTGTAAAACCTCTTGATACTCCAAGTTGGTACTAGTACCGATCCATTAACTGATTGGTCCGTGTATGTTCCGAATTTTTAATAAAAATATTCGTAACCAAGAAATATTTAACCTTTTAATAAGAACCCTTAACTAAAAAGGGGGGACAGGTATAAATAAGTTAAAAAATAGGTTAAAAAATCTGTATTTAAAATAGAAATAAAAGATGTGGATAAAAATCTGACCTCCCATTTTTTATCCACATCTTTTATTTCTATTTTAAATACAGATTTTTTAACCTATTTTTTAACTTATTTATACCTGTCCCCCTTTTTTAGTTAAGGTACTAGTACCAACTTGGAGTATCAAGAGGTTTTACACATTTTTTAACATTTTTAAATCAACTTTTTTATTTTTTTCGTTTGAATTTAACTTTATGAATCAGTTTCCAAACGGCATTGTCCACTCAAAGATGGCCGCGGCTTAATTACCTACTTGGTCTACAAGAAAATGAAGCCATTTCCACTTCCTGTCCCATTGATATAAAATCACCATGGCATTAGCCAATCCGGTGCCCTGAAGAAGTCACGTGATATGACGCAACGCGTAGGCACGCAACCGGAAATACGATAGCGCGGACCGGAAGTGACGTAGCGAGTATCGCTAACAAGCTGTCCTCACTGTTGTTTGGCGTTTTTTCGTTTATTTTCATGTAAGCAGCCATTTTTATTCTAATAAATTCCTTGGCTTAAACTTTATCACACTATTGGAGCCTTTTTGTTTTTCATCACCACCTTTTGGAGCCTATCCATTGAAGGAAGTGACGCCACCCCCAGAGAAGGCCCGGGACGACACTACCACCACCGGATTAAAGCAACCACAGATTCATTGAAATCTACAGGCACTTTTATTGTGCCATGGAGGTGAGAGTTCTGTGAGCCCCGAGTGGGTGTCCATTTCCACGAACAGTCACCTGATCACCTAGCAACACATGTTCACTCACCAGTCACAATTGCTTATGTTTTATGTGAATTTAACCACACCTCAGACACTTTGATGCACGTTTTATGTTATTTCATGGACTTTTACTCTGCTTATTTATACATTTAATCTGAGGCATCCCAGCTAGGATTGTATTTGGAAAATAGCAGCTCTTTTTCACATCAATATATTGTTTGCGCAGAAACACGTTCACAATCTATCACGATTGCACTTATTTCAAGTTACAGAGAAGGTTTACATTGTCACGAAGACCTGAGAGTTAACTGGAGAACAGTTATGGTGCAAGTGTACACGGCGTATGTTCATCTTTAAAAGCAGAGGCCCACCTTAAGTTCACGTATTCCCCCATGACAACCTCAGCCTTGTCCCAGGGCATTGATGGAAATGGCACAAGAGTAAAGGTACCCCATGTGTAGAGCGAAGTGATCCTAACCAGCCTAGCATAGCCCAGAAGAACCCACCCGGGGTAGGCCTCTCATTTCGCCCTTGCTTGGCGCCCAAGAGGAGGGAATCATGGAGGACATGATTGCCACCACCGCCTCTATCCCCTGCCCACATCCCTAATCCCCTGAAAAGCTGTTCTCAGGTTGGGAGAGGGAGGGGCAGCACTAGCAGACCAGATAGGGGATTCCATTAGGTGTTCATGTATTGGGCCTGGGTTATGCTCTCCGCCATACATAAAATGGTTTTACTTCTTCAACTGCAGACTGACCACTGTCACCCAACAAACAGTACTCTTTGACTGGAGGACAGTTGCCTCCAGTCAAAGAATAAGACCTTATTGCCACCTGAGGGAATGAAATCAAAACCCTTAAACACCCCATCTACTGTTCCAGGCAGCAAGGTGATACCACTGCCACTGCCATTTCTTGTGTAGTGGTTTAGCCATGTACTGAGCTGCATGTCCTCCACATGTACAGCCATGTGGTGTGGGAGCACCCGTACTCTTTAACCTCTTCCTGTCCAGCATTGGTTGATCCCCTTAGACTCTCTAAGGCAGTGGCCATCAACCCTGTCCTCAGGGCCCATTAACAGGACAGGTTTTATATATTACCTTGGGGGGATGCAGACTAGAATACTGCAATCACTGAGCAGCAAATTATATCACCTGTGTGATGTATTTCAGTTATCTTGCAAACCTGGCCTGTTAGTGGGCCCTGAGGACAGGGTTGATGACCACTGCTCTAAGGCACTAAGGGCATGGGATCCCCCCCAGCACCAATACAAAGGCAGCCCCTGGGAGGCCCCCTGCCTGCCCTTACCAACATCTTTACTGAATGCAGCTGATTTACATATATACTGTTCATCCTTCCAGTCATCCCAATAGTGATGACACAGCAGAGATGAGAGCTTAGTCGAGAAGCAGGCTATATCTTTAGTGGTTTGCCAGAGTCCTACATCCCATGCCCAAGGGATGTGAGTAGTCCAATTAGTCATGCACATCTTCTCTAGGTGGAAGCTCACAGAGCCTCAAAGATTACAACTTTGCAGCCTTGGTCCTTTCATTGATTCCCATGACCAAATCCCGCCAGACCATTTTTACAGAGTGCTTTTACAGCGCCCTCTTACCCAAGGTGCCCCACACTGATAGGAGCAGGGAAGACAATTTCTCACACTCTATGGTGTACCCCACTAACTACTCTGGGGATCTTTAGTGGCTAAAGAGGAACTTACACTGCCTCCTTTTTACTTCAGGATCCTAATTTTCCCAACCCTAATTTTCCTGACATCATTTTCCTGGCCAATTTGGGGAATTAGACTGGGCACTTCCATGCCCCTACCCTACAAATTCCCTAATAATGTAGTCTATTACATTATTTAGGCTGCTGACATCATTGGAGGTGGGGATTGCTACCCTGTTAACCCTCTACTGCTTGGAAGTGAACTGGTAGGTCTGCTTTAAGCTACATTACAAATACACTGAGCAAACTGGGTTCTTCAACAATAAAAGATATCATTTACCGCTCCTGATGGGAGTAAACCAGACATATTTTCTGTGATTTCTTACTTAAGCAAATTGATACTTGTGCTGTGTCTCTCATGACAATTTTTCTTTAATGTGGTTCTAAAGGCTGAAGGTTTTTTACCTTCATGCATTCTTAAAGGTAAAAAACCTTCAGTGTGCAGCTCTCCCTCAGCCCCCCCAGTACTTACCTGAGCCCTTTCTCAATCCAACGCTGTGCACGAGAGCGCCTGCTCTCCTGGGTCTCTTACTCCTCATTGGCTGAGATGCAGCAGCAGGAGTCATTGGCCAGTGAGGAGGAAGTGGGAGGCGGGGCTGAGCTCTCTGTGTCTTATGGACAGAGTGTCAGCTCAGGAGCGAGCACTCCCGCGTCTCTCACTCCTCATTGGCTGGGATGCAGCAGCAGGAGCCATTGGCCAGTGAAGAGGGAGCGGGAGGCGGGGGCTGAGCTCTGTGTCTTATGGACAGAGTGTCAGCTCGGAAGCGAGCATGCACGAGTGCCCCATAGCAAGCAGCTTTCTATGGGGGCACTCAGCAAAGGGGAAAGGGCCCAGCACGCCAGAAGGGGGGCCCAGAATAGGAGGATTGGGGCTTCTCTGTGCAAACCATTGCACAGACCAGGTAAGTATGACATGTTTTTTTTAAGTAATCCTTTAAAAACACTTTAAGACTGTATTGATCCCTTTAAAATAAAAAATAAAAACAGAAAAAAAAATATCTACAATGTAGTGCAGGAAAATGTCTGGGTTCAATGAACATACCACACAAGTGTTAAAATGGAAAGTTCTATGGCACACTATGTTGTAGAAAAAAAAATCTAAAAGTTCACTGCAAGTGCAAAATGAAAGTTTCAAGGCTGGGTTACTACTTGTTCTGCAAATCTTGTGAAATAAATAGATGACTATGTCTCCCCCACCTCTGCTACAGCGTAGGGTTAGAAAGAAAAACAAAAACCTTTCACAGATCTTTGCTGAAGTATATTCATAGGAAACCTTCATAGGTTATATATTAGCTGTATAGGAAAATGCACCTTGTGAATAAAATTACATTCCCATCCAATGAACTAAAGCTGAACTTCATGCAAATATATAAAAAACACAAATTCCTGTAGTTCTATATTCATTAAACACAAAAAAGTAACAACAAACACTGCCAAGAGTCTGATCTAACAGCACATCCCATACATCATAAACAGACAAATGTGCCATTTATAGGGGCAGCCTAAAAAGTGCTAAGGGACTTTAATGGTATATTGTCTTTCAAAGAACACAAACATACATCTAGTAAAAAAAAAATCAATTTTTTTAATACCAATTCAAATAAACAGGTTGAAAAGTGTTGAAATCTGAAAAACAAAATCTTTTTTTTTTTTAATCCACAGAATATTGTAATGAACAATGCCCTCTATAGCCATAACCCCATCTACAGTATATATGTGTATATATATATATATATATATATATATATATATATATATATATATATATATATATATATTGCAAATTACATTGAACTGCTCCAGAAAAGGCCACCGGGGGTATAGCCCCTCGGTATGGTACAAAACAAATGATACATCACAATGAAAGACAGAAATTATGGAAGAGCTACAGTTTCTCCACATGTTTCTCAGACAAGCTTCTTCAATAGAGGAGAGTTCAGAAAGTTAGGTAGATGATTCTTCGGTCATGAACAAAAGTTACAACCAAACACCATAAATACAAGGAAAGGGCAACAAAACAACAGGTGCCAGATCCCAAAAACGAGCAAGAAAAAAATCACAGGATTATGGTGAAGCAGAAGTCCTCCGAGGACAGAGGATATTCAAAATCTTCTCCGGTTTCTCCAAAGATACTGATTGTAGCCCTTGCAGATCCCCAACAATATGTGGTGTGCAGAGGTTTGTTTTCTTTGAGAGAAATTACACCATTAAAGGGTTACTAAACCCACAACAGTAAAATCAGTCTGTATACAGTGGGGAAAATAATTATTTGATCCCCTGCAGATTTTGTAAGTTTGCCCAGTTACAAAGAAATGAAAGGTCTATCATTTTTTATAATAGGCGTATTTTAAAAGATAGAGACAGAATATCAACCAAAAATCCATAAAAAAACACATAAAACAAATGCTATAAATTAAGTTGCAGTTCAGTGAGAAAAAGAAGTATTTAATCCCCAAGCAAACCATGACTTGGTGAAGAAGCCCTTGTTAGCAAGCACAGAGGTAAGACATTTCTTGTAGTTGGTTACAAGGCTTGCAAACATCTCAGGAGGGATTTTGGTCCATTCTTCTTTACAGATCTTCTCTAAATCCTTAAAGTTTCTTGGCTGTCTCTTGGCAACTCGAAGTTTCAGCTCTCTCCATACATTTTCCATAGGATTAAGGTCTGGATATCGACTAGGCCACTCCATGACCTTAATGCGCTTCTTCTTGAGCCACTCCTTTGTGGCCTTGGTGGTATGTTTGGGTCGTTGTCATGCTGGAAGACACATCTTCAGTGTTCTGGGTGAGGGAAGAAGGTTCTCATCCAAGGTTTTACAAAACATGGCCCCGTCCATTGGCCCCTCAATGTGCCAAAGTCGGCCTGTACCTTTAGCAGAGAAACAGCCCCAAAGCATCATGTTTCCACCTCAGTGCTTGACTGTAGGGATGGTGTTCTTAGGGTCATAATCAGCATTTTTGTTCATCTAAACATGGCGAGTTAGAGTTATCGAAATCTTACAGTTGGATGGATAGAAGTACAAATGCTTTGGAATGTTTAACATTTCCCATATATGTAATACATCTATATATTGAGCTGTTTGCCTGATGTTCGGTTTTAGGAATATTGGAAATACTTGAACAAGTGAAATTGTAATTATAACGCGTTATATAAAATATTTTTGACATGTGAGCAAAAAGACCACAGGTTGGAGGAAAGAAAATCGCTTGATTAAATCTCTCCCGCAGAGCTATTGTGTTCTCCTGGCGGGCGTGGGGAACCATCCCCACTGGGAGAATGTAGCGATTATTGCTAGTGGCAGTATCATCAGTAAGCTAATCATACAAGCAGGAAAGGACATTTCTAGGGGGCGATCCCTACACCATCTGTTTACAGAACATCTCCAGGTTGCCATATTGCATTTTACAGAAAGTTCCTGTGCTGCAGATTGAAAGTGAAAGGCCAGATTTATTAACATTCAATTACAATATGACTTGTGTAGCAATTGTATATGCTATAATACTTTTTTTTTATTTGCTATTTTTTTTCCTTGAAAGTGGAATTAACCTTTAAGGAATTTTCTTCCTAGTTTTGCTTATAGTCCAGTCCACACAACTGTAAGTTAGAGGTAGATAAACACATATGTAAATGCATACTACATACACAGATATATAGGCAATATAGTCAACAGCACAGCAAGTGTGTAAAGAAAATGCAGTTTATGAAGGAAAAACATTTGATTTGTAAACCAGAGGATAAGGGAGGAACTTCAGTTTTTATTAACTCGTCCCTCTATGTATAGCAGTTACATAGTTACATAGTAGGCGAGGTTGAAAAAAGACACAAGTCCATCAAGTCCAACCTATGTGTGTGATTTTATGTCAGTATTACATTGTATACCCCTGTATGTTGTGGTCATTCAGGTGCTTATCTAATAGTTTTTTGAAATTATTGATGATCCCCGCTGAAACCACTGCCTGTGGAAGATAATTCCACATCCTAACTGCCCTTATAGTAAAGAACCCTCTATGAAGTTTAAGGTTAAAGCACTTTTCTTCTAATTTTAGTGAATGGCCACATGTCTTATTAAATTCGCGGAAAAGTTTTATCCCTATTGTGGGGTCACCAGTATGGTATTTGTACATTGAAATCATATCCCCTCTCAAGCGTCTCTTCTCCAGAGAGAATAAGTTCAGTGCTCGCAACCTTTCCTCATAACTAAGATCCTCCAGACCCTTTATTAGTTTTACAAAACAAAGGGAGCTGTGCTCATAAGTTGATATTAAACAATAATGTACAAACGAAATCAATCTGATATGTGAATCAGATAAGTGAGTGAGAGTTAAAAAAAATAAAAAATAAAAATGAAGTTGCATATAAAAATGAATCAATGTTTGTAGTAAGTTTCCCATAAATTTAAATTATAATGTGAAAACGATGAATAACGAATATCTCAGTCCTTAGGTCCTCTAACAATAACTGTTTATGAAGACACAAAGTGATGATGAAATCTTTCGTGACTTCTTACAGGACAACGTGAATCCACCACCACATAGATTGCAAGCTTACCAGCTGCACAAGCTGACAGAGCTTGTGGCTAATACCCAGCCAGGGCCTGTGATCCTTCCAGCATCTCCGGTAGCCAGTAAACTGAGTGTTCCTGGAGACTACGAGTACATCCTGTAATCAGGAGCCAGCCACAGGGATCACTTCGGTGTAGGTATCGTGTCACTCCAGAATTGATCCCAGTAAGGGGTAAAACAGCATTCACAGCAATTTGTGGGTGTACACAATTTCCAGATACAGGGCTGCCTCAGCTTCTCCTACGATCTCATATCCCTCCAGACTCCTCACTCCTCACTTGCCCTTCTCTGGACTCTCTCCAGCACATCCTTCCTGAGGATTGGTGCCCAGAACTGGACAGCATACTCCAGGTGCGGCCGGACCAGAGTCTTGTAGAGCGGGAGAATTATCGTTTTATCTCTGGAGTTATTCCCCTTTTTAATGCATGCCAATAATCTGTTTGCTTTGCTTGCAGCAGCTTGGCATTGCATGCCATTGCTGAGCCTATCATCTACTAGGACCCCCAGGTCCTTTTCTATCCTAAATTCCCCCAGAGGATCTCCCCCTAGTGTATAGATTGCATTCATATTTTTGCCACCCAAATGCATTATTTTACATTTTTCTACATTAAACCTCATTTGCCATGTAGTTGCCCACCCCATTAATTTGTTCAGATCTTCTTGCAAAGTTTCCACATCCTGTGGAGAAGTTATTGACCTGCTTAGTTTAGTTTTGTTCACAAATACAGAGATTGAGCTGTTTATCCCATCCTCCAGGTCATTTATGAATAAATTAAATAGGATTGGTCCCAGGACAGAACCCTGGTGGACCCCACTACCCACCCCTGACCATTCCGAGTACTTTCCATTTATCACTACCCTCTGAACTCGTCCTTGTACCCAGTTTTCAATCCATGTAATCACCCTATGGTCCATGCCAATGGAACTTACTTTGTACAGTAAACGTTTATGGGGAACTGTATCAAATGCTTTTGCAAAATCCAGATACACCATGTCTACGGGCCTTCCTTTATCTAGATGGCAGCTCACCTCCTCATAGAAGGTTAATAGATTAGTTTAGCAAAAGAACGATTCTGCATGAATCCATGCTGATTACTGTTAATGATACCGTTGTCATTACTAAAATCTTGTATATAGTCCCTTATCATCCCCTCCAAGAGCTTGCATACAATTGATGTTAGGCTAACTGGTCTGTAATTCCAAGGGATGTATCTTGGCCCTTTTTTTTAATATTAGTGCTACATTGGCTTTTCTCCAATCAGCTGGTACCATTCCAGTCAGTAGACTGTTCCTAAAAATTAGGAACAGTGATCTGGCAATTACTTGACTGAGTTCCTTAAGGACCCTCGGGTGCAAGCCATCTGGTCCTGGTGACTTATTAATGTTCAGTTTTTCAAGTCTTTTTCTAATTCTATCCTCTGTTAGCCATGAGGGTGCTTCCTCTGACATATCATGAGGATAAACATTGCAGTTTTGGTTACTGAAGCCCCCCAATTCCCTCGTGAAGACTGGGGAGAAGAATAAATTCAATACCTTCGTAATCTCTCCATCCTTAGTAACTATATTCCTTCATCATTCTTTATGGGACCAATATGATCTCCCTTTATTACTATTTATGTACTTAAAGAATTTCTTGGGATTTTTTTACTCTCCTCCGCTATGAGCAGTTTGAAGCTTTTTATTAGATAGTTCTAGATATTGTAAGTTGAACACTGACCATGTTTTTGAGATTCAGAGAAAGATATTGTGAGTAGTTTATAGTGCTCTTGAAATATAGATGAGGAACCTGTGTGATTTCTGCAGATGATATTCCCTATTACCCCTGCTATGTACAGTATATAATTTCCAAAATGCATAGGGACCCTGTTTGACCTCAGGGACATTCAATGGAATGAACTCTGTTTTTGTGCTTATTAGTGACATTTGACTTGAGAGTATATATAGGTCAATCCTCACAAAGAGGGCTTGACAGTAATAGATTTTTGTCAATATATAGAAAAATAAGGGCCAGATTGGTACCACATTCATACCAACAATTAACCCAAATTATGTTCAGACTTTACAGGTACCACTTGTGGATCAAGTAAAATCATATGATTTTTTATAATAAAAAATATATAAAATTTAGAGCAAATGTTTAAGCAATTAGAGGCTGATACATCATTGCTATCCTTGCACTCACACATAGTTCTATATGAAATGCCTAACACCACTGTCTTAATAAGTACTTATTTAATAGATTGTTGTCTCCAAACTTACCTGGATTTTTGGACAAAGTAAATTTATGATGGTTCAATTACCAATAGTATTGGCTCAGAATGTTTTTATGTTTAGGGATATATTTTTTGAACAAATAAGAGGCACTGTAATGAGGTCAAATGTGGCTCTCATCTATGATAACTTGTCAATGGAGATGTATGAGAAGACATTTGTTTATACGGATTTATTAATTCAGTGATATGCATGATATTAGGTGAGGTATATTGACAACATTTTCATGCTGTGAGTTGGTCCACATTCGACTGCATCAAGGTTTTTGGATTCTTTGCCTATGAAATGTACAATTGGCTGGTTACAGAGCATAGGAGTTTTGAGCAGGTTCCCGTTCTGTATACTCTTGTATACAGAGAGGACCATGTTTTGAAACATGAACTTTTTGTAATACCAACAGATAGACTCTCACTCTTTAGATAGCAAAGTTTTCACCCTAAATTTTTGAAAAAAGCGGTTCCTAAATTCCAATTAATGAAGGTAAATCCCATTATAATGGATCCTGCAGAGACAATGGTATGTATTGAGACTATAAAACAGAAATTTATTAGTAGGGGATATTCACATAAGATACTGGATCTTGCAGGTCTGGACATTATTATACAGGGTTTATATAGCACCAACAGATTGCACAACACTACATTTGAAGACAAGAGAGTTAGGATGAAAGCTTACATGGAAAAAAGGTAGTAAAAAATAATAGACACAATTGGACTGTCAACCTATTCCATTTGTTACTAGGTACAATGCCCTGTCTATACAATAGGAAGGATTGTACAGAAAAGATGGAGAACCCTTAATTTACAATATGTTTCTGAACTCCTTATGAATACACTTATTTCTTGTAAATGGGCAATTAGTAACAGGTTAGTTAATGCAGACATTTAAAAAGTTGGCAGACAGAGAGGATTTTGGATGGAAAAATGTGGGAACATTTCCTCGTTTAGGATGTGCCCAACATAATAAAGTTTTTAAGACAGAGAAGATATTTCAACCATGTAGGGGGATAACATTTGGCATACATGACTATTACACTTGTAATTCTGGACATGATGGGTATTATATTAAGTGTCCATACAACCATTGGACAAACCACACAATGTGTGAAGGATAGAATTTTGTCCCATAAGTCTAATAAGGTACAGATTTGTAGAACAATCAGTGGCGGAACACTTCGTAAAACAAGGACACATGCATCACAATTAGAATTTCAGATTTTGCATGTACCAAAAAGCAGGGGTGACGAGAAAAAGAGTTTGTTCAAGTAAGAAGCACTGTGGTTCGAATAGGGAATATGACCTTAAATCACTATTATGAAAGTAGTACTGTGTTTTGGATATTGTAAGTATTTCATCAACTTCTAGTATTTCTTACTATATTTTCTCATTGGTTGTATTGTATTGTTGGTGTTCTGGCCAATCATCTAAGTACTCCTTTCTAGTCAGGTTAGAAAAGGAGTTTTTCTTAACTTTTATTTATTTCAGCATGATATTTTTTTTGCCTTTAATTTGTAGACATGCCCATGTGTTAATATTACTAAGTATTTTGATTATGTGATCATGAATGGATTGTGCCTATTAAATATAATATTTGGTAATGAGAGGGATGAACTCTCATATTACAGCTGAGTCTGTGAGAAGGTATGCTGACATACTGCATCATGGGGTTGTTATGGGTAAGACTGGTGTGAAGGAGCAGTGCTTGTATAGAATAGGAGTTGGAGTTCCTCGTCAGGTTCACTGCTTGCAAAGGAGAGAGGCCAATATGGGGCGGTGAATGTGCTGAATAAGTCATGGAGTTCCCCAACAGATCTACTACCTAAAAAGTGGAATGACCATTGTGGATATAGTGGTAGATGAATAGAGTAGTGGGGTGGTGTTTTGTGCAATAGGATATAAGTACCTTATCATGTTCAATAACTTCAAGGGGAGTGACCAATACTGATGTGAAACCCCTGGATTGGGCGTGGCACAATGCTCATGTGCCTCTTGGTGTATATTTCCCATTAGAATGTAAATCTTTGATGTCCCTGATCAGGTCCAGGAACTTGCTGTTTGATAAATGATCGATTAGCATTGAGGTGACACTTTGTGGTTAGTATGGGCAATACTGAAATGTTTCTTGGTGCAAGATTTTTATTTTCTTTGGGCTTGACAAAATGCTCGATGTGGTCACCATTACGCTAAAATTAGTTTTATGCCGTTGTTTTTGAAATTAACGTAAAAGCGCAATTTTTTTAATGAAACTTATGTGAAGCCCTTGGTGCCTTCTTCTGGAAATATTGAAGAGGCATGATCAGTGCCATTGACTATAACATCACTGATCTCACCATGTATTTTGTGTACAGTTGAACGTGCGTTGAATTGCGCCAAAAAATACACAATTGTGAACAGGGCCTGAAAGCATTCATCCGCTGTAAAACCCGCTCCAGAGTAGACGGCTCCATATTCCGATGTGCCCATCTAAGCAACTTATTTTGTTCCCCTTACATACAGATGTTAAACAGCTTTTTACCAAAAGCCATTTTTAGAATAATAACATGATTCCAGTCATATATACCATAATTTTCACATAATTCACGTAGCAGAAAAATAACTCAGAAGGTTATCATTTTAAGAATGGTGTGCGGTTGAAAAGCAGATCGGCTTTACGCCGCAGGAGAATACTGCAACCTGATCGCTGTGCACTTTTGTCCTGCCCTTGATGCCCGGACATGAAATGACCGCTCATTGAAAACCTTGTTTATAGACTTACTTTCTGCAGAGACGTTTTTAAACTTTCTTCTTTTTAGAATTTATTTAAAGGGGGATTATATTTCCCACCTTAGATTTGTCTATTCCTGTCTTAACTTCTTCTTAAATAAAAGATAAAGTATTCAGTCAATACAAGCATGGATTTCCATTTGATCATCCTAATGCTACGTACACACGATCACACATTCCGACAACAAAATCCATGGGATTTTTACCGACGGATGTTGGCTCAAACTTGTCTTGCATACACACGGTCACACAATGTTGTTGGAAATTCCGAACGTCAAGAACGCGGTGACGTACAACACGTACGACGGGACTAGAAAGAGGACGTTCAATAGCCAGCACGCCACCCTTGGGGCTCCTTCTGCTAATCTCGTGTTAGTAGAAGTTTGGTGACAGACGATTTGCACTTTTCAGACTTGTGTTTTTCCGATCGTTACTGCTCTTCAGTTTGTGCTTGTGGGTTCGTATTTATATTACGTATTTGATTATTAGTGCGTTCTTGTTCGCTCGTTTCTGATTTTTAGCTCGGGCCTTTCTGTTTTTCAGTGCTTTCTGTTAGTTCATTCTGACCAGCCGACTGTTTTGAAGCCACGAGGACCCTCACCCCAGACCAGAGGGTTTATAACTACCATCTGGCCAGAGCCAGGAGAGTGGTGGAGAACGCTATCGGGATAACGGCCAGCCGGTTCCTCCTATTCCTTACGCCAATCAACAGAATATAAACTTAACCATATAAACCTTGCATGCTGCATTCTACACAACTTTTTAAGGAGAAATTCAGTGAATTATGTTGACTCAGTTGGGCCTGAGGCCGGACTGCAACAAGAAACCCTGACAGCGCTTGAAGCTGTCCGTCCTAGCTTGCCCCCCCCAAAGCTCTCACAAAGTAAGACAGAAATATGTTAAGTACTTTGTGGGTAGTGGGCCATTGATATGCCAGAAACTGTTTAAGAAACATTTTATCAAAACATTTTTTACTTAAACTGAAAGAAGATTTCCTTTGATTTACTGCATGGGTTTCTTTTAGCTGTCTCCTAGGTTCTCCAATGGGCTTTCCTTTTCGGCCATTTTCTTCAATAGTGCAAACGTAATTTATTTGATACATGAGGTGAAAAGCTCTTCTTCAGCGAACTATTATTATGTTGTGGGTCTGCTACACACACACCTTGTTTTTGTTGTTAATGTATGTAATGCATTACTGATAAAAATATTCATAATTTTCAGCACCATGAATGAATTTTGGTGAGTCACGAAAATGGCGTGATTGTGGCAAATGTGGGAGTTTTTTACTAAAAGAAAATCCACTTTGTACTCCAAGTGCACTGCAAAAGTGCACATGAAACTGCACTGAAAGTGCACTTGTAGTGCAAAGTGGATTTGCCTTTAGGAAATAACCCCCATTTCAGTGTAAACACCAACTTAGTCCAAAAAATGATATTGAGCATTGAAAGAAGAAGCCACACATTGTTGAGTACAAAACTTTTTACTCTGTGCACATTCACATGTGCATTAGAAAAGGGTTTTTGAAACAACCAACATATTGTAGTATGAACTTTTTTTTTTTGGACAGTACAAATAGCCTTTTTGTGTTAAAACAGCCTTTTTTAAAACCATAAAACAATACACAACTCAGGAACTTCAAAAGTTCAACTTTGACAAGGTGAAGGCAATATTAGACATTAGTATGTCCAAACTGTGTTGATATTGCCTTCATCAGATGGGATGATGTCACCCCTGTGAAAGCCAAATTTTGAAGATGCACACAAATTGACAGTCAAAATGGGGATTTCTCCCTGATCCTAATGTCAACATGTGCTAGTTCCCATCATGGGGTATCAATGGAGGTGTTTCAGGGGTACAACCCCTTCCTCTCAGCTACCATAGTTGCGAGGAAGGGGTTGCACCCCCAAAACGCATACCTTGATATACTGTGATGACAGATAGCACATGTTGACACACTGTGTGCATCTTCAAAATTTGGCTTTCAAAATTTTGGAGAAAAGTTAGAAAAAGATAAACAATTTTAGAAATGTTGGTGTGTTTTCGATTCTGGCAAAAACATTAATGATGTTTTTGAGTGTTTTTTCCACATCATTGATGTCTTCCTTGATCTTCTGTAAATCCCAATTGCACACCATGATCTCCCCGATGAGGACGTGTGCACTTGCACTTGTGAAATGAGATTCTTCTTCCACAACATTCACATCACCTAAAAAAAAAAAAAAAAAGACACCATGTTTTAGAAATATGCAGGCATCCATCTATTACCTGAAGCTGTGGTCTCAGAAACTCACCGGTCACTATTTGGCCCACTTCATAAACCTCTCCTTCCTCCACATCCTCTGGTTGTTGTTTTTGGATGTTCCCTTCTTTAGGAGGATGGGGGTCCCTGGTGACCTCAGACGTCCAGAGTCTTTTCTCCCCTATGTGAATAAAATAAAGGTATACTTAGCACACAGATATTTGATGCAAGAAATAGGAATATGAAACATTGCTTGGAAGTGTCATACAATTGTCTTTTTTGGCATAGTTCCAAGCTGAACACATGATTTTTTCACTTTTTTCCAGCTGGAATACTTACCTTTTTGTGTAAAGTTTCACACATGGAGACACCCCTAGTACCCACTGGAGCACCTGTGTGGGACACCCTAAAAAGTTTGTTCTGGTGTCCCACACTAGTGCTCCTGCGTCCAGATGTGTAAACAGCGGCTGAGTGTCCTCTCCTTACACTGAATCAAGTTTACATTTCATTCTAGTTACAAAACCATCTAGACAACAATGTACTAAACTTCTTTTAAGACAAATAGGCATGACCAAATGTAGTTAACCTGCATCTGCCAAAAACATTGTCTTAGTGGGCGAACGAACGATTACTGTGCCCAGGACCCTGAAACTTGCCATTTTATACTGTACAACAGTAAAGAAAATCACATGGAGCTGCACAAACGTAATAAGATGAATAGGAACACACGACAAAATACTTACTTTTTTGCAGCACTCTCTTGATTCTTCTGTACTGATCCTGCTCCCTCAATTTGAGGTCAGACCATCGATTCCTCAGTTGATCCTTGGATCGCCTTACCCCAAAATTCTTCTGCAGACTTTACTCAACTTTAGTCATGATCTTGGCTTTTCTCACATTTGGGTTTGGGTAAGGTCCATGCTTCCCATCATAGTCGGCCCTCTTGAAGATGTCCACCATCTCCGCCATCTCTATAAAGGCCATATTTATGGCCTTCAATATCCTCCAGGATCGGGACGTTTGTGGTTCCAGGCTTTCCTCGTCGTTGCTGCTGCTGCTGTGTGCATACACTTGTTGTCTCTCCGCCATGTGCTCTCCCACTGCGCCGAAAGACAAGGGGCGTAGAATATTCTAGAAAGAAGGTCTGGGGCGGGCGGAGTTTCACGCATGCGCAGTGTATATAAAGCATAAACGCGTGCGTCGTACGTACGATCTGTGAGAGGAGGAAGGTGTATCGGAAGCGCCGATTGTTTGAACGAAGGTACAATTTTAACTTGGTTCATCAGTGGCCTATACTGCAAATAGATTGAGGCCTATATTGGGACAAGATTAGGAGAGTTTAGCCTGACATTAGGGTCTGTTTTGTGTTGTGTCTTGCAATTAAAATGGATCTATTGAATGATCAGGACTTTATCCCCATATTCATTGATATGTACAGGGAGCTGCCCTGTCTGTGGCAGGTAAACCACCCCTTTTATAACAATAAAACAAAGAGGAAGGCAGCGCTGGATCAATTGCTGGAATATGTGAAGCCGGTGATCCCCACGGCAGACATCTCCTATTTGAAGGCCCTAATTGGTGGCATGAGGAGCACATATAATATGGAGTGCAAGAAGGTCCAGGATTCCCAGAGATCAGGAGCTGCAGCAGATGACATTTATGTACCCAGGCTGTGGTACTAAGACAGACTGCATTTTCTGGCAGGCCAGACTGAACCCAGGCCAGCACTCTCCAATCTTTCTTCAAGGCTTCCTTCCACCTCAGCTGAGGCTTCCGACATCCAACCTGGGCCTTCCAGCCAGGAAGATGTGGAGGAACCCAGCTTGAGTCAGTTATAGCATTGTTCAACATATTTCTCGTCAAATCATTAATGATGTTAACTAGATGTTATTATTGATCAGTAATTTCTGATTTTCCAAAGGGTTTACATATCAATAAACAGTAGTGGCCACAAATGATTGGGACAAGAATGAAAAATGCTGGGGTCAGAATGATAGTCTTTTCTATTTATCTATTTATTATTCAATTTGCAACAGTCATGAGCTAAAAATTGTGTGTGATTGATGAAACTAAAAAAACCCAAAAACTAAAAGTATGTCCCTTTTTCATACACAGGAAAGCCTCAGCCAGGCCATCGAAAGTGGCAGCCAGGAGGTGGTGGGGGTAAGTGGCAGCCAGGAGGTGGCCGGGCCCAGTAGCCTGCCCAAATCCCAGGTCCCTCCCCTCCGCCTTCCACAAAAAAGTGCCAGGAACAGGAGTAACCTGGTGGAGGCAGCACTTGGCCTATTTCTGAAGGCTACTGCGGCCCTCAGAAACCCCCCAGTCTTCAAGAGGACTATGCCTACATGGCAGCCTGCAAAATGCTGGAAATGGAGGAGGGCCAACACCTCTTCTGTGAGGAAGTGATCTTACAAGCCCTAAATAAGGGGTTGAGGGGCGAAGCCTGGGGACATATATGTCATCTGCTGCTGTTCCTGATCTCTTGTAGTCCTGGACCGGGTTGTGCTCACTATTATAAGGACTCCTCAGACCACCAATTTTCATGTGTGCCCTGGGGTACAAAGGCTTCGCTAATTTCACCAGTTTCTCCAGCGTTGCCTTCCTATTTATTTTATTATGACCCAGAATAAATTTCTTTTTCACAAATACTTGCCTATGTATTTTACTTCAAAAAGGACAGTTTGTTTGTGAGTAGGCAGGTACATTTCAAAAATACAATGTCAAATTAGCAAGGGACACCAACACAAACCAACCTCCTTGAGGTTAAAAAATAAAAGATAATAATGGTGTTGTGACACAATACGAAAGAAAACATTATGGAGATCACTATAAAACTATAAAAAAAAAAAAATAGGAGACCTAGATAAAAAAAACACTATAACCAAAAATTCTAATCATTATTATGAAGATCCGACGAAAAAAAAAAAAAATATTCATGAGATCACGAGAAATAATAAAGAAATCAGTTTGTGAGAACTCTGTGTGAATGTGAGCAGCAAAACAACTTCATTATTCTAGCATTCTAAAGAAGAAGAGAATGTGCTATCTCCATTACAAACGCTAGTTTTACCAGACCGAGCGCTTCCGTCTTGTACTTGATTCTGAGCATACGTGGAACTTTGTGCGTCGGAATTGTGTACACATGATCGGAATTTACGAAAACGGATTTTGTTGTCGGAAAATTTTAGATCCAGATCTCTTATCTTGTTTGTCGGAAATTCCGATAGAAAATGTCCGATGGAGCCTACACATGGTTTCCGACAAAAAGCTCCCATCAAACATTTTCCGTCGGAAAATCCGACCGTGTGTACGCGGCATAACTGTGCCATTTCTTTTGTTTCTTCTGCCATTGAGGGCTGACCAGCTGGAGACTGGTGTATCAACTGCATGCTTTCGTAGAAACAGATAAACCAACTGGTTACAGGTCTGTGAAGACTCACATTCAAGTAACTTAAAGGGTATGTAAAAGAAGGAAGGACCCCCACCATGCCAACATCCATAGTTATATGAAAAAGGATTAGACTAGCAGAAACTTTCTCAAAAGAATAAAGGACTTTTGCAGGCACAACTTGAGGCGGAACGAATATATATATATATATATATATATATATATATATATATATATATATATATATATATATATATATATACATATATATATACAGTGCCTTGCGAAAGTATTCGGCCCCCTTGAACTTTTCAACCTTTTGCCACATTTCAGGCTTCAAACATAAAGATATCAAATTTTTATTTTTTGTGAAGAATCACCAACAAGTGGGACACAATTGTGAAGTGAAACGAAATCTATTTGATTGTTGAAACTTTTTTAACTAATAAAAAAATGAAAAGTGGGGCGTGCAAAATTATTCGGCCCCCTTGCGTTAATACTTTGTAGAGCCACCTTTTGCTGCGATTACAGCTGCAAGTCACTTGGGGTATGTCTCTATCAGTTTTGCACATCGAGAGACTGAAATTCTTGCCCATTCTTCCTTGCAAAACAGCTCGAGCTCAGTGAGGTTGGATGGAGAGCGTTTGTGAACAGCAGTTTTCAGCTCTTTCCACAGATTCTCGATTGGATTCAGGTCTGGACTTTGACTTGGCTATTCTAACACCTGGATACGTTTATTTGTGAACCATTCCTTTGTAGATTTTGCTGTATGTTTGGGATCATTGTCTTGTTGGAAGATAAATCTCCGTCCGAGTTTCAGGTCTTTTGCAGACTTCAACAGGTTTTCATCCAGAATGTTCCTGTATTTGGCTGCATCCATCTTCCCTTCTATTTAACCATCTTCCCTGTCCCTGCTGAAGAAAAGCAGGCCCAAACCATGATGCTGCCACCACCATGTTTCACGGTGGGGATGGTGTGTTGAGTGTGATGAGCTGTGTTGCTTTTACGCCAAACATATCGTTTTGCATTGTGGCCAAAAAGTTCGATTTTGGTTTCATCAGACCAGAGCACCTTCTTCCACATGTTTGGTGTGTCTCCCAGGTGGCTTGTGGCAAACTTTAGACCAGACTTTTTATGGATATCTTTGAGAAATGTCTTTCTTCTTGCCACTCTTCCATAAAGGCCAGATTTGTGCAGTGTACGACTGATTGTTGTCCTATGGACAGACTCTCCCACCTCAGCTGTAGTTCTCTGCAGTTCATCCAGAGTGATCATGGGCCTCTTGGCTGCATCTCTGATCAGTCTTCTCCTTGTCTGAGCTGAAAGTTTAGAGGGACAGCCAGGTCTTGGTAGATTTGCAGTGGTCTGATACTCCTTCCATTTCAAAATGATCGCTTGCACAGTGCTCCTTGGGATGTTTAAAGCTTGGGAAATCTTTTTGTATCCAAATCCGGCTTTAAACTTCTCCACAACAGTATTACGGACCTGCCTGGTGTGTTCCTTGGTCTTCATGATGCTCTCTGCGCTTTCAACAGAACCCTGAGACTATCACAGAGCAGGTGCATTTATACAGAGACTTGATTACACACAGGTGGATTCTATTTATCACCATCAGTCATTTAGGACAACATTGGATCATTCAGAGATCCTCGCTGAACTTCTGGAGTGAGTTTGCTGCACTGAAAGTAAAGGGGCCGAATAATTTTGCACGCACCACTTTTCAGTTTTTATTTGCTAAAAAAGTTTAAAATATCCAATAGATTTCGTTCCACTTCACAATTGTGTCCCACTTGTTGGTGATTCTTCACAAAAAATTAAAATTTTATATCTTTATGTTTGAAGCCTGAAATGTGGCAAAAGGTTGAAAAGTTCAAGGGGGCCGAATACTTTTGCAAGGCACTGTATATATATATATATATATATATATATATATATATATATATATATATATATATATATGTATAATATATATATATATATATATATATATATATATAATTGTCTTTATTACAAAAATACAAAAAATATAATAAAAAAGAAACAGACACTAAAATGTGACAGACAACAACACCCTCAACTGGACAAGGTCAACAGATACCCAATTTACAAACAAGGAGGCATGGATTCTGTCGATAAGTAGTAGAGCAATCCATTGTAAAATATATGCATGTATCAGGAATTAGGGTCCCTGAACTCCTCCAAGCTTGTATAGTCAACGCGTTTCACATTTAATTGCTTCCTCAGGACAAAAATGGGTAGGTGCTGATTGACCCTGAACGTCAGGTAATGGCCGATACCACACAAAACAAACTGAAAAAGGTATGTAAACTCTAAAAATAAGCTTCTCTTATTTGATCCCCTTGGTCTGTGAAATATGCAATGGAAAGCATTTTGTTATATGTTTGAGAAGTTAAAAAAATACCTGTTGATCCTGCTGGAAAACTAAGCTGTTAACTTCTTGTGCTTTCTGCCTCTTACATTAAAGCCACGTACACACGATCTGATTTTCCGACAGGAAATGTGTAATGACAGGCTGTTGGCGGAAAATCTGACCGCGTGCTCCATCGGGCAATTGTTTTCGGATTTTCCGCAGACAAATGTTGGATAGCAGGTTTTATAATTTTCCGAGGACAAATGTCTGTTGTCGGATTTTCCGAGCGTGTGTACACACGTCCATTGGACAAAAGTCCAAAGTACAAACACGCATGCTCAGAAACAAGGACGAGCCAGAAGCAGTCGGTCTTGTAAACTAGCATTCGTAATGGAGAATTGACATTCGTGACGCAGCAAATTATGAAATCTCGCAATGCAGCGCACATTCTCTTCTCCTTTAATGGGATAATAATGAAGCTGCTTTACGCTAAAATACCATAAAAAATAAATTAAAAAAATTTGTCATTTAAAAAAATAATTAATAAAAAATGGCCCTTTAAGAGCTGTGGGCGGAAGTGATGTTTTGACGTCGCTTCACCCTCCATTGTTATGGAGACAGGTGGGGGCCATTATCCCCTCACTCGGGCACTGGAGCGCGGCGGGAGGGGGGCCCCTCTCTCACCGCCGATAAAAGTGATCTTGCGGCGAATCCACCACAGAGACCACTTTTATCTTGTAGCGGACCGCCTGCTGACGAAGAGGATACTGGGGTTATGGCAGCTAGCTGCTGCCAAAACAACGATATCCTCCTTCAAACAGCTGATGTAAAACTGTGGCGGGCAGTCCGTAAGTGGTTAAAGGCAAAATTACCTTTTTTTTTTTTTTTTTTTGCTTTTAAGTGTAAATGTGAGATCTGAGGTCTTTTTGACCCCAGAGCTCGCAATAAAGAGGCCCTGTCATGCTTATTTCTATTACAAGGGAGGTTTACATTCCTTGTAATAGGAATAAAAATAGGAAAAAAATGATTAAAATTTTTTTTTAAAGGGACAGTTTAAAAATGAAAAGTTAAATAAATCAGAATTTTTTTTTTTAAGTACCCTGTCCCTCCGAGCTCACGCGCTGATGCGAACACATGCGTAAGTCGCGCCCACATATGTAAACAGGTAACCTGTAAAAACTTTAAAGTGTTGTCTATGGAGATTTTAAAATACTATAGTTTGTTGCCATTCCATGACCGTGTGCAATTTTAAAACATGACACGTTAGATATCTATTTACTCAGCTTAAGACCATCTTTCACATTATGCCAAAAAAAAAAAAAATCGGGTTAACTTTACTGTTTTCTTTATTTTTTTATTCCAATAAATGTATTTTTTCCCAAAAAATTGTATTTGTAAGACCGCTGCGCAAATACGCTGTGACAAAAAATATTTCAACGATCGCCATTTTATTCTCTAGGGTCTCTGCCAAAAAAAATAATATATATATAATGTTTGGGGGTTCTAAGTAATTTTCTAGTAAAAAATACTGATTTTAATTTGTAAACAACAAATGTCAGAAATAGGCCCGGTCTTTACTAATATCAGTACTAAAAAAATGAATATAAAAAAAATGTAGTTTCAATTGTTCGAGCTGCTATTTCTGGTCTCCATTTAAAAATTCTTGGTGTCTGGATTCAATACTTTCAGTTATAAACCTGGAACAAACTTGCAACAATTGAAGGTCAAAGTCAGGCATCCTTATACTTGTTCTGGGTTAGTTAGTTTTTTTTTTAATATCTTTTTATTGGTCTTTCCAAGTGCACAACACTCAACACAATCAAGGACAAAACACAACAAAAGGTTCAACAAAAAATAAGAAAAGGTCATAATAAATGGCACAGTCGCCCATGCAGGGGCCGTGTGAGACAGAAAACATAACTCCAAGGGTCTAGGCGCCCATAATGAATCTAATGAAATTATCTAGGCATGGCCCATGCTCAAGAAGATAGATAGATGGTCATGCACTATGCAATCTGATTGGCCAATCTCTGTACAACTCGATATTTAGGCAAAATAGGTAAGGAAGACACACTTGAACAATTAATTCAAATTATAGGAAATCAAACAGGCTCTTGCACTAAATCTAATTTATTTAAGATCTAACTGATTGCAGCGTATGGTCACCTTTAAAGATCAAGATTTGAAAATATTAATTTATTGGGTTTAGAAACTCTTCTCTGTTCTTTGTAATGTATTGAAAGAATTGGGTAAAAAAAGAAAAAAAAAAAAAACACATTTCAAAGATATATTAGAAGTGATAGGAATGAGATTAGCATCAAAAGGGTTAATTAACTGAGAACACCTACTAATTGCCTAACAAGACACATCCAATGAGCTGAAATTAACCAATTGCATTGGGCGTGCGCTATTATTAATGAGAAAACCGAGAAAATATCCTAGCGACAGTTGCAGTTTACATATGCGAGTATTTATTATTTGCGCTTCAATGTTCACACGTTCAATTAATTAATTTTCCGGCGCACCAAATAATGTATGAACTGGTGCAGTGCCTTCTTAGTAAATCACCCCCTCTGTGTCTCAATTATATCCGTAATGTAAGAGACGTCATAAGGTTTCTCATAAGTATTATGATCTATCCAACATAAAGGCTGTAGTTGGGTCGGCCAGCCATTTGGTCCACACTTTATCATATTTCTTCGGACAACCCCTATTAACATAGGTATCCTTGTACAGAGGCAGATTAACATTAAGCAAATGTTTCCAGAGCGTGAGGGAAGGAGGAAAAGCCTTCTTCCATTATATAGTTATGGGTTTGTGGACATAGAAAAGGAGCAAACTATGCATGGCCCTCTCTGCAACCGTGGGAACCAACTCCTCCACCAACCCTAAAAAACAGAGACTCACAGTAGGCACCAGAGAGATCTTTGCAATAGAGTTTATAATAGAGATCACCTCCTTCTAGTATTTGGCAATTGCAGGGCAACTCCAAAAAATATGTGAAAAATCACCAGAAGACTGGTCTCATAGCCACCATTCTTGAGAAGCCGAAGGGTCCGTTCTATGCAACCTGTACAGGGTAAAGTAAGCTCTATGCATGATTTTGAATTGAATGAGCCTATCTCTTAAGGAGACCAGATGGAAAAATGGAAGGTCCCAGATGTCCCCCAGTTCTCATCATCTAGCTCAGGTATATCCCTCAGCCACTTCTGTCGAAGGGTACAGAGGTCAGGGAGGGAGACCAAAAGGAGATGATTATACAACACAGAGGTAGGCTTCTCCAAGCATTCGGTCTGGATTAAATGCTCCAAGTCAGAGTGTTTCAAACTCAAGGAAGCATTAGGAAATTGGCTACCGAAAGCATGGGACAACTGAAGATATCTGAACAGGTAAGAAGCCGGAACATTATAACCGGTGGAAAGTGATGTAAAGGGCCGCGAGGAGCAATTAGCAGCTATTTGGGAAACAAGTATAATTTTGTATTTGGCCCATACTTGTGGATCCGGCAAGGTATAAAAATGTGATAAAATTGTATTGCACCATAACAGAGTATTCGGAGATACAGTATTATGTGGTACAACCTCGTAGGCCTTGAGAGTAGTAAACATGGATGGGGTCAAGGGGTAAGGGGCCTTGGGAACACAGAAAAGAGGATGTTGCTGGGCCTCTGGAGAATTTAATACCGCCGCCTCCAAAATCATGGAGGTGTTGTACTGGTCAGGGCACAGCCACCATCTGACTGTTACCAGCTAAACCTCCCCTGGAGGCAGGTCTCATTGTTCTGAATAGTTAGTTACTTAGTATGTTTGAAACCAAAGCATTGGCATGCTAACCAACTAACTAAAATTTTGAGAAGCAGAGGTCCGCCATAACAGAGCCCATATTCTATTACAACAGGTTTCCTGTAAATCTTGTTGTTTGCCTTGAACTAGTATACCGCTAGTTTCCATCACTGATTTGGAAGTGATAGCAAGGGGCCCGGTGTTTGCTTTTTTAGGTGCATCCTTGTTAACGAGTTCACCCACAGATATTCGCTTCCAAAAAAATGCACGGTTCCTGCCTGTTGAATATAACTGCTTGCAGAATCGGGAAGTAATTTTATTAAACAAATATCCTCTCATCCTATTTATTTCTCAGTTAAAAGAAGATGTTACACTTTAGCTATTTATATTGGCCACCATAACTGGCCAAAAGCTTTAGGTAGAGGTTTAGCCTGAAGTGTAAAAGTAATTTACTTAAAGTGGACAATCCATACTAAGCATATGATGATAAAATGCAGAGGACACATTCAATAAAAACTGTGTGTCAAAACTGTCAGCAGACCCAGAGTTATAGTTAGCTGAAACGATAGGCCAGTCTTGACTTTTCCTGTAAAAGTAGAGTTTGGTCTCACCCCTTCCTGCATCACAGGTAAAAAAGGCTGTAAATCAAATAACGGATGAGCAGGAAGGCTTAAAAGTTGTGAGAGTATGAGGCTACACTTGAGTTTTACAGGTAAAGTCAAGATCTGAATATAATTTCAGCTGAATTATATGGCAATATGTTTATGGATACTTACCTATCACACCTATATCAGCTTGTTGGACATACCATTCCAAAACCATGGGTTTTAGTATGGTGTTGGATCCCTTTATGTGGCTATAAGAGCTTCCATTCTTCTGGGAAGGCGTTATCCAAGGATTAGAAGCATGTCTGTTGGAATGTTTTTCTATGCAGCCAAACAAGTATTTTTAAAGTCATGTACTACTTTCCTGCACCTTGGCAGCAGCTGGTAAATATAGCTTGCCATACAAGTGAATGGCTGTATGTGGCTGTAGGCGTGTGAGTACTGATGCTTCTGTATGAAACCTTCATGTTTGGGAAATATTTTGTATGCTCAAGTAATGGCCAATACAAAATATTTCATCAGTTGATACTGACTAATGGAGTCATCTATACCTTTGTCCCTCCTACCATAAAAAAACAATGACCCAACCCTAATATCAACTAAGTGATAGTGATCAAACTATAGCCACAGCAATCTTTTTATAAACCAATCAACAGTCAAATCTTGGGGACACACTGGATGCCTTCAGCTGCCATTGTCCTCTTCCCAGGTTTCTAATGTGTCCCTGCATTTGTAAAGAGTAATGTTTTGGGGTGAGTGTTGAGGAGTGCTCAACAGAAAAATTCATGCCACTTCAGGGGATTGAATCCAAATTTTTATCGAAATAGAGTATCAAGAAAAGCCAATGTGTTTCTTCTTCAGGGCTGAAGCTGTGGATACGATTGGACTAGCATTGAGATTGAATTAAGATACCCGAAATAAGGTTTGATCTGAGCTGTTTCTTGCAAGAAAACGGATCTGAAAGCTCAGATCAAACCTCATTTCAGGTATCCTAATTTAATCTCACCACAAGTCCAATCGCGCCCATGGCTTTAGCCCTGAGGAAGGAGGGGGCAGTTCCCCTGAAACACGTTGGATTTTCTTGATACTTTATGTCAATAAAGATTTCTACTAAAATTCAGGAAGTGTCATGAACTTTTCTACTGGTGCTCCTCAGCACGCATCTCAAAACTTTTCACCTACTGTATGTCCTCTCTTGAGACTATCAGAAAGGCAACAGCCTAAGACCAGAATAAGGTTTAGTCTACACTGCTTATTCACTGTTCGCCAGCCCCTCTGAAGGAGGATTTATTATGGGTTAAATCCAAAAGTACCAATATCCCACTTATACAAGTCCAGTGCTATCTTACACACACAAACAAGCTTCTTATTTAAGGAGGATTGGGCTGCCTCCCAGGCATACCTGCCATTAATTTATTCATTGCTATAATAGATACTGTAACAACTTTGGATCTCCAATATGGCAACTCTCATATATAGGAGTTAGGACTTCACTTTACAGAGGAACCTTGATAAGGCAGTGCGGCTTCCACATATATTTGCAAATGTGTGCAACTACAGCGATTGTCACCTTCCACAATGGTCCTTCAGGTATGAAATATGCATATTTTTGGTATGAACTGGACCAATTTAACTGTGCAATAAAGATCATACATAGACTTCAGGTTTAAAGTGGAAGTCTGGGATAAATCTATCTAATCTTAAACATGCTTCCACCCTTATTTTAGGTCTTATACTAACTAGCCTGTAGAGGAGAGATGCCTATACTTACCTATTCCCAAAGCACTCTGGTCCAGTCACGTAATTGGCTTCCAGCGCCAGCTTCAGGGGAGAGGAGCGACAGCTGACAATGAATGTCCCATAGTAAGCCTATGGGTGATGTCACCACCCAGGCACTGGGTTCCCCTTAAGCCGGCACTGGGAGCCAATCACATGACCAGAAGGGAGTGCACTTAGAATAGGTAAGTATAGACATCTTTTCTCTACAGACTAGTTAGTATAGGACTAATGCCGTGTACACACGACTGGACTTTTCGACGGACTCAACTCCGGAGGACTTTTCAACGGACTTTCAACGGAGTTCAGACGGAGTTCCGTTGAATCGTAATTGTCTACACACGATCACACAAAAGTCCGACGGATTCGAACGTGATGACGTATGACCAGACTAGAATAGGGAAGTTCATAGCCAGTAGCCAATAGCTGCCCCAGCGTTGGTTTTCGTCCGTCGGACTAGCATACAGACAAACTGATTTTTCGACCAGACTCGAGTCCGTCAGAAAGATTTTAAACATGTCCTAAATCTAAAGTCCATCACATTATCGACAGAAACGGTCCGCTGAAGGTCCGATGAAGCCTACACACGGTCGAATTGTCTGATGGATTTGTTCCGTCGACCGGTTCGGTCGAAAAGTCCGGTCGTGTGTACACAGCATTAGAGTAAGGGTGGGAGCAGGTTTAAGATCAGATAGGCTTAGCCTGGACTTCCATGTTAAGGTAAGACTGGAATTTACATGAAACTGTTCTGGGATAAAGAGCAAAAGCCCTTAGTGGTAAAGCTGTGTCCTCCATATTTTCTAATGCATAGGGCAGGTCAGTGACCAGACCTGAGTCTGTAGCTCTCCTTCGACTGTGTTAGTCTGTCCCATATTGACACTATATCCACTGAAGTATGCTATAAGCAAGTAAGTATGGATTTTGCAGAGTAGAGTAGGGACTGGCCAGAGAGAGATGACTTTGACACAGCTGGCCAGCTTGAACACGTATTGCAATGTATGTGAACCAAAAATCGTTGTTTTTAATGCAAAGTTTGCTAGAAATGTTTAAAGACGTACAGCAGGGTGCAGATCATTGATTCAGAATTTTCTCTGTATTTTCATGTCACATTTTAGAATGTTACATTCTGATTTGAGCCACCCTGTAAGATCATATCCCTACATATGCCTGCCTGAAACCAACACATCCAGACTTTTGCCTTTGTTTAATTATTTAAGGGTAAATCACAGTAAATGGCCATTTGTTGTTGGGTTTGGTATAAGATACAGCCTAGCAATCAGCGTCTAAAATATACAGTAGGTTCTCAGACTTCCCGACATTGAGCAGAGTTTCTCTCCATGCTCTCGTTGTATGTTGACATGTCATGAAAGCGTGCTGGCATGAAACAAGACAAATACACAGAGGAGCAGCGGCCAGTAGGGTAAGCTGTACTGTATGCTCTCCTGTTCTCTGTTGGCTCTGGATTGCACAGGAAATGAAGTTACATTTCAGTAAGTTTTGGATTGAGTGTCTGAGGCTGTTCTGTTTAATCCTGCACTGTGGATCCTGAACATATAATCTGACACAGTTTACCTCAAGTGTCAGAGTTGATTTAGATCAGGAGAGTACTCATTCTTAAAGAGAAACTATAATGGTTTTAGGTCACATTTTAAATCATTTTTTAATTTATTAAGACAATGGCAAATATAAAATACACAAATTAATGCAGCTCTGTAATCGATGCTACACCAATAAATGTATTATTTTTTTTTAAATGCAAGCGATGTAAGAATTTGATCTGGCATCAGCCTCCTGCAATCCCCTGTACAGCAGAGCTTGGATTGGAAGAGGGAGGAGCAGCACCAGTCAGTTGTGCTACAGTGCTTTTGTGCCAACACGGAGCATGATGATAGGAGGGGAGAGCAGGGTGGCAGGGAGATGAGCTGCTCTTCTTTCTCTGTCTACTCACAGGCTGGGGGAGGGACAAGATCATTGGCTTGAAGAAGGAACCAATCAGTAGTTCCGAAACGCGTCCCATTTTGATGACATATTTCCTGTTTGCGGTCCATGCTGGTTGTTGTCCCCTCCCGCTGACGTCATTTCCAGGATTCAGGCTCCACGCTGACTCAGACGACACATTTGCAGCACCAGTGTTCCCAGAGCCTGGGGTGTTCACCTGCTGGTTATCCTGGGACCTTCTGCTGCTGCATGTCGTTATCCCTGGAAAGCTGTGATACACTGGGACCTCCTGATGCCGGATCACCTGCTTCATACTTCCATGTTATGCCTCTTCTTGTCCTTGATTCTGTAAGTGTTTTTAATCTTGTTTGGGGATATTAAAAGTTTTAATTCTGCACTTAGAGGTGCCTTTTTTCTTTTATTTGTTTTCTATTAGAGATTGCTCCCCTCTTTGAGTGCAGCCCTAAGTATTTGAAGACCACTTCATCCATCCAATAAAGACACTATCTGCCTGGTCCTTACATTCTGAGCACCCTTGACATACGTTTTATCTGGAGGAGGGACAAGACCTGTAGATGTTAACCACTTGCCGACCGCCTCACGCCTATATACGTGAGCAGAGCGGCACGGGCAGGCAAAATCACGTACCTGAAACGTGATTGCCTTCCCGCGGGTGGGGGGTCCGATCGGACCCCCCCCGGTGCCAGCTGCGGTCGGCATTTGGTTGGAAGCGATGGGAGACGAGGGGGAGGCCATCCGATCGTGGCCCCCCCCTCGCGATCGCTCCCAGCCAATGACAAACATCCCCTGCCTCTGTATAGTACACAGAGGCAGAGGATGTGATGTCATCTCTCCTCGGCTCGGGAGTTTCCGTTCCAGCGCCGAGGGGAGATGACATGTAAGTGCACCAACACTCACACACACACAGTAGAACATGCCAGGCATACCTTACACCCCCGATCGCCCCCCGATCGCCCCCCGATCCCCCCCCAATCATCCCCCCCCTGTCACAAACTGACACCAAGCAGGTTTTTTTTTTTTTGTTTTTTTTTTCCTGATTACTGCATAGTGTCAGTTTGTGAAAGTTAGCAGTGTTAGGGTAGTGACTGTTACCCCCCTGTAGGTCTAGGGTACCCCCCTTACCCCCCCTAATAAAGTTTTAACCCCTTGATCACCCCCCCTCACCAGTGTCGCTAAGCGATCATTTTTCTGATCGCTGTATTAGTGTCGCTGGTGACGCTAGTTAGGGACGTAAATATTTAGGTTCACCGTCAGTGTTTTATAGCGACAGGGACCCCCATATACTACCGAATAAATGTTTTAACCCCTTGATTGCCCCCTAGTTAACCCTTTCACCACTGATCACCGTATAACCGTTACGGGTGACGCTGGTTAGTTTGTTTATTTTTTATAGTGTCAGGGCACCCGCCGTTTATTACCAAATAAAAGTTTAGCCCCCTGTAGGTCTAGGGTACCCCCCTTACCCCCCCCTAATAAAGTTTTAACCCCTTGATCACCCCCTGTCGCCAGTGTCGCTAAGCGATCATTTTTCTGATCGCTGTATTAGTGTCGCTGGTGACGCTAGTTAGGGACGTAAATATTTAGGTTTGCCGTCAGTGTTTTATAGCGACAGGGACCCCCATATACTATCTAATAAATGTTTTAACCCCTTGATGGCCCCCTAGTTAACCCTTTTACCACTGATCACCGTATAACCGTTACGGGTGACGCTGGTTAGTTTGTTTATTTTTTATAGTGTCAGGGCACCCGCCGTTTATTACCGAAAAAAGGTTTAGCCCCCTGATCGCTCGGCGGTGATATGCGTCGCCCTAGGCAGCGTCAGATTAGCACCAGTACCGCGAACACCCACGCACGCACCGTACACGCACCGTACACCTCCCTTAGTGGTATAGTATCTGAACGCATCAATATCTGATCCGATCAGATCTATACTGGCGTCCCCAGCAGTTTAGGGTTCCCAAAAACGCAGTGTTAGCGGGATCAGCCCAGATACCTGCTAGCACCTGCGTTTTGCCCCTCCGCCCGGCCCAGCCCAGTCCAGCCCACCCAAGTGCAGTATCGATCGATCACTGTCACTTTTTTTTGTAGCGTTTTGGTGAACTGGCAAGCACCAGCGGCCTAGTACACCCCGGTCGTAGTCAAACCAGCACTGCAGTAACACTTGGTGACGTGGCGAGTCCCATAAGTGCAGTTCAAGCTGGTGAGGTGGCAAGCACAAGTAGTGTCCCGCTGCCACCAAAAAGACAAACACAGGCCCGTCGTGCCCATAGTGCCCTTCCTGCTGCATTCGCCAATCCTAATTGGGAACCCACCGATTCTGCAGCGCCCGTACTTCCCCCATTCACATCCCCAACCAAATGCAGTCGGCTGCATGAGAGGCATTTTCTTTATGTCCTCCCGAGTACCCCTACCCAACGAACCCCCCCAAAAAAGATGTTGTGTCTGCAGCAAGCGCGGATATAGGCGTGACACTCACTATTATTGTCCCTCCTGTCCTGACAATCCTGGTCTTTGCATTGGTGAATGTTTTGAACGCTACCATTCACTAGTTGAGTATTAGCGTAGGGTGCAGCATTGCACAGACTAGGCACACTTTCACAGGGTCTCCCAAGATGCCATCGCATTTTGAGAGACCCGAACCTGGAAGCGGTTACAGTTATAAAAGTTACAGTTACAAAAAAAAAGTGTAAAAAAAAAAAAAAAACACAAACAAAAATAAAAAAAAATAGTTGTCGTTTTATTGTTCTCTCTCTCTATTCTCTCTCTCTATTGTTCTGCTCTTTTTTACTGTATTCTATTCTGCAATGTTTTATTGTTATTATGTTTTATCATGTTTGCTTTTCAGGTATGCAATTTTTTATACTTTACCGTTTACTGTGCTTTATTGTTAACCATTTTTTTGTCTTCAGGTACGCCATTCACAACTTTGAGTGGTTATACCAGAATGATGCCTGCAGGTTTAGGTATCATCTTGGTATCATTCTTTTTAGCCAGCGGTCGGCTTTCATGTAAAAGCAATCCTAGCGGCTAATTAGCCTCTAGACTGCTTTTACAAGCAGTGGGAGGGAATGCCCCCCCCCCCACCGTCTTCCGTGTTTTTCTCTGGCTCTCCTGTCTCAACAGGGAACCTGAGAATGCAGCCGGTGATTCAGCCAGCTGACCATAGAGCTGATCAGAGACCAGAGTGGCTCCAAACATCTCTATGGCCTAAGAAACCGGAAGCTACGAGCATTTTATGACTTAGATTTCGCCGGATGTAAATAGCGCCATTGGGAAATTGGGGGAGCATTTTATCACACCGATCTTGGTGTGGTCAGATGCTTTGAGGGCAGAGGAGAGATCTAGGGTCTAATAGACCCCAATTTTTTCAAAAAAGAGTACCTGTCACTACCTATTGCTATCATAGGGGATATTTACATTCCCTGAGATAACAATAAAAATGATTTAAAAAAAAAAAATGAAAGGAACAGTTTAAAAATAAGATAAAAAAGCAAAAAAATAATAAAGAAAAAAAATAAATAAATAAAAAGCACCCCTGTCCCCCCTGCTCTCGCGCTAAGGCGAACGCAAGCGGCGGTCTTGCGTCAAATGTAAACAGCAATTGCACCATGCATGTGAGGTATCACCGCGAAGGTCAGATCGAGGGCAGTAATTTTAGCAGTAGACCTCCTCTGTAAATCTAAAGTGGTAACCTGTAAAGGCTTTTAAAGGCTTTTAAAAATGTATTAATTTTGTTGCCACTGCACGTTTGTGCGCAATTTTAAAGCATGTCATGTTTGGTATCCATGTACTCGGCCTAAGATCATCTTTTTTATTTCATCAAACATTTGGGCAATATAGTGTGTTTTAGTGCATTAAAATTTAAAAAAGTGTGTTTTTTCCCCAAAAAATGCGTTTGAAAATCGCTGCGCAAATACTGTGTGAAAAAAAAAAAATGAAACACCCACCATTTTAATCTGTAGGGCATTTGCTTTAAAATAATATATAATGTTTGGGGGTTCAAAGTAATTTTCTTGCAAAAAAAAATAATTTTTTCATGTAATCAAAAAGTGTTAGAAAGGGCTTTGTCTTCAAGTGGTTAGAAGAGTGGGTGATGTGTGACATAAGCTTCTAAATGTTGTGCATAAAATGCCAGGACAGTTCAAACCCCCCCCAAATGACCCCATTTTGGAAAGTAGACACCCCAAGCTATTTGCTGAGAGGCATGTCGAGTCCATGGAATATTTTATATTGTGACACAAGTAGCGGGAAAGAGACAAATTTTTTTTTTTTTTTTTTTTTTTGCACAAAGTTGTCACTAAATGTTATATTGCTCAAACGTGCCATGGGAATATGTGAAATTACACCCCAAAATAAATTCTGTTGCTTCTCCTGAGTACGGGGATACCACATGTGTGGGACTTTTTGGGAGCCTAGCCGCGCACGGGACCCCGAAAACCAAGCACCGCCTTCAGGCTTTCTAAGGCCGTAAATTTTTGATTTCACTCTTCACTGCCTATCACAGTTTCGGAGGCCATGGAATGCCCAGGTGGCACAAACCCCCCCCAAATTACCCCATTTTGGAAAGTAGACACCCCAAGCTATTTGCTGAGAGGTATAGTGAGTATTTTGCAGACCTCACTTTTTGTCACAAAGTTTTGAAAATTGAAAAAAGGAAAAAAATTTTTTTTTTCCTGGTCTTTCTTCATTTTCAAAAACAAATGAGAGCTGCAAAATACTCACCATGCCTCTCAGCAAATAGCTTGGGGTGTCTACTTTCCAAAATGGGGTAATTTGGGGGGGGTTTGTGCCATCTTGGCATTTTATGGCCTTCAAAACTGTGATAGGTAGTGAGGAGTAAAATCAAAAATGTATGCCCTTAGAAATCCTGAAGGTGGTGCTGGGTTTTCGGGGCCCCGTACGCGGCTAGGCTCCCAAAAAGTGCCACACATGTGGTATCCCCGTACTCAGGAGAAGCAGCTGAATGTATTTTGGGGTGCAATTCCACATATGCCCATGGCCTGTGTGAGCAATATATCATTTAGTGACAACTTTTTGTAAATTTTTTTTTTTTTTTTTGTCATTATTCAATCACTTGGGACAAAAAAAAAAATATTCAATGGGTTCAACATGCCTCTCAGCAATTTCCTTGGGGTGTCTACTTTCCAAAATGGGGTCATTTGGGGGGGTTTTGTACTGCCCTGCCATTTTAGCACCTCAAGAAATGACATAGGCAGTCATAAACTAAAAGCTGTGTAAATTCCAGAAAATGTACCCTAGTTTGTAGACGCTATAACTTTTGCGCAAACCAATAAATATACGCTTATTGACATTTTTTTTACCAAAGACATGTGGCCGAATACATTTTGGCCTAAATGTATGACTAAAATTTAGTTTATTGGATTTTTTTTATAACAAAAAGTAGAAAATATCATTTTTTTTCAAAATTTTCAGTCTTTTTCCGTTTATAGCGCAAAAAATAAAAACGGCAGAGGTGATCAAATACCATCAAAAGAAAGCTCTATTTGTGGGAAGAAAAGGACGCAAATTTCGTTTGGGTAGAGCATTGCATGACCGCGCAATTAGCAGTTAAAGCGACGCAGTGCCGAATTGTAAAAAGTGCTCTGGTCAGGAAGGGGGTAAATCCTTCCGGGGCTGAAGTGGTTAAATAAATGCATCAGAGATAAATCAGGTCTTCTGCCTGCTCAAACAGGGCTGTGCTGTGTGGCAAACAAGCAATATATCAATCAGAACTGGATGGACAGAAATACAAAGCATGTGTTAGGTAAAGCAGCTCCCTTATTTGTGTTTCATCTGTGTATTTAGCTGTTTGCTGGGAACTCAAATGATTGCACAACAATTACATTATAGAAAACGAACATTTAAATTGGTGATAGTGTAGAGTATTAGCACTGATCACCGTATTAGCGTCACTAGTGATGTCAGTGTCAGTTATTCAGTTCCCACCCAGTGTCAATTAGTGTCAGATTGCCTGCTGCACTATCACAGTCCCACTATAAGTCGCTGATAACTGCCATTACTAGTATAAAAATAAATAGATAAAAATTCCAGTATATATACCATCATTTGTAAATGCTATTACTTTCATGCAAACCAATCAATATACACTCATTGGGATGTTTTTTTTTACCAAAGACATGTAGCAGAAAACATTTTGGCTTAAATTTTTGAAGTAATTACATTTTTTATTGGATGTTTTATAGTGTATACTACAGTGACCTTGTTCCGCAGACCACCCCCGTCATTCCCCATCAATGCATTTCGCCCTCCCACAGGGCGTCATCAAAGGACCTGAAATGCATTGACGTGACGCAACTTCCGGCACGACTGACGTCACTTCAGGTCTCGTGGAAACAACGCCAGTAACGGAGTTTGCTGTATTTTCTTCTCCATTTTTTGCCTGCTTTTAACTTACGTCTGTAAGTATGCATTTTTTATGCGCAATAAAACCTGTTCTTAGCTTACTTCACTATTAGTCCATCTCTTTCCTTTTGGGTACCTGTTTTTATGGCTGAGATATCATCTTGAAGAAGTATTTGTCATCAAGTCCCATCATTGAATCTGCCTGACGTCCTTTGGATATCGTTCTAAGTCTGTTTTGACCCCCAGACTGAAAAGCTGGGTGTCATTGTGATCTGGTGAGTGGGGACACATGTGGGGGTGTCTTGGTGCGCCTGAAAATTTCTGAAACATTTTTTCTGCACACCAGATGTGAAGCATTTTTTTCAGTTTTTAATTTTTTCAGTCATTCATGGACTTAATGTTTTGATTTGATTTTTTTCACTTGTGTTTTTTTCACTTATGATAGGTTTGTGTTTGAAGAAAAGGTGGCAACCCTCTACTACAGTGATTTCCAGCTTCTGCGGATATCCCACAGGCATGGCACATACATAATTACATTAAGCCAAGCTGGAATAATGTAACTTTGTAAAAATCGCTGTACCTAGACTTAAGCTTTAAAGCTGCACTAAATCAGGATTTGATAAACTAATAAATCAATAGTTTAAAAGTAGCCAGAAGCCATTATAACAGTCTGATGTTTTTGACTGAAAGGCAAAGGGTTGTAGTCCACAAGCTTAAATGCCGGAGGGCTTTCTGCAGCTTGGTAAACCTATTAGTTCCATCAGAAAAGGTGCTGACTATAAAGAGAAATGAGATAGGACAGTTCGGACTCAATTTTCAGGCTTAATTACTCCTTCTAGTTTATGTTTCACATGAATTGCACTTAATTTAATCCAGACACACTTATGTTATTGAACTGTAGAATCCAAGACAGCTGCTTGTCTCACCCCGTTCATCATTTATTTCAGCTCAATAACCACTAAGCTGTGACAGGAGAAACCAACTCAAGACCAAACACGAATCAGGAGGTGTCTGTAGTGCTAACAGTAGCGGCACATCAACAGAGATCCCATCCCATTCCTGTGATTCCAAACAAACCCCCTCCTCCTGTTCCTCTGTACTCTGTAACTACTGTTTAAAGTGGAATTTTAGTCAGAAAATTAAGTCCTGTTAGATCACACCAGGCTGGCCCCTCTTGCAGGTATAGCTGCAGTGCCTTGAAAAAGTATTAATACCCCTTGATATTTTCCACATTTTGTCATGTTACAACAGATTCTCAATTGGATTTAGGTCTGGACTTTGACTGGGCCTTTCTAACACATGAATATGCTTTGATCTAATCCATCCCATTAAAGCTCTGGCTGTATGTTTAGGGTCGTTGTCCTGCTGTAAGATGAACCTCTGCCCCAGTTTTTAAGTCTTTTGCAGACTCTAACAGGTTTTCTTCTAAGATTGCTCTGTATTTGGCTTCATCCATCTTCCCATCAACTCTGACCAGCTTCCCTGTCCCTGCTGAAGAAAAGCATCCCCACAACATGATGCTGCCACCACCATGTTTCATGGTGGGGATGGTGTGTTCAGGGTGATGTGCAGTGTTAGTTTTCCCGCCACACATAGTGTTTTGCTTTTAGGCCAAAAAGTTCAATTTTGGTCTCATCTGACCAGAGCACCTTCTTTTACATGTTTGCTGCGTCCACCACATGCAGGGCTGGACTGGGACAAAAATGTGGCCCTGGACTTCATCCAGACCAGCCCAGGACACAGCGCATCAGGGTACAGGGCACAGCACATCAGGGCACAGCACATCAGGGCACAGCACATCAGGGCACAGGCCACAGCACATCAGGGTACAGGGCACAGCACATCAGGGCACAGCACATCAGGGTACAGAGCCCAGCACATCAGGGCACAGCACATCAGGGCACAGGACACATGCACATCAGGGTACAGGACACAGCAAATCAGGACATGGCACATCAGGGCACAGGACACAGCACACCAGGGCTCAACACATCAGGACACAGCACATGGCACATCAGGGTACAGGACACAGCACAGCACAGCACATCAGGGTACAGGACACAGCACAGCACATCAGGGTACAGGACACAGCACAGCACATCAGGGTACAGGGCACAGCACATCAGGGCACAGTACACCAGGGCACAGTACATCAGGGCACAGCAGGACACAGCACATCAGGATACAGGAGATCAGGGCAGAGGACATCAGAGCACAGCACATCAGGGCACATCAGCGCACAGGACATTGGGGCACATGGCACATGAGGACACATGGCACATGAGGACACATGGCACATAAGGACACATGGCACATTGGGGCACATCAAAGCACATGGGGCACATCAGGGTACATGGGGCACATCAAAGCACACTGGGCACATCAGGGTACATGGGGCACATCAGGGTACATGAGGCACATCAGGGTACGCGAGGCACATTAAAGCACGTGAGGCACATCAAAACACATGGGGCACATCAGGGTACATGGGGCACATCAGGGTACATGGGGCACATCAAAGCACATGGGGCACATCAAAGCACATGGGGCACATCAGGGTACATGGGGCACATCAAAGCACAGCGTTAACTAGTTTTCTTCAAATGCAGATTAGCACAGGAAGTGTCTGTGATAAGTTCTCTCTCATGTCACGCTTCTCCTCGGCGGCCCCTCCTCTCTTCTCATCCATCCCAGATGATGTCACAAGCAAATGGGGATGGACAAGAGGACGAGAAGAGAGGAGGGGCCGCTGGGGAGCAGCATGACATGAGAGAGAACTTATCACAGACGCTTCCTGCCCTACTCTGCATGTTGGCTAAATCTCGATCTACCCGTCAGGCGCCTTGACTGGTAGATCGCCGCGGACCTCTGGGGGAATTTACCGCAGGACAACTGGGAGACCCCAGTTGAGAAACTTTGCAATAGGCAAATTAGGTGGCTGCTGAACCCGGCCCACTGAGCCATCGGCCCACCGGGAAACTCCCCGTAGTGCCGATGGCCAGTACATCCCTGCCCACATGGCTTCTCACAAACTGCAAAAGGGACTGCTAATGGCTTTCTTTTAAAAATGTCTTTCTTCTTGCCACTCTTCCATAAAGGCCAGATCTGTGGAGTGCACGACTAATAGTTGTCTTGTGGACAGATTCTCCCACCTGAGCTGTGGATCTCTGCAGCTCCTCCAGAGTAATCATGGGCCTCACTTGGCAGGGGCGGATCCAGAGTCTAGTCTGGGGGGGGGCACTGCCAGAAAATACGTTTTTTGTGGGCAATTTATCGGTGAAATGGCTGGTGTTGGCGCTTCAATCATCCTGGCACCATGGTTGTTGTGGTGTCAGGATGATTGAAGCGCATTATTTCTATTATTACATTGTTATATAAAATGAAATAGTTCAACTCACCATAATGCAAAATCAGTGGGAGGCTGAGTGTGTCACTTGCCACCGTCGTCTTACACCAGATGTGGATTGTCACTTGCCACGCCACCTGCCACAAGTTACGGATTGTCACTTGCCACGTCACCTGCCACAAGTTGCAGATTGTCACTTGCCACGTCACCTGCCACAAGTTGCGGATTGTCACTTGCCACGTCACCTGCCACAAGTTGCGGACTTTCACTTGCCACGTCACCTGTCACAAGTTGCGGACTGTCACTTGCCACGTCACCTGCCACACGTTGCGGATTGTCACTTGCCACTGTCGCCTGCCACAAGTTGCGCACTGTCACCTGTCACTCGTTGCCAATTGTCACCTGCTGCTAAGGTGGGGATTGTCTCTTACTGTGTCCCAGAGTCAGGCAGCAGAGAGATGATGTAATCTCTATGCTGCCCGCAGCTGCCTGCACAGTGAGGGTGGAACTGCAGGGCTGGCGGTGAGAAATGATGTCATCTCTCTGCTCCCCCGCCCGCCGGCTCACTGATTGGCTAGCCACCCCTTCACCCACCAAGCAGCCCAACTGCCCGGCCCACCTGCTCTCTCACCCACCCAGCCGCCCACTCTCTCACCCGCCCACGGAGCCGCTCAGCTGCCCAGCCCCCCTGCTCTCTCACCCACCCGCTCTCGTACCCGCCTGCGGAGCCGCCTGCTCTTTCATCTGCCCGCGGAGCCGCCTGTTCTCTCACCCACATCCAATTTCTCAGGGGGGGGGAGCAATTGCCACATTGCCCCCCCCCCCCGGATCCACCCCTGTGTCTTGGTACTCTTTCCATTTTCGGATGATGGATTGAACAGTGCTCCGTGAGATGTTCAAAGCTTGGGATATTTTTGTCCAACCTAACCCTGCTTTAAACTTCTCCACAACTTTATCTCTGACTAGTCTGGTGTGTTCCTTGGCCTTCATGATGCTGTTTGTTCACTAACATTCTCTAACAAACCTCTGAGGGCTTCACAGAACAGCTGTATTTTTACTGAGATTGAATTACACACAGGTAGACTCTATTTACTAATTAGGTGACTTCTAAAGGCAATTGGTTCCACTAGATTTTAGTTAGGGGTATCAGAGTAAAGGGGGCTGAATACAAATGCACACTTTTCAGATGTTTATTTGTAAAAAAAAATGTGAAAGCCATTTATCATTTTCCTTCCACTTCACAATTATGTGCCACTTTGTGTTGTCTATATCATAAAATCCAAATAAAATACATTTATGTTTTTGGTTGTAACATGACAAAATGTGGAAAATTTCAAGGGGTATGAATACTTTTTCAAGACACTGTATGTAAAACATTAGAAATAAGTGCCTATACTGTTTAAAATTCAGTAATACATTGTGTTACTATTTAAACAAATGCATAATTTCTTAGGGCTCCATTCACACTTGTATGACTCCAAAGTTGCAATGATTTTGGAGTGCAACTTTGATGCAACTTTGGATGGGTGCTACTTGAATACAACTTTGGCTTAGACCAGTGATAATGGACAACTGTTGCACAACGCTGAGACACTCACACGGCCAACATGGCCAACATTTACAATTACATTCGACATTCTAACTAGCTAACAATAGCTCTAACTAGGCATTCAAGTGACAACCCCCCCAACAACTCAATACTCAGTTCTCTTACTCATCACCTTAACACATATACCCGGACGAAAATGCCCCTGATACTTATTGCAATACCTCAGGGAGTGTTTGTGTAGTGCCCATTTACCTCCTGTAGTGAACTCCATCATCCAATAGGGCTAAAAAACCCAGAGGTATATTCAACCCCAGTACTTGCTTGACCTCAAGTATCAACCATCTCCATCCTGGATATTAAAGTGATGCATCCCCAATAACTCTCAATTACAATATGTCTTTTTATCCCACTGTTAAGTCAGAGTTACAGTATACCATGCCTGCCACACCTTTTCAAATTTCTTCCCACATCCTCTAGATAAGGAAGTCGCTTTACAAAATGGCATCACTGAATTCACTAGCCCTTTCTAGAAAGGTAAGCTAGGGGCCTCCGTTTTCCTCCAGTGTAACAAAATGGCCTTCCTACCACAAAACAATAGGATATTGAGCAGGGTTCTGTGCGCCCGTGATGGGACTACCTCCACCAAGGAGACACACTCTGATCGTTAATGGAATAGGGACCACTAGGACCTCTGTTATGCAGGAGGTAACCTCAGTTCAGAACTGTTGGATCTGAGGGCAACCCAAGAAAATTAGATTCAGGTATGACTTTAATGCAATTTTTGAGGGTTAACATTAAAATCTACGGCCCTCAAGTTGCATGAAAGTCAGACCAAACCAGTGCATGAACTAGTCGCTGCAACTTTAAGTCCCAAATATATGAATGGTTATCATTGGAAAACATGGGGAACAACTTGTCATGCGACTTTGATGTCCAAAGTTGCATGACAAGTCACACAAGTGTGACTGGAGCCTTATTACATAGTACTAGTACATCACAGGACACAGAGCAGGCTATACATCATGACCTACCTACTAACAGTGAAGTGTTCCTTAAAGTGGAGTTCCACCCAAGTACTTCTTACCCCCTGACATGCCACATTTGGCATGTCATTTGTTTTGGAGGGAGGGTACCTAGTTTTAACAGGTACCCAGCTCCCACTTCCGCTCAGGCCACCTAGCCGACTCCTCCTCTCCCTGCAATCTTCTGGGACACGTCACAGGTCCCAGAAGATTGCACGGCCATTCAGGAAGGGAGAGAAGCGAGGCTTCGGGCGGCCGCATCGCTGGACCGTAGGACAGATGAGTATCTATAAAAGTCAGCAGCTACACTTTTTGTAGCTGTTGACTTTTAATAAACACAGAACCGGGTGGAAATCCGCTTTAATATACATTACTAAATGTAGACTCAAATGTGCATATAAAACAATAAAGCTCATAAATCACACAATCTTCAAAAATCATGTGCAGAAAAAGGTAAAAAAAAACGTGACGACAATCCCATATATCATCCAATTAGGTTGTAAGTAGAAAAACGTGAGAACAGTTTGAAGTACAATGCTGTTTGCTAAACACTAGATCCTCAAATGATCCCAGCAGGGATCAGGAGATTGTCTTCCAGATACATGTTTACACAAGAGATGCTATGGATGGATGGTACCCAGGCCATGGAAGGACATGTAGCAGGGATTGCCTATAATGCGACCAGTTGGCGCTGGACCCTGTGAATACGGAACCCTGTGCAGTTTGCGACAGACCAAGGTGTTTCTGGTAGGGTGCTGTACAGGTACCGGCCTGTGGACCCCAAAGGTGAGGGGGAATCGAGTCCCTGAAGATCTGGTGTTACATAGCCTGTCGTGATGGGTGAAGATTGGATCCTTCAGCAATTTCCCAATGGATCCCTCAACTTATTTTCTAGGCCTATGGCTTGAAGGGTAAGGCTTTATGTACACTAATCTACATTTACTGCAGCTGAGGTAAAACGCAAACCACAGAAAAACTGCGGCAAAAACATGCCATCGTTTTACCGCGTTTTGTGTTTTCCTGCAGTCGGCGGTCAGAATATTTCTATCCTGAAAGCAATTCTTCAGGTTGAAGCTGGCTTAATTGTGGCAGCTCCTAAACTCTGCTTAAAGCCTATGTGTACATTGACACATAGGGGGTGATTTACGAAAGCCGTGCTCCATCAGTAGAGGCGCACGGTGAGGCGCAACGCACATTTCCATATTTTCCGAAATGGTGCGCCAGTAACAGAGCGCGAATCCCCCATTTACTATAGTGATCTTTGCTCACGGGAGAATGCAATCTGTGCGCCACTATGGACATGGCGTACGGCATCTCCAAATCAATATTGGCAGAAGATGGAGGTGCCAATGTTATGGGGTGATGTGAGGAAGTTTAGTAACAACTGCCCAAGTAACAAATATGCCCAAACTAGAATGAGAAAGTAACTTTTTCAGAGAAAGCCTGCTGTGCCCGCAAGTACGTTTAGAACTGTGTGAGATCAATGTAAGCACTGCGCATGCGCAAGCGGCTCTTGCGCTCATTCAAATGTGTTTGTTGACTGCACAGCCAAAATCATAGTAAATGTTAAGCAATGTACACGCAATTGCGTGGGTTGAACGGGCGCACCTCTAAACTTGACAATTTTTTTTTTTATGCTGGTTCACCTTTATGTATTTTTTAAAGGAGATTTGCACACAGGTCATGTTACCATGCTACGTTGCCAACATATGATATGCACCTTGTTAAATTATGTAAAATAAATGACTCTCGCTCCTCTAGCTCCTCCTAAAAGGGCATTTAACCTTCCCTCTCTATTGCATGTGATTTCCATGGACTAGCTTTTGCTTTTAAAGGGGAACTCCACACTCCATTCTCCAATGCTCTTGTCTCCCCCCTCTAACCCCTTGGATTTCTATGGGCTAACTTTTGTTTTTAAAGGGGAACACCACACTCCACTCCATTCTCAAAAGGCTGTGAGCTGCCTTCACTAATCCAAACCACATCTTTTTTCAGAGCATACAACAGGGCCAGCTAGGAAAGGGGCGAGAAGAGCGATCGCCCAACCCCTTCCTGAACCATACAAGGCCACATGCACTCAACATAGCTGGCTGCCTTTGTGGCATGTTGGGCTCAGCCCAATACCAACCACAAAGCACCTTGTACCCACTAGTTTAAAGAGGTTTTCCACATTGTATGTGTGTGTGTTTTTATGTTTTATGTGTTTTGTTAATTTTCATGCAACAGATTTCCCAACTGCAGCTTAACTAGGCTGATTGGCATGGCAAAACAAAAAATGGTGTGATTTGTCTAAAAGTTACTTTCCTGGTGCCTTCATGGTAGCATATGCATGGATTGTGCTGCCATGGATAGGCACCAGGAAAGGAGAATTACAGAGAGGTAAGTATTCAATTTTTCCATTTTAGCGCAGTGGTTCTCAGCCTCAGTCTTCAAGTACCCCCGACAGGACATGTTGTGGGAATTTTATCTTAGCTAAAATAGCTGTCCAAAATACCAAGCTATTGATTGTGATTCAAAGCACCTGTGCAAGATGAAGGAAAACCTGCAAACATGGCCTGTTAAGGGTACTTGAGGACAGGGTTGAGAACCACTGATTTAGAACACTGGGCTAGAATCTAGCTCAAGACAATCCTGTTCTAATTGTGGACATTTGAGGGAAACCAAGCGAGTGTTAGAACCCCTGCTTGTCTTTTTTCTAGGTTGGGCTTTGTGTCCCTTTTCTGAAAATTGGCTTCACTTCCTGTCACATAGCCAAACAGGAAGTGAGGGTAAAACCTACCAATGTCTTTCCTTGGGGACACACAGGTCAATCTAACTAGTGTCCCCATTAGGCAAATTGCACTCTAGCACTTTGTTGTGTACACCCAAAATTGTTAGGTATTTTGGGGTCTATTAAAGGCAAATCCACTCTGCAATACAAGTGTACTTTCTGTAAATCTGAGGAAGCACTGGTGATTTTATCATCCAATCATGTAGAAGCAGAGATGCTGTTTTTTAATTTTTCTTGCATGTCCCCCTCGGATCTCCAGCAGGGAGTCGCAGGTGGGATTTGAACCAGCAACCCTTTTTGCTGCTAGGTGAAAGTGCTAACCACTACACCACTCTGCTGCCCAAATATATATCTATAGATGTAGGTTCTTGTGTCCACCAGCAGATAGAAGTTGGATAGATGCCACACTCCCAATTCTGGAGGCATAATAATGGTCTAGCACAGGGGGTCCTTAAACTACGGCCCTCCAGTTGTTCAGGAACTACAATTTCCATCATGCCTAGTCATGTCTGTGAATGTCAGAGTTTTACAATGCCTCATGGGTTGTGTAGTTCCGCGACAGCTGGAGAGCTGTAGTTTGAAGATTCCGGATCACTCTAGCATGTCTTGAAAAAAAGGTGGTTTCTCATTCTTTCTGATAGAAATATCATTAGGAAAATACAAGTGGGTCATGGCACATCTACATTCCAAATTTGGCACTTAAGATGATGCACTATGCAAGCTGATTGGTCAATCTCTTTACAACTCGATATTTAGGCAAAATAGGTAATAGGAAGACGCACTTGAACAATTAATTCAAATTATATGAAATCAATCAGGCTCTTAAATCACAAAATCTAATTTATTTAAGATCTGATTGCAGTGTATGGTCACCTTTAAAGATCAAGATCTGAAAATATACAATTATTGGGTTTAGAAACTCTTCTCTGTTCTTTGTAATGTATTGAAAGATTTGGGTAAAAAAAAAAAACAAAAACAAACATTTCAAAGATATATTAGAAGTAATAGGAATGAGATTAGCATCAAAAAGGTTAATTAACTGAGAACACCTACTAATTGCCTAACAAGACACATCCAATGAGATGAATCTAATAAACTGGATTGGGTATGCACTATTATCAATGAGAAAACCGCAGTTACCCTAGCGACAGTTGCGGTGTACATACGCGGGTATTTATTATCGTTATTTCCGCTTCAAAGTGTGCCAGTTCGCACGTTCGGTTAATGACTTTTCCAGCGCACCAATTAATGTATGAACTGGCGCAACGCATTCTTCTTAGTAAATCAGCCTCATAGTTATTTTTATGGAGTTAAGTTTAGGAGCTTTGGCAAAAAAAAAATAACCAAAAGCTCCTAAATTCAAGTTTAGGTGTGACCAGTGTAGGCTAGTGTACATGAAGCCTTATGCCCCGTACACACGATCGTACTTTCCGACAACAAAACCGTGGATTCTTGTTCGAAGGTTGTTGGCTCCAACTTGTCTTGCATACACACGGTCACACAAATGTTGGCCAACAATTACGAACGTGGGAACGTGGTGACGTACAAGACGTACGACGAGCCGATAAAAAGGAAGTTCAATAGTCATGTGATATCTCCATTACGAACGCTAGTTTTACAAGACCGAGTGCTTGATTCCGAGCATGCGTGAACTTTTGTGCGACGAACTTGTGTGCACACAATCGGAAAGTCTGACAACAAAGTTTTGTTGGCGGAAAATTTGAGAACCTGCTAGACAACATTTGTTGGCGGAAAGTCTGACAACAAATGTTCGATGGAGCCTACACGCGGTCGGACTTTCAGCCAACAAGCTCACATCCAACATTTCCCGTGGGAAAATACGAACGCGTGTACGCGACATAAGGCTTCTCTTTTTCAAGTAAAGGCTCACTCTATTAGTAGTGTGGGGGCCTCTTGGGTCATCCGTCATCAGGGGTCATTGACTGAGATTTGCAAGGCTGCAACTTGGGCTTCGGTATATACCTTTAGGCTCAGTTCACACTGGGGCGACTTGTCAGGCGACCTAGCCGCCTGACAAGTCGCCTCCCGTTCTGTACAATGGAACCGTTCTAATCGGAGCGACGCAAGTCGCTCCGACTTGGAAGAAAGGTTCCTGTACTACTTTGGGGGCGACTTGCATAGACTTCTATACAGAAGTCGTCTTGCAAGTCGCCCCGCAGTCGTGTGCAGGTCGCCTCGGTGAGGCGACCTGCAAGTCGTGCCGCGTCTAGTGTGAACCGGCACTTACGAGGTTTTACCAGGTGGAATTAAGGTCTGCCAGGGATGCTGCTTTTGGCCACAGTGTTTTGAGGGCTGCAGAGAAGTTTCCCTGGGCCCGATGGTGGATTCTGTGTCCCCCACCTCTCATGTGCATTGCTTTGGGACATCTCAGGTAGTCGTGATTCATAGCCTGCTCTGTGTCGCATAATGTACGATAAAGAAAACGGTACACACACAGACTTCCCTTCCCGTTTCTGAGGGTTCATTGCTTGCTACAAAACCGAGGAGCTTCCTGATTGGGAGGGGTTATATAAGGGGGCTTCCTGTCTATTTTTCTGCTAGTATTCATTTATCTATAGGTGGTGCATAACCCAGGTGGTCATGATTTATAGCCTGCTGTGTGTGTGTGTGTGTGTGTGTCCCATGCTTTACTCCAGGAAATGGATTTTACAGGTAAGTACAAAAATCCATTTATTGCAATGGTCTTTCCTATTCCTGAAAATTCCCCTAAAAGTAAAAGTGTCTAGCCGTGCCTAAACACGTTCATCTCCTAAACTTGCCCCAGGCAACATTAACTAGAATGATTGGCAAATATGAGACAGAAAGCACAAAACAAAATATATTTGGCAGAAAACTTCGACAATTTTCCATAGGAAAAACTGTTAAATATAAAATGATGTACATTTAGTGCAGTCTTAGATTAATTTCACAGTTATGACTCTGCAGGGATACATCCATCTTACCATCCTCCTCTGTACTCTAAAGAAATGCAGCAATTTAGGAGGACCAGTAGTGAAAAACAAAAACATAGTTATTAGAATATGCAGAATGCAAGTCATACACAAAAATTCATGCAAATGCTGGCAAACCTTGTGTATTAGTAGGATTCCAGTTTGTACACCTACAGTATCTCACAAAAGTGAGTACACCCCTCACATTTTTGTAAATATTTTATTACCGTATATCTTTTCGTGTGACGACACTGAAGAAATGACACTTTGCTACAATGTAAAGTAGTGAGTGTACAGCTTGTATAACAGTGTAAATTTTCCGTCCCCTCAAAATAACTCAACACACAGCCATTAATGTCTAAACCGCTGGCAAAAAAAGTGAGTGCACCCCTAAGTGAAAATGTCCAAATTGAGTCCAATTAGCCATTTTCCCTACCCGGTGTCATGTGACTGGTTAGTGTTATAAGGTATCAGGTCTGAATGGGGAGCAGGTGTGTTAAATTTGGTGTTATCGCTCTCACTCTCTCATACTAGTCACTGGAAGTTCAACATGGCACCTAATGGCAAAGAACTCTCTAAGGATCTGAAAAAAATAATTGTTGCTCTACATAAAGATGGCCTAGGCTATAAGAAGATTGCCAAGACCCTGAAACTGAGCTGCAGCACGGTGGCCAAGACCATACAGCGGTTTAACAGGACAGGTTCCACTCAGAACAGGCCTCGCCATGGTCGACCAAAGAAGTTAAGTGCACGTGCTCAGCGTCATATCGAGAGGTTGTCTTTGGGAAATAGACATATGAGTGCTGCCAGCATTGCTGCAGAGGTTGAAGGGCTGGAGGGTCAGCCTGTCAGTGCTCAGACCATACGCCACACACTGCATCGAATTGGTCTGCATGGCTGTCATCCCAGAAGGAAGCCTCTTCTAAAGATGATGCACAGGAAAGCCCGCAAACAGTTTGCTGAAGACAAGCAGACTAAGGACATGGATTACTGGAACCAGGTCCTGTGGTCTGATGAGACCAAGATGAACTTATTTGGTTTAGATGTTGTCAAGCGTGTGTGGCGGCAACTAGGTGAGGAGTAAAAAAACAAGTGTGTCTTGCCTACAGTCAAGCATGGTGGTGGGAGTGTCAGGGTCTGGGACCGCATGAGTGCTGCCGGCACTGGGGAGCTACAGTTCATTGAGGGAACCATGAATGGCAACATGTACTGTGACATACTGAAGCAGAGCATGATCCCCTCCCTTCAGAGACTGGGCCGCAGGGCAGTATTCCAACATGATAACGACCCCAAACACACCTCCAAGTCGACCACTGCCTTGCTAAAGAAGCTGAGGGTAAAGGTGATGGACTGGCCAAGCATGTCTCCAGACCTAAACCCTATTGATCATCTGTGGGGCATTCTCAAATGGAAGATGGAGGAGCTCAAGGTCTTTAACATCCACCAGCTCTGTGATGTCGTCATGGAGGAGTGGAAGAGGACTCCAGTGACAACCTGTGAAGCTCTGGTGAACTCCATGCCCAAGAGGGTTAAGGCAGTGCTGGGAAATAATGGTGGCCACACAAAATATTGACACTTTGGGCCCAATTTGGACATTTTCACTTAGTGGTGTACTCACTTTTGTTCCCAGCAGTTTAAACATTAGTGGCTGTGTGTTGAGTTAATTTGAGGGGGCAGCAAATTTACACTGTTATACAAGCTGTACACTCACTACTTTACATTGTAGCAAAGTGTCATTTCTTCAGTGTCAAAGAAAAGATATAATAAAATATTTAGGAAAAAAAGAGGGGTGTACTCACTTTTGTGAGATACTGTATACCACACCCTGTTGGAGAGTCAGTTTGTACACCCACCTCTTACTCTGTTGGAGAGGCAGTGAGTACACTCACCTCAAACAGTGTTGGACAGCCACTGAGTAAACCCACTTCAAACCACGTTGGGGAGTCAGTGAGTACACCCACCTAAAACCCTGGTGGAGAGCCAGAGAGTACACTTATCTCAAACCCTGTTGAATAATCAGTGAGTACTCATATCTAACCCTGCTGGAGAGGCAGTGAGTGCACCCAGCTAAAACTCTGGTGGACAGACAGTGAGTACACCCACCTCAAACTCTAATGGAGCCACCCACCTCAAACCCTGTTGGAACGTTAGTGAGTACACCTATATCATACCCTGTTGGATAGACAGTTTTTACACCCACCTTTAACCCACTGGAGAGGCAGTGAGAATGTAGGCAGGTGCAGTCTACTTTCTCCACTGCAGGTGGTGCTCAAACCCTGCAGCATTGTGGAGGGAGCGGAAGTCAAGAGGAACATGGTTCCTCTATGGTTTCCAGGGTCACTGGGGAAGCTATCAGTATGGATGTTGCTGCCCCATGTGACTCTAGCAGCCATCTTGGGTCAGGCAGAGCCTATTTAAGGCCCTGGCTCCCAGGCTTGATGCATAATTTCGCATGTGGGTAGTGTAGGGACAGGTCACTCATCTGACAGGGACAGATATTAGTTGCAGGGAGAGGCTCTAGACGAGTAGGGTAAGGATAAGGACACACTATCCTTCCTGGAAATCTCCCCATTTGAGTACAACGAGCGAGGATGCAAATCGCCCCTCAAGACATATGCTTTTGGCACATCTGAAACCTGTTTTACTACACACTGCTGTTATAATCTGTGAGTGCCCCCCGGTCAGGTGCCTTCCCACCGGGTTGTTGTGAATTACTGGATTCTGCATTAATACAAGTTCTGTTTTTTGCAACTGGACTCTGTGTGTTTACTGCCCCCACACCATGCTGCACATCCCTACAAGTAAACCCATCTCAAACTCTGATGGAGACCCAATGAGTAAAATCACCTTAAACCCTGTTGGAGAGTAAGTGAGTGCATCCACCTCAAACCCTGTTGGAGACCTGGTGACAGTGAGTACATTTACCTCAAACCCTGGTATAGAGCCAGTGAGTACATTTATCTCAAACCCTGTTGGATAGCCAGTGAGTACTCCCACCGCAAACCTTTTCGGAGAGTCAGTGATCACACCTACCTCAAACCCTGCTAGAGAGTCAGTGAGTACACCCGCATCAAACCCTGTTGGAGAATCAGTGAGTACATCCACCTCTAACTCTGGTAGGAAGCTAGTAAGTACACCCACCTCAAACTCTGTTGGAGACCCATTGAGTACGCCTGTCTCAAACCCCTTTGAAGAGCCAGTGAGTGCTCCCACTTCAAACCCTGTTGGAGGGTCAGTGAATTCAAACTCTGGTGAGAGCCAGTGAGTACACCTATCTCAAAACCCTGTTGCAGAACCTGTTTGTACACCCACCTCAAACCCTGGTGGAGGGTCAGTGAGTACACCCATATCATACCCTGTTGGATAGACAGTTTTTACATCCACCTGTAACCGTGGTGGACAGGCACTGTGTACACCGACCTCAAACTCTGGGGGAGAGACAGTGAATACACTTGCCCCAAACCCTTTGGAGAGCCAGTGAGTACACCCCCACCCCAAACTCTTGTGGAGAATCAGTGAGGACACTTATCTCAAATGCTTTTGGGGAGGCAATTTGGACACCACCTCAAACCAGGTTGGAGAGCCAGTGATTAAACCCATAGCAACCGGACTAGTGACAAAGAATTGATTGCTGTCCCTTTTAAAAAAATCAACATTGTAACAACTGTAATGCCTGCTGCTGGTACTAAAAAGATGCGTGGACAGCATTCACATCTACATTTTAATTATTATCAACATACACTATTTTACCAAAAGTATTGTGACGCCTGCCTTTACACGCACATAACCTTTAATGGCATCCCAGTCTTAGTCCGTAGGATTCAATATTGAGTTGGCCCACCCTTTGCTGCTATAACAGCTTCAACTCTTCTGGGAAGGCTGTCCACAAGGTTTAGGAGTGTGTCTATGGAAATGTTTGACCATTCTTTCAAAAGCCCATTTGTGAGGTCAGGCACTGATGTGAACGAGAAGGCCTGGCTCGCAGTCTCCACTCAAATTCATCCCAAAGGTGTTCTACCGGGTTGAGGTCAGGACTCTGTGCAGGCCAATCAAGTTTCTCCACCCCAAACTCTCTCATAAATGTTTGTTTGTGCACTGGTGCGCAGTCATGTTGGAACAGGAACGGGCCATCCCCAAACTGTTCCCACAAAGTTAGGAGCATGAAATTGTCCAAAATGTCTTGGTATGCTGATATCTTAAGGGTTCCCTTCACTGGAACTAAGGGACCAAGCCCAACCCCTGATAAACAACCCCCACACCATAATCCCTCCTCCACTAAATTATTTGGATCAGTGCACAGAGCAAGGTCAATAAAGACATGGATGAATGAGTTTGGGGTGGAGGAACTTGACTGGCCTGCACGGAGTCCTGACCTCAACCCGACAGAACACCTTTAGGATGAATTATAGCGGAGACTGTGTGCCAGGAGTTCTTGTCCACATCAGCGCCTGACCTCACAAATGCGCTTCTGGAAGAATGGTCAAACATTCCCATAGACACACTCCTAAACCTTGTGGACAGCCTTCCCAGAAGAGTTGAAGCTGTTATAGCCGCAAAGGGTGGGCCAACTCAATACGGAACTCTACGGACTAAGAATGGGATGCCATTAAAGTTTGTGTGTGTAAAGGCAGGCGTCCCAATATATTTGGTAATATAGTGTCAATTATTATTATGCATAGCACATTTAATAGATTATTTTAAATAATACATGTTTGGGGGTTGACTAACAAACTGAAACTTCAAGACGTTCAATGAGCTGAAATGTGAGGCGACCTTGGTTCTAACCTTCCTCTACTCTATCCAAAACTGGAGTTTGGCTATAAATCCGCGCACTCATATTTCTACATGAAATTTATTTTTGTGCTACGGTCGGACTACACTTACAAAATAATCAACGGTTTTGTCTTTTCTACACAGCTTAATCCTATGATGTAATGGGATTCTATACGGTTGCATTTTCCCCCCACTAAATCTATCTGTGTAATAGACAGCGATATTAAATACACATCAGTGACTGAACTGGAATACTCTGTGGGCTGGAAAAAGTGAGAGTTAAGGGCAAGTTGTGTTTATTGGCAAACTGAAAATGTGGAAAAGAAAAACATGCATGGCATCGATGTCACCATGCCCCATCGAACGTTACAAATAATCCTATTTGGAGATCTCGATCTTGCCTCTGTCAAGCATTTCATGTTCTGTTTAACATTCGTCATCTCCAAGCCAGGTGTACAAGTGAGACAGCAAACCCTTCCATCATCAGTGCATCTATTTCTGGATGGTGCATCTTGCTGAGTTAAAATAAACTCATACCATAACCATTGCCAACTCCTTCTAAAACGCTGACAAAGACGTGCCTCTAATGTACGAGTATTGTGCCTGTCTCTACAAAGCCACCCACCGCTACCTCTCCTAAGGAGAGCGCAAGCTGGGGTAAAAAAGTCACAAGTTACCTTATAATATGTTGGAGATGCCCATTCCAATTCAGTCCTTGTTGGAATGGGCATCTGATACACATGTTCATGTTAAGTGTATGTTGTATGTGTTCTATGTTGTAAGTGTAAAGCCCCGTACATACGTTCGGACTTTCCGACGGGAAATGTTCGATGTCAGGCTGTTGGCGGAAAATCCGACCGGGTGTATGCTCCATCGGACAATTGTTGTTGGACTTTCCGCCAACAAATGTTGGCTAGCAGGTTTTCAAATTTTCCGCCAACAAATGTGTGTTGCCGGTTTTTCCGTACACAAGTCCGTCGGACAAAATTCCAAAGTACAAAGCAAGGAAGCAAGGACGGGCCAAAAGCCGATGGTCTTGTAAACTAGCATTCATAATGGAGAATTAACATTCGTGACGTGGCAAATTATGAAATCTCAAAATGCAGCGCACAATTCTCTTCTTCTTTAATGGGATAATAATGAAGCTGCTTTGCTGGTGATACTGATGGAGTTATTGCAAACAAATTTTCAAAGGCTTTTTTTTTTTTGTGATATCAAGAATAATATTATTATGCTTTTTTTTTTTATTTTGGCAAGTTACCACAACACCATTATCCCGTAGTTTTGAAGATCAAAGATACAACTATGTTGGTGTCCCTTGTTAATTTTACATTGTATTTTTTAAAATGTAACTGCCTACTCCCAAAATGTCATTTGAAGTAAAACACATAGCCAAGTATTATTCTACACAATTTTTTTATTGTGCATTAAAAACAGAAAACAAATAAAATTAGACATGTTATCTGCCAACAGAACTTAACTGAAAAGTGCATTCTATGCATCCAAAAATATAGAAAATATACCAAATCAAATCATTATTCAACCAAAAAAATAATGTCAAAACAATAACTCCAAGGCCAATAATAAATAACACGTTATCTCCTCCGATTCCGCAGCATATCTGGTTGACGAACGGCAGTTCAGAAACAAACTGAAAAGTGCAAAATGAAAAGAGCGATTCAACACTCACCAAACTTCTACTAAGACAAAATTAGCAGAAGGAGCCCAAAGGGGGGCACTAAAGAGCTGAAAACTAACGTAGTACATGACTACGTTCGTAATTGTTGGCCAACAATGGTATGCAAGACAAAGTTGGGCCAACGCCCTTCGGACAAAATTCCACGGTTTTGTTGTCGGAAAGTCCGATCGGCCTTAACACTTCCAGGTATTTATTACCTTCCATAGAGATTAATGTACACCCCCTGGCAATGGCTTTGTATGCTCTTTTCTTCAGAAGTATGGTGCCATCTTTTGTTCAGGATGGAACCATTTTTGATCCGCTCAGTTGAGAAGCTGGCTAAGGAATGTAATAGTGATGCCTCTGCAGTTCTTGGTGGTGTTCACAATTGTCTAAAACAAATCAGTCCCTTAAAGCCGAGCTCCAGGCTCCTTCAGAAAAAATTAAAGGTCAGCATCTACAAATACTGTAGCTGCTGACTTTTAATATTAGGACACTTACCTGTCCAGGAATCCAGCGCTGTCTTCAATGCTGCTGCTGCCACCATCTCGGCTAAGGGAAACTGGAAGTGAAGCCTTGCAGCTTTACAGCCGGTCTCCTACTGCACATGGGCGAAGCGCGCTGTGCTTTGTGAATGGCCCGGCAGCAGAGAAAGGAGGAGGGGAGCCGAACTTCTGCTGAGTTCACTGCGGTGAAGTCAGCTGGAAGTGGGAGCGGGTACCTGTCAAAACCAGGTACCAGCTCCCCTCTCGCTCTCAAAAGGTGGCAAATGTGGCAGCGGAAACGGGGGAAGAGGCAAACAAGGAAAACTTCCTCTTTTGGGAGGAGCTCCACTTTAAGCCCTGGTTAACACCGGTGTGGCTTTGAAATTGCGCTACTTCAGCACAATTTCAAAACCACACATCAGTGCGATTTGCACTGCTGATTTCATTGCGTTTTGCGACTTAATTTAACAGAAGTATATGCAAGTCGCAATGAAATCAGTAAAAACGAGTGCAGGAACCTTTTTCATAATGCCTGCTCCATGAGTCACAGCAATATGAACGGTTCCATTGCCAGCAATGGGGTGCGACTTGTCATGTGATTTGGAAGTGTCAAATCGCATGACAAGTAGCACCGGTGTGAACTGGGGTTAATGGAGCTTCTCACCTTGCTACAATGTTGCAGTCTGAATACTGGGAGAGGGGTTCTTCCTGCTTGCAGCAGAGTGGTGGCATCATCTCAGCTGGCCCTAGGCAAAGACACTTCAATGGAGCACAATGACAGCTTTAAATGATAATTATTATTTTTTTTTTTTAACATGATATTGTTGCTGTATAATGTTACATGTCTGGAATTTACTGATAGCTACTGAGAAGTCCACTTTACAAACAGTGCTTCCTTTTCCCAGGAACATCATAAACCTCCATACTTTTTGAGATGGGAATGAGGGACACCTATTAGCAAACATATGTTGGCATAGGACACACCCCCTGCCACACCCCATTCGATGAGAATTATACAAAAAATGATTAGTGAAACCCACAAGTGATTTTTTTACCACTACTATTCCTTTATATTGGCTTTTGAAATTTGCAAATGCAGCTATTTAGAAATTGGATGAGAGGTTTAGCACTGGGAAACACTTTTTTAATGATAAAATGTTGTTTTTTTTATACAACTATAAAGATCAGACCAAAATGAGGGACAAATGAGGTGGAAGAAGGGACAGAGGGGCTTTGTTCCAAATCAGGGACTGTCCCTCGAAATCAGGGAAAGTTGGGAGCTATGGAACAATGTATACACATGGGGGAAGTTACTAGACATTGATTTAATGCAGGATCATTGTGACCAGATACAATGGCAGGTAATTCACAAGCAGTTCTCCGACCTACACAGTTGCAAACACTTAAAACATAACAATAGATTTAAATATGACCCCCAGTTGGCCTCCCTTGCCCTGTGCATCAAAGCCTTATTCTCCCACAGAAACCCTCCCTGCCACTTGATCACTTTCAGATTTGTTTATGTGCAATACTGGAGCCATAGCTCCCAACTGTCCCTGATTTCGAGGGACTGTCCCTGATTTGGAGCAATGTCCCTCTGTCCCTCATTTTGGTCTGATCTGTATAGATGTATATAAAATGCACTTTTTATCTATCAAAAAGTGTTTTCCAGCACCAAACCTTTCATCTGATTTCTAAATTGCTGCATTTGTAAATTCCAAAGGCCAATATAAAGGAATAGTAGTGGTAAAAAAAGCACTTGTGAGTTTAACCAATCTTGTTTTTTGTACAATTCCCCTTTAAGGGGGTGTGGCAAGGGGGGGTGTCCTATGCCTGCATACTTTTGCTGATAGGTGTCCCTCATTTCTATCTCAAAAAGTTGGGAGGTGTGTAAGAGCCAATAATGCAAATAACATTTAAAGGGATGATCATTTTTTAAAAGGCCTCCTGAGATATATATGTGACACAGTGTTGTATTCTTGTCATCTATCTGATGGATTAGAGGAAGAAACAACATTGGGGATGGGGCAGTTAGACTCAGCAGCAGCCTGGCCACCGCAATATTTGAAAATCACTCTTCTGGATTTTTGGGTCTGTCTGATGTGCATGCATGGGATTACCAGTCATGACAGGAGAAGAGCCAAAGTTCTCGAAGAAAGGAGGGATGAAGTGAGCACCAACCCCTAGCTCCATGAGCCCCAACCCCAGGGTGCTTGTTATGCAAAAATCCACCCCCCTTAATGGCAGCCTTTATATTGGTTAGAGCAATCTGTACACTGCAATGAGGGGTCCTATGGATATAAGGAAGTAGGGAAGGTGCAACGATTAAGATTCTGCTATTGAGAGCTGCTATTGCGCAATTGTTTTTTTAAATTGAAGCTGTATAAACTGATGTATGAAGGATAGGAGTTAAATCAAAACCCCCTATCTAATGCTCTACACTAGGATATTACCAATCCCTTCCTCCGGGTTGCCCTCTAATTAACCACTGGTATAGAAAATAAGAAATATTCAAATGCCCATTTTACTCACCTGAACTAAAATGGTCACAACAATCTTCTCCCTTGTGCTGTTTGCTTCCTGGGGTCCTTCTTTGGTCTTTCCTTGGGGGCACATCATCACTCTGCCCTGGGGTCACAGACAAATGTTGCAGAGAGTGTCACTGTGCCATTATGTTTGGCTATTCTCTCCAACATTTAGGACTTACCACTGAAGAAGGAGGAGGATGAAGAAGACCTGTGACATCATGTGCATGAACTAAAAACCCATGGAATAACTGTAAGTGAAAAAAAAATAATTAGAGGTGGCAAAGGTGGGTGATGTGCAATTTGGAGTTGAGCCGTAGTTAAAGTACAACTAAAGGCTTTTGCATGACAGTCTAAACAAGTACCAAATCCAGCCAAATCCTCCTTCATTTGTGTCTCACGTGCTTTCCCTCCCAGACACTGCAGCTCACAATGTGAGGGTTTGAAGCAACAGAAGCATTGCTGCTAATCCAGAAAACATTGGGCAGGGTTAGCTGTGATAGGTGCTGAATAACAGGCTTATGAATCCGCAGTGACATTGCTGATAGCCACAGCCTACATGAGAGCGGCAACTCTGCTTCAATTCGGGAGCAGGGCAGCATTGTTGCCACTCCATAACCGGAAGTTGCATTAGGTAAACTTCACTGGCAGGCTCAACAGGTATTTGCGGGGGTTTGCAGGGAGCTAAGAGAAAACTGTAAGTGCAAATGCTCTTAGGAAAAAGTGCTGCAGCACATATTATTTTTGAATACTGCAATGCAAAGTAACAAATGTTACATGCATTGCTGAGTTCATTTTGAATGCCACTATAGCAAGTCACCTTCATTAAAGCATGCTGCAATGCATGGTAGTACGTTGCCAAGCATAGCTTTACAAAAAAAATGGTCATGTGCGATTTTATGCAATTTATGGTGCCTTGGCAGACCATTCATTTTGAATTAATGCAAAGCATGAATGCGAAGCATGGTAAAGCATGATATAACGCTAAGCAATAACACACTGCAAAGAAGTAAATGGGCCGCAACATTTTTAGACTTTACTGGCTGCATGTTTGTTACATATCAGACAGACACTTATGCTGCGTACACACGACTGGACTTTTCGGCATCAAAGGTCCAACAGAACAAATCCGTCAGACAATTGGATCATGTGTGGGCTTCATCGGACCTTTGCTGTCTAAAAATCTGACGAACCTTAGAAATAGAACAAGTTTCAAATCTTTCCGGCGGACTTGATTCCTATTGAAAAATCTGTTCGTCTGTATGCTAGTCCGACGGACCAAAAACAACTCAAGGGCAGCTATTGGCTACTGGCTATGAACTTCCTTATTCTAGTCCAGTCGTACGTCATCACGTTCGAAATGATCGGACTTTGGTGGGATCGTGTATAGGCAAGTCCGTTTCGTTGGAACTCCGTCGGAACTCCGTCGAAAAGTCCTTCGGAGTTCAGTCCGATGAGAAGTCCGCTTGTGTGTACGTGGCATAAGGCCCCTTTCACATGGGTGCCTCTGTGAAGCGGGATCCAATCGCTCAGCAGGGGATCTCTCCACTGATCCCCGCTGAGCAGGTGGCTTGCAGGTCCTTGTCTGCTCCACTATGTCTATTGGACACAGACACAGCCTGCTCTCATCTATGGGGCAATGGAACCACCAAAGGATGGGGAATAGGCACCCATCCGTCTGTTTTTGGCGGACATGTTTCCGCTGACATCCACTGCTCCATAGAAGAGGCTGGAGGGTCTGCCTGAAAAACTGAAAGGTGGACCTGACTGGATCGCCCGTGTGAAAGAGGCCTTAGGCCTTAGGCCTGGGCTGAGCAAGAGTTCGGCCTGAACATTGCCTGTTCGCCCGTTCAGCGAACACCCAAATTGGCAGGGCGTTCATTGGGTTTTGGTCCCGCCAAACATCCTGCAATGAACTGCGCGCTGCACAGTGCATTCTAAGCCCAAATTGAACAAAGCTTTGCCCAATCAAGGTGCAGTGAATAGCTGGTTGTTAAGGAGTGGGCCGGGAAGCCGGTTGCAGCATCCTTAACAACCGATGAGTCAATTGGCTTCCCCACTGACCGCTTATTGCCGGCAATAAAAAAGTAAAAAAAAAAAAAAAAATGGCGTGGAGGTCCCTCCCATACATACCAAGCCCTTTGGGTATGGTATGGATTTTAAGGGGGACCCTACACCAAAATAAAAAAAAACGTGTGGGTTCCCCCCCCCCCAGTATCCATATCAGACCCTTATCCGAGCATGCAGCCTGGGAGGCCAGGAAAAGGTGGGGACGAGCGAGTGCCCCCCTCCTGAACCATACCAGGCCACATGCCCGTAACATGGGGTGGTGGGTGCTTTGGGGCGGGGGGCTCAGCCCCCCGCCCCAAAGCACCTTGTCCTCATGTTTTTGGGGACACGGGCCTCATCCCCACATCTCTGTGGGAATCTGTGGGCAGGGGGCTTATCGGAATCTGGAAGCCCGCGTTAACATCCCCCCCCCCACGTGAATGAGTATGGGGTACATAGTGCCCCTACCCATTCACCAAAAAAGTGTCAAAAATTAATGACAGTTTTTGACAAATCCTTTATTAAAAAATAAAAAAACAGTGTCCACCCGATGTAGATCCATCATCAATCGATACACCAGCCGCACTGTGGATCTAAAAAATTTAATATAATTGCTTTGCTGTCAACTTAGGCAAATCACTGAATGCCTGGCTTGTTGTTTGACAGTGCTTATATAGGCAAGGGGCGGAGCCACCTGGTAAAGTTACCTGGTGACACCGCCTCCTAGTGATGGCACCAGTGTACGTTGGGTCAGTGATGTCACAAGGGGGCGGTGCTACCAGGTGACGTGGCCAGGTGGCCCCACCCTTACCTACATAAGAATTGTCAAATGACAAGCCAGGCATTCGGCAGCTTGCCTTAGTTGATGGGGGAGCGATATATTTTTTTCTTTTTTGGGTCCAGCAGTGCTGTGGGCATCATGATTGACGATGGATGATGAGGGGACACTGTTTTTTTTAAATTTCTTTTTATTGTTTTTTAGAACAAAACAAAAACACACATACATCAAATAGTTCAGTGCATAGCAGTACACATGTGGACCGCCGTGCAGTCTCACATAACATTATTACAGGTGTGAGTTGAATGAGTTATCAGAGGAAGATCTGAAACACATAGTTTGCCCTTCAGCTATCTGGAATCACTATTTTCAGTCTGTCACAGTGTCCGCCTCATCACATAAATAGGGCCAGTTATGTATCTGCAAATATATGGATCTATTATATCTCTGTCCCCCCTTAGGCTGTTATTGGTTCAGCTAATCATTTACGCCATATTTTTTCATATTTCATGGGGCACCTTCTATTAGTATAGGTATCCTTGTATAATGAAAGGCTTTCATTAACCAGACGCTTCCATTGAGGTAAAGGATGGTGCAGAGGGTTTTTTCCAGTGCATAGCAATATTTTTCCGGGTATAAAAAAGCAACAACTCAATCAGAGTCCTTTTTGCAACAGTCGGTATGATTGTTTCTATGAACCCTAATAAGCATATATTCATTTTCATCGGCAGTGTGATGAGGCGACCAGATTGATCAGATCTATCACCTCTGTCCAGTATTGTCGAATCTTGGGGCAGTGCCAGAAGATATGTGAGAAGTCGCTTGGTGAGGTGTTGCATCTCCAGCATTCTGCGGAATGTTTGGGTTTCATCTTGTGGAGTCTATATGGTGTGTAGTATGCTCTATGTGCTATTTTACACTTCACAAGCCTGTCTCGTAGGGAAACCAAGGAGCTAAAGGGAAAGTCCCAGATATCATCCCAATCATCGTTGTCCAGTGTAGGAGTGTCTCGTAGCCAGCAGGACCAGAACTTTTCCAAGGGCGGGAGAGACACAAATATCAGGTGTTCATATAGGTGTGAGGTAGGCTTTTCAGCACATGAGTGTCTTCTCCAACCCTGACTGGACCACTATGCAGGAGGAAACTGGGAACTGAGCTGCAAAAGCATGAGTTGTAGATAGCAAAATATATAGTGTTGTGGAATTCTATTCTCTGAGGTAAGTTGCGATAGGGGGACCAAGGCATTTTGTGACACTATCTGTGATATGAATTTAACGCCATATTTGGTCCAAGCATATGGGTCTGGCAGTTTGAACAGATGGGGGAGGTTATGGTTTAGCCAAATAGGGGCATTCGGTGAAACTTTGTTGTTTCTGTATTTCTCTGTTGTCAGGCCCGCTTGCCAAGCCCGCAGGGTGGTACGTATGGAGGGAGTTAGAGGATATGGGGCACGAGGTCCCCTGTAGATCAGGAATTTAAGCGCCTCCAATTATCCCACCACTGCCGCCTCCAGCCCCGTAGAGGATTTCCTTCCATCTGAGTCCAGCCACCAGGCAGCGGTTACCTATTGTGTGGCTAGAAAATATTTTTAACAGTCAGGGAATGCCATACCACCCTGCGTTCTTGGCCTCATCAAGGTGGCCAATCTATATCTGGGTGATGAGGGGCCCCACAGGAAGGAAGAAAATAATTGGTTAAGTTTCTTAAAATAGGATTTGGGTATCCATTGCGGGGAGTGTTGAAAAAGGTAGGTGAGTTTAGAGATGATTTTCATTTTAAGAAGGTTGACCCTACCCCACAAGGACAGTGGCAGATTACCCCATGACTTGAGTTTGGTCTTTAGTTCAAGGATAACTGGGTCTAAATTGAGGGGGATGTAATCTGTAGCTTGAGAGGAAATATTTACACCCAGATATTTGAAAGTACCCATCTATTGAAGGGGGGGTGTTTGGTGGGGCCGTTGCCTTGGCTGCCTGGTCGATTGGGAACAGTAGGAATTTAGTCCAGTTGACTCATAACCCAGTGACAATCGCGAAGGTGTTTAGAACAGATATGGCCCCTTGCAGCGAAGGGCCCACGTCACTGAGAAAGAGCAGCGTGTCATCAGCAAACAGGGCTACCCTCTCCTCCAGCAGAACGATGCGTAGACCCTTGATGTGGGGGGGAGGTGCATAGCGCCTCCGCAACCGGTTTGATGGCTAGTGCGAACGATGCCGGTGAGAGGGGGCAGCCCTGCCTAGTTCCCCTGAAGAGCCTCAAGGAATCAGAAAGTCGACCTACCAGACTCACCGAGGAAGTGGGGCACTTGTAAATCACCCGGAGCCACTCAATAAATACCAAAGGGACCCCATTCTGCGCAACGTTTCCCACAAGAATGGCCACTCGGCTGTGTCAAAAGCCTTCTCTATGTCTAAAGAGGCTACTGAGCGTGTACCTTCATTGATGTGATGGGTATGTATATTGGTGAACAATCTGCGGAGGTTGACATCAGTGGCTCTGCGGGGCTTGAAACCGGTTTGGTCTGAATCTACCACTGATGGTAGCATGGGATATAGTCTAATGGCAAGACGTTTCGTTAATATTTTAAAGTCATTGTTTAGCAACGCTATTGGCCTGTAAGAAGCGCAGGAGGTAGGGTCTTTCAGGGATTTATATATCAAGGTCAAGTAGGCGTGATACATAGAACTCGGCAACCTCCCTTCTGACAAGCTATTCGTGTACAGCGAGGTCTATGGGCAGCCCATCAAGACCCAGAGCTTTCCCCAAAGGGAAGGATTGAATTGCATTTAGTACTTCCAAGGCCGTGAAGGGCTGCACCAAAGTCTCTCGTTCAGCGTCTGAAAGCCAGCTGAGCGCCAAGGGGTCCAAAAGGTCCCGTAGCTCCTCAGGCCGGAAATTGTGGGGCAAAGCAGAGGTGTATAATGTTTCATAAAAGCTGTTGCATGTACTTAGTATATCAGATGGGGAAGACACCTTCTCACCTGTAGGAGTAGTTAATGTGGATATAAGTGTAAGTGGTTGGTCATGTTGAGCTATCATGGCTAAAAAACGGCCGTTTTTGTCACCCTGCTCAAACTGCCTCTGCCTGTTCCCATAGGACTCCAGCTTAGTGATCTCTGTCATGTGGAGATGTAAGTCTCTTTGAGCAGCCATCAAGAGATCAAGATGTTTGGGGGTGGGGTCTGAATTATATGCAGTTGTATGATCTAATACCAACTGTTGCAAGGAGACGGTCACGATCGACCACTGTTTCTTTATAGCAGCAATGGAGGAAATGTATTGCCCCCTAGTATATGCTTTAAATGCGTCCCATGTAAATTCTGGAGAGGAGGACACCGCGTTCTGTTCCCAGAATTCTGTCAGCAAAGGCGGTAATTTATCTGCAAGGTCTGGATGAGAGACCCAGTGGGGACCCAGACGCCACAATGTTGCGTTACAGAAGGGCAGGAGAGCGGAACACTACCCCCAGGGGACTATGATCCGACAAACCACTAGTTAGGTAGGACACCTCCAACACATCGGGTTGGAGAACGAGTTGGAGAAAGCCAGGTCGATGCGTGAGGCTGTTTTATGGGAAGTTGAGAAACAAGAGTAGGATGTTTCCATCTCCAGATTTCTGCCAGGCCCATTGCCTGAACCCAGGCAGACAACTCCGTAGAATGGTTTTTAGAGGGAGTGGGTTTGTCCAGATATGGTGACATGATGGTGTTGAAACCTCCCATAATTAGTATCTTCCCAGGGCAGAAAGGGGTAATCCTCTCCAGAATAGCATATAATACTACAGGTGAAAAGGGTGGAGGTACATAAATATTCAGAACAATATATCTTTGAGCCCAAAGAGTAAAGACCACCAGAGCAAATTTGCCCTGGGGGTCCGTGCAGATCTCTTCTATTACACATGGAAAATTTTTGTGTATTAGAATTGTAACTCCTCTTGCATATGTGGAGTAGGTGGCATGTATAGTCTTTTGTATCCATGGCTTTTTTAGTGATAGGATTTTGCTGCCCGTGAGGTGAGTATCTTGTAGAAGGATGAGTTGGGGAGAGCTGGATTTGAGATATTGGAATAAGAGGGCCCTTTTGAATTTGGAGTCTGAATTTGGAGTTGAGGCCTCTAACGTTCCACAAGAGAACAGTAAAGGAGCCAGCTATCTGGCTAGCCATGGGACAGAAACTGCAGTGTTAGAACAGGATATTGGGGAGGGCGTACCCGAGGGTACTTTATAAGCAGCAAAATCTCAACTATATCACATCTGCACTTGCCAGCACTTAAAAATAAGAAATCTAATAAACATTACAAGATTAAAACGTAATATGAACAACCCAAGCACAAGGTGCTTATCCTACTACGTTCCATCGCCACAAAATAGGGGAAAGTAATGGGAATAGTTTATACCCAAAACAAAAAAAACTGCAATACTTGTGAGTAGGCCCGAACTCGGGTCTCCACGGGACGAACCGGTCTAGTCACTGTGGGGGTTATTTACGAAAGGCAAATCCACTTTGCACTACACTTGCACTTTCAGTGCACTTGGAAGTGCAGTCGCTGTAGATCTGAGGGAAAGATCTGAAATGAGGGGAGCTCTGCTGATTTTATCATCCAATGATGTGCAAGCTATAATGCTGTTTTTTATTTTCCTTGCATGTCCCCCTTAGATTTACAGTGACTGAACTTCCAAGTGCACTTGTAGTGCAAAGTGGATTTGCCTTTCGTAAATAACCCCCTGTGTGACATAGCTTTAAACACACCTCTACACAGCTCGCTAGTTAGGTGAGCGAGAGGTGTAAAACCAGAAGTTCAGAGGTGGATACAGTTCTCAATGTTCTTGAGGCTCAAAGCCTCGCAATCCACTATGCTGTGGGTTGGGATGGTTTAGGGGGATGGGGGAGAAGGGGTCAGTCAGGTAAGTCAGGTAAGGCAGTCAGGTAAGTTCCAGATCTCAGAGCCTGTGTCTCAGGCTTGGTGCTTGAATAGTCATCGCCTTGACTGAGCAACCTGCTCCTGTATCATTCTCAAAACGGAGTTCGGCTGCAATATGTGAAGAAATGCAGGGATGGGGTAGACATATGTTATCTGCGGATCTCTGATCCGGGCCGACTGGGGGGGGGAAATATTCCAGAGCCAATAAGATGAAGTAACGTAAATAATCTGAACTTGTGGGAATCAGCGATACAACCGAAACATGGGGGGAACAAGTAGGTCTCATACTCGCCGTACTAGGGGGATCATCAGCGGCTATCCAGCCCGGGTAACGCGGCCACCGGCTCTTCAAAGAATCGTGTGTGCGGTCTCCATCTATCACACGGAGTTTGCTAGGATAGAGCAGGCTGAATTTGATGTTTTTATCTCTCAGGCGGCGTCACACTTCTGTGAAGGAGCGGTGTCTCTGTTGTATCTCTGGAGAATAATCAGGGAAGAGAAGGATCATTGCATTATTGAAGCGGAGGTCTTGCTTGCTTCTAGCGGCCGCCAGAACGCAATCTCTGTCCCTGTAGTTCAGCAGCTTTAGCAGGAAAGGTCGTGGTGGATTCTCAGGGATTGGAGGGGTGGGGGGGAACTCTGTGTGCCCTTTCCACAATGAAGATGGGCGGCATGTCCGGAAAATCTAACAGTGTGGTAAGGAAGGACTCTGCAGGCCTAATCCCCTCCGTCCTTTCAGGCAGGCACAGGATACTGACGTTATTCCTCCTGAGCCTGTTCTCGGTGTCTATGGCTTTCTCTTGCAGGGCCTTGACTTGAATCTGCAATACACGGATATCTCGTAAGTCTGACTGGGTAGTGTCTTCTAGCTGGGAAATGCGGCTTTCCGCCTCAAGAAAGCGGGACCTAAATTTGTCCATGTAATGGCGGATTAGGCTGACATCCATCACCAAGTAGCCAATTTTCACCATGACAGAATCGTTGCCTGCTTTTATGGCAGCCAGGATGTCCGATGCCTGGGTAGTTTGAGTGCTAACTGACATCGTGGGGATGGGCAGCCTCGTGGGCAAGATGGCCGCCGTAGAGCGGGTGGTATTCGTGGAAGAGGATCGTAACTTACCCGGAGAGCCTTCTAGACCCTAGGGTGACAGTGAAAAGGTAAGTATATGGAATCTTCAGCACGTTAATAACCGACAGGGTAAATGCAGGAGCGGAGCTCAGTCTCTGCACCTCTGCTCTCTCTTACATCTTGGTCACACCCCTGGGGACACTGTTTTTTAATAAAGACCTGTTAAAAACTGTCTCTGTGTTTTTCTTTACACTTTTTTGGTGAATGGGTACCCCATACTCATCCACATGGAGGGGGTGGGGGGCTGGGATCTGGTGACCTTCTTGTTAAACAGGGCTCCAGATTCTGGAGTGGGGTTCCTCTTAAAATCCATACCAGACTCGAAGAGCCTAGTATGGACTGGGGGGAACCCACACCCAATTACCAATCCTTTTTCTGATTATGAGTTGCAGTGGCACCCATCACAGCAACTGAGTGCCAGTTCCTGTAATCAAAGGAAGGGGAGAGGGGTGAATTTATAGAAAAGTGCTTGCTTAGACCACAATTCTTTAAGTGAACCTATTTTGCCTTTAACATTCTTGAACTTTTCCCAGATGGACTGCTTAAAGATAAAGCATTGACCCAGCTCACCATGTGAATATTTCACAATTAGTATGTTGGTTGAGCTTTGGCATTTGCCTTTTAATCCAAGCTATGCATCGCTGGTTTTCCCTGCTGGAAGCAGGCACATTCTCAGAGGCTGTTCCTTTTGTAGTTACAAGTAAAATCCACAAAACAGCTGGAAAGTGCCAAGTTTGTATTTACATACCAAAAACAAAACATCCTCCAAGCAGCTCCAAGGCCCGGTGTTCCCTCTCTGTGCGTCTTGAAGTGCATTCATCTCCGTCCTCCAGCTGATTCCCAGCTGCCGGTGGTGAAATACATACGCTGGCAGGGAACCCAGCCCCCTTTTATAGCTATGAAGTTGTGCCAACAGACATCTGTCTTTCCTCTTGATGATTGCAGACCTTGGTGGCAGAGGTTTTAGTGGAAGTTGCCAAGTCTTCTGCCACACCTGCCATACAAATAGTTGGTCTTTTTGCAGAAGCACATTCAGCTTTTCTGCCAGTTGGGAGACATTTAGGGTTTGTGCGCATGGACTTTTGCCACTGCAGTAGAACCTCAGAGATTTAACAGGACAGTTTTCTAGGGCTATATTAGAGAAGATGACTCTTTAATGTTCTTTGGAAGTGAATTAGGACACAAGTAGGCCTGCAACACCAGGGTTAAAATTTCATGGCCCACTTGGAGAAATCTAGGAGGCATTTGTGTCTAAAAACTTGTGTGTGTCAAATGATGTACAATGTGGAAGCACTGCTTATAGGATTTAATAAATCCTAAAATACGGGATGCAGTCACAGGTATACTTTGAGTTGTCATTAAAAGCTTGTGTTCATCCTAGAGTGTTTTTTTCCAGTTGCAAAGAGTGCCCTTTGCCTTTTGAGGTGAAACTGTGTTTTTCACATAACAGGTTCACCTAACAGCCCTCTTACCTTCCATACGAATAGTTGATATTTCAGCTAAAGCACATTCAGCTATTCTGCCAGTTGGGAGAAATTTAGGGCTTGACCTTGAGCACATTGGTTTTTCCAGTGTAGTAGAGTCTTGGAGATTTAACCGGACAATCCACGTTGGCCAAATTATGACAAAAGTAGGGTTGTTACATCAGGGGTGAATTTTCATGGCCCACCTGGAGAAATCCAGGAGGCATTTGTATCTCAAACGTTGTAAGTGTTAACTCAAGTGTTGTACATTGTGGATGCACTGCTTGCGGGAGTCAATGATTTCTTGGATATTTCTTGGGTATGGGATGCAGCCACAGGCATACTTTGGGTAGTTATGAAAAGCTTGTGTTCATCTTATGCCCCTTAAAGGGACTGATTTGTTTTGGACATTTGTGAACACCACCAAGAACTGCAGAGGCATCACTAATGCATTCCTTAGCCAGCTTCTCAACTGAGCTGATCAAAAATGGTTCCATCCTGAACAAAAGATGGCACCATACTTCTGAAGAAAAGAGCAGACAAAGACATTGCCAGGGGGAGTACATTAATCTCTATGGAAGGTAATAAATACCTGGAAGTGTTAAGGCCCGTACACACAATCGGACTTTCCAACAACAAAACCGTGGAATTTTGTTCGAAGGTTGTTGGCTCCAACTTGTCTTGCATACACACGGTCACACAAATGTTGGCCAACAATTACGAACGTAGTGACGTACAAGACGTATGGAGAGCCGATAAAAAGGAAGTTCAATAGTCATGCGCCACCCTTTGGGCTCCTTCTGCTAATGTTGTTTTCGGTGAGCATTGATTCCGAGCATGCGTGTTTGTACTTTGGACTTTTGTCCGACGGACTTGTGTACACACGATTGGAAAGTCCGACAACACACATTTGTTGGCGGAAAATTTGAGAACATGCTAGCCAACATTTGTTGGTGGAAAGACCAACAAAAAATGTCCAATGGAGCATACACACGGTCTGACTTTCCGCCAACAAGCTCACATCCAACAATCCGATCGTGTGTACACGGCATTGGAGTTAAGACTGTTTTCCTCCGGTTGCAAAGAGTGCCGTTTGCTTTTTTGAAGGTGGTCTTAAAGTCATCAAAAGCCTGTGTCCAACTCACCTTAGAGGTAAGGCTGTTTTCCTCCAGTTGCAAATAGTGACTTTTGCTGTTCAAAGGTGACCTTAAAGTTAAACTGTACTTTTCACATAACAGGTTCACTTAATAGCCTCCTTACCTTCTACACAAATAGTTGGCCTTTCAGTTGAAGCACATTCAGCTCTTCTGCCAGTTGAGAGACATTTAGGGTTTGTGAAAATGGACTTTTGCCATAGAGCCTTGCATATCCAACAGGACAGTCCACTATGGCCGAATTACGACACAAGTAGGCCTGTAACACCAGGAAAGAATTTCCTGCACAGTGGCTAAGTGGTTAGTACCTCCACCTAGCAGAATTAGCGTCGTTGGTTGTATTCCCAACCACGGTACTACCTGCACATATTTTCTCCCTGTGCCTGTGTGGGTTTCCTCCAGGTACTCCCGTTTCATCCCACACTCCAAAGTCATGCTCGTAGGCTAATTAGATCCTGTCTAAATTGACCCTAGTATGTGTATGACTGAATGTGAGTAGGGGACTGCAGATTGTAGGTCCTTAGAGGGCAGGGACTGATGTCAATGTAAAATATATTTATGTAAAGCGCTGCATACATTGATGGCGCTATATAATTACCTGTAACAAAATAAAATAAATAAATAATAACATTTATTTCTATGGACCCCTGTAGAAATTCAGGGGACAATTGTATCTCAAATAATCTTAAGGTGTGTGATAAAGCTACAGGCAGACTTTGAGTGGTCTTCAAAAGGTCGTGTACATCTTACCTTAGATTGAAGACTCTTTTCCTTTATTTGCAGTTGTTTACCTTCCCAATGGAGTTATGTAAAATACCCGATACTTCTGGGTGTGGGCTAGCAGGTGAATACGTTCTGTGATGGAAGCTAGGCTTCAGGCCCAAGTGATGTCACATGGAGGCAGAGGGACAATTCTCATCCCCATGTACAGTATGCTCCAACTAGAGTAACATGGAGCTTTCTCTATTCACACTTTTTTGGCTTTTTACTGTGCTCCAGTGGGAAACAGAGGAATGGAGAAGGTAGAAGCATGCTAAAAATAATACAGGATCACTGTACAGTGAAAAACTTTCCATTAAACATGCTATAATGACATTTATATATCTAGTTAAATTGATCAAATCCCACTTTAATCACTTTTTCTCAAGGGTGACTATCTGATGGGCATGAAAATATCTGCTCATGCTCATTCAAGTTGGACCTACTGAGATTCTTACATGACACATGACAGTGACAATGGTGCCATTTGCCTGTGACTTCAGTTTCTTCTCATTTATTGCATAGCTTATATACCTTTGTTGTGTCTACTTAGGCTTTACCCCTACTTGTGCTATTGCTGACATGGCAGTTTCCTCCTTCACTCTTTTATATAGGGGGGAGGCCCATCCCTATTCACAGGAAAAATTTCCAATTAGTTAGAAAGTCTCCCTATGGTTTTAACCAAGTCCTTCAAACTACTGGAGACTCTAAAGTACACACGACCGGACTTTTCGACCGGACTGGTTCGACGGAACAAATCCGTCGGACAATCCGACCATGTGTGGGCTTCATTGGACTTTCAGCGGACTTTTTCTGTCGAAAATCGGACGGACTTTAGATTTGGAACATGTTTCAAATCTTTCCGACGGACTCGAGTCCGGTCGAAAAATCTGTTCATCTGTATGCTAGTCCAATGGACAAAAAAGGACGCAAGGGCAGCTACTGGCTACTGGCTATGAACGTCCTTATTCTAGTCCCTTCGTACATCATCACGTTCAAACCAACGGACTTTCAAACGGACTTTAGTCCGTTCGTGTGTGGGCAAGTCCGGTCGTTCGAAAGTAACTCCGTCGAAAGTCCATCGGAAAGACCGTTGGACCTTTGATGCTGAAAAATCCGCTCGTGTGTACGCGGCATAAGTATCAGCCAATGACATCAGGATCTATGCAAGTATGACAAGCGATGCAATATAGACCCACGGATTTTATACCAATGAGAGAACAGCAACTTCAGTGTGTTTTAAAAAAAATGACAGCCATTTCTACAATGTTCCATTAAGACTGACAGGGCAGTGATCTTACTTCTTATATGAAACATTTGCTTTAAATATGTTTCAAGGGGTATTGCTTATCTCATAGGTAATCATTGCTAATTATTATATTTATATATAAAAATACAGAAAAATAAAATCCAGGCTAAATGGGCAGCTACCGTATAGATCACCTCCACCATAGTGTTGTAAGAAAATGTGATGATTGTCTGGGTAATACTGTAGAAGAAATGGGTCTATTTACCTCTTGCATTTTTACTACTATTTGGAGCTCTTTCAAATGATACCAAGGTGTAACGCTTACCCCCGAAGGATTCCCTGTTTCTGGGGTCCCCTGCTTCCTGTGCCCATGACTCTGCACGTAGCACCATGCACTCTGACACACCTGGGCTGAAGGGAGAAAAATGATTGAAAATGTATACAGTACCCCAACAGTTTAAAGCCGGGGTCTCCAAACTTTTCACTGAAAGGCCATATTGTATATTTTTAAATACATTCATGAGCCAAAAAAAAAAAAACCCAGTTGTTTATAAATGAATATACAGCAGCAGAATAGAATAAAATTTGTCAGGCTGCTGGCAATGGGGCTGAATGATGCAGCTGTATCCTCCTCCTGCACCTTAACGCCGGAACCTCATGCACCGGGGGGGGGGGGGGGTAAGGGGGTTAACTTCCAGTGTGCATGTGGCCTTACATCTTTGTTTCCATCAAATCCCCCTCTGTACATTTGTTCTTCATCGGAGTCTCCCTGTACAGCTGTGTCCCCATCTCCCATCAGAGTCTCAACGCAAATTATTGTCCCCGTCAGAGCCCTCCCTGCACATTTGTGTCCTCATCACCCATCAGAGACTCCCTGCAAATTGGTGTCCCCATCAGAGCCCTTCCCCACACATTTGTGTCCCCATCAGAGCCCCCCTCTTACTGTATTTGTGTCCCCCTCAGAGACCCGCCATGCACTATTGTGCCCCATCACATCTGTGTCTCCCTCACAGCCCCCATGAACATTTGTTTCCCCATCAGAAAAATACCCTCCCCCTGGCACATTCTAATCCCACCAGTTTCCTCCCCATTTGTTATAGTAAATGGGGAAATGGCGCTACCCTATATGTATCTCATAATAGCTACCTATACCATAAAGTGAACGAGGATATTACTATCCCAGTGTGTCTACCAAACTGTACGTAGTTCCATAAATGTGCATAAGAGTAATAATAATAATAATACTCAGTGGTATTGGCATACAGTGTCTAAACTGTGACAATATGCCCCTCAGGGCAGGCACCCTTAGTGTGTGGTAAAATGTTGCATCCAGGGACAAAATCCCATTAAGAACAGATATCACTAGCAGTGCAAACTCAGACGAGTCTCAATGTGTACATACAGTACATACAGTACAAGGACTAATGTTCAAGGTGGGATGTTTGTGGAGTGCCAGCACTTAATACACCTATATATTCAAAAAAAACTTATACCATACATAAGCTACATGTGACCAAAGTGTGAAAAAAAATTATATATATCTCAGGACCGTATGTGCTGGGACCTACTTAAATTCATATACCAAAATATACATATATCAGAACTGCATGTGCAACTTTATATATGTGACAAAAAACTGTGAAAAAAACTGTGAACAAAATCCAATTAATCAGAAATAAAGGGTCACAGTCTGTGTGCAGTCCAAACTTTTAAAAAAAATATTAAGTGAGTGTATCAACGGTGACTTCTGTGTTCTTCAGGAAAAGATTGGTGACTCCAGGTGCTCCCCCCAATGTAATCCCCACTCACCAGAAGCAGTCACCCCTGCAGGGGTAGCGGGCATAGAGTGGGTGTCTGAAGTGGATGTTCCTATATGTTTCCTGGTTGCCTCCGGTTGTCCGTGGGTGTATCCCAATGGCTCGGTATGGGGTTTCCAGCTGGCTTTATTCAGAGATGGACTCCTCCGTGCCTCATCAACATATCAATGTATTTTCCTCCATATAGAAGAAGAAACAGGGGACTTGCATAGTGAAGTAAGTTCTCGTTTATTTAAAAACGTTGTATACAGATCATAGCAGCAAGCAGCCAACCCGGTACAGCCCGGCTGTTCAATAAGCGAAACCAGGAAGCCAAAGACGGCATGCGTCCCAGCTTGCGTTCCAACCACGGCTTCCGGGTGTGACGTGTAAGCGTGACTCTGTCTTACGCGTTTCATCATAGGACGTTATCAAAGACGGTGATCATCCTCCCCATTTGTGTCCACCTCATATTCCCCCTTACATCAGTTTACCACTGCACAGTGTGCCTCTGAAACAACTAGCAACCAAAGACTGACTTTAGTGCAGATCTGCTGCACCTCCCAGTTCCTGTCCCGCTGTTACACAGGCACACTGTGTAAAAGACACTGATGTTAAAAACAGGGTAGGAGCCAGGAGGTGCAGCAGGTCTACACTGAAGTACTCCATTGGTTGCTAGGACACCGGCAGTCCTAGCAACCAGTAACACAGTGCAGAACTGGGAGGGGCGGGCTTTGTCAGGTTGCAGGACCTACACTGCAAACTTCAGACGAGTGAGTTTGCAGTGTAGGTCCTGCACCCTGACAAAGTTTGAGCAGAGTCCATCCCTACAGTGGGCCAGAAAAAATGTCCTAGTGGGCCAGGTGTGGCCCATGGGCAGTACTTTGGAGGCCCCTTGTTTAAAGGAAAAGAAAACAGTAGTAGATGCTCAACAAATACAGTATGTAAAACAATGGTATTTAGAATAGTTGGTGACAAACAAGTGAAGCAGAGAGAAGTCCCTAAACACAATACAAGAGGTAATTCTGCCTAAAGGGAGTAGTACCACAACAATAGTTTGGCAGTCTATAAAAAAAACCCTTTCCCTGATTTACAGCATGTTGGGGCCCAATTATAATGATCCTCAGGATAAAGTTCCTCCAAACATTGGAAAAGGTGCCTGTACTGTAACCCACATGGGCAAGAATGTTCCTTTTAACAGGATATAGTGGCACTGGCCAGTGGCCTCCCACCAACTCTTGTGTCAATAGATGACCTCTCTCTATTCCTCGTCAGTGGCTCAATTAAAATAGCATATGTAGCATTCTCTCCAACAACTGTGTCAGTGACAATCCCATGTACCAGGGAGTGTCCTTTGTGGTGTCTCTTTCTTTCTAAGATGCGATGGTGTCTCGCCAGAACCCAGATGCACACACTCTCTCCCTTGATGTCCGCCTTGAATCTCCCCGAACCCAGGAACCAGCTTCCTCCTTTTCTTCTCCCCAGAATTCGAATGGGATCTGTATGTAGTTCTTCTGCTTAGTTCACAAAGCAAGCTTCGTCTGAATAGAACTACCTCTCCCATAATCCTCAGTTTCTCCCAGCATTCATAGCAGTTTAAACAGTCCATATCTTCTTCCTCTTAATAGCCTACACCAGGGGTCTCCAAACTTTGTAAACAAAGGGCCAGTTTACTATCCTTCAGACTATAGGGGGGTGCACACTGTGGCCAGTCGGAGTAGACAATGCCTAAGACTTGGTGGTCAGTGGGGGGGAAAAAATTACATAGCAACCTTATGGTTAGGAGGTGGAGGAGGAATACTGTCCAATCATTGGTGTCAGTGGGAGAAATAGTGCCCCATCATTGGTGTTAGTGGGAGGAATAATACCCCATTGCTGAAGTCAGAGGGAGGAATAGTGTCTCAAGGGCCGTATAAAGGCAAACAAAGGGCCACATCCGGCCCGAGGTCCGCAGTTTGGAAACTACTGAGCTACACAAAACCCTGTAATAACAGTCTGCAGTCACAGCTGTGTCTGTCCTACTATAAACACAAATACAGCAGTAGAAATGATGGAACTGCAGTAAAATAAATTGGACCCAAAACCATTACAGTTTCCCTTTCCCTGTGTGTGCATTTTAAAGAGAAGCTATTATTAGATAAACTTGGATGCCACTGTTGATGACAGATATTAGATTATATTAAAATACATACTATAAAAGCAGGTGTCAGGAACATTATGTTAGCCATCATAAGGGTCATGCCAGCCATAATGCTAATGCGCATAATCGTGCTGTTACTGAACTCACCTTGTAACCCAGCTTTGCTCACTGCTGGACTTGGTGTATTCTGGGTGCCCTCTCCGCTGTGCTGGTTCTTACTAGATACCAATTCTTCCAAGTTTAAGTCTTCAGTTCTGGCTCCTTTCCATTGCCCTTGCAGTAGCTCTCCTGACTTTTAGTGGTGTTCTGATGGGAATTGTGTGGGAGGCCACCTTCGTCATCTCTGGCTCCTCATACAGGTACATGATAGCAGGTATGTTACTGCTTTTCTGAAATTAAACCTTTAATGAGAGACACATGGTGTCTGCTTACCTCTAGGGCTGCAAAAATGATTCCTCGATTAATCGTCAATTTTTTTGATTGATCAAAATTCTTTTGATCAGTACTCACCTCTCCGCCGGCTTCCGGGTCTTCGGGGAGTTCCGTCGGAGATCCGGTGACGTCACGGACATCGACTCCACCCTCCTTCCCCAAGTGCCTCTGTCTGCTAACGAAAGGAAGGGGGGAAGACTCCGGTGACGTCGATGTCCGTGTTGTCACCGGACAGCTTGGACAGTGATGGTAAATATGGATGTGGTTAACTGGGATCATTCAGTGAGCTAAGTGTAGGCAAATTTGATAACTTCTGTTCCGTTTTTAACATTGTTGTCCTTAGAGGCCGATAAGCTGTGATATTTTTGTTGTGTGGATCGGCTTCTGCTGTTGCCATGATGGCGGGCGCTTGCTTTTGATTGACTGTTCAGTTCTTCAGGGTATATCGTCAATAAAATGCGATCATGTCTGCTTCCAGAAAATGTAAACACTCTGGTATGTCTGCGTGACTGGTGCCTACTTGCCTACTATAAAGTGACTGACAGTCAATATACTAGATAAGTTTTATCATTAAAGTTAAACTAACTTTCTACGTTTTTCTTAAAGTTTAATAAAGAAAATTACTTACGTCAGTGCTACAGTTTGAATTTAAAACGTATTTGTGTGAACTGTGAAGTTAAGTCCTGGATTGTGGAAACTAACTAGTGTCGGGTGATTGTATATAGTGTATACCACATTCACCACTGACTAATGCAGAGTTGCAATGCAAGGAGATCAGCTAAAAGTAGTTGGATCTGTATGTGCGTTATAATTAATCGAAATTAGTCGATTAATCGATTTAAAAAAAATCAATTAATCGAACATGAAAATTTTAATCAGTAACAGCCCTACTTATTACCTCTTCTTTTGAAAATACTAACATCCTGGCAGTTAAGTATATACAAAAGTTGTAAATCCTTTTCTAAATTAATGTTTTGCCCAGAGATGGGTCTTAACTCAACAGGATCATATGAAAAGTTGCAAGTGACCTTATGCAGCACTTTGCCCATGCAGGGAAAAGCAGCATGTCTAGTCTAATGGCAAGCCCATTAGAAGCAACATATTATTATTATTATTATTATTATTATATGAGATTTATATAGCGCCAACAGTTTACGCAGCGCTTTACAATGTATAAGGGGGACAACACAATTACAGTACAGTTCAATACAAAAGGTACAGGAGGGCCCTGCTCGTAGAGCTTACATTCTAAAGGGAGGGGGTGGTGGTACAAAAGGTAATAGCTGCAAAGAATGATTTGATGGGGGTGGCTCAGGGACAGTTATGTGGGTGTGGGATAAGCTTCCCTGAATAAATGAGTTTTCAGGGATCTCCTAAAGGTGGACAGGGTAGGGGCTGATCGGATATACTGGGGTAGGGAATTCCAGAGGATGGGAGAGGCTCCGGAGAAGTCCTGAAGGCGAGCATGGGAGGAGGTAACAAGGGAGATAGAGAGCAGGAGGTCCTGGGAGGAGCGGAGGGGGCGATTTGGGCGATATCTGCAGATGAGGTTGGTGATGTAGATGGGGGCGATGTTGTGAATGGCCTTGTATGTTATGGTTAGCATTTTTAATTTTACACGGTGGGGTAGGGGAAGCCAGTGAAGGGATTGGCAGAGAGGAGCAGCAGTCACGGATCAATTAGTGAGGTGTATTAGTCTAGCAGCAGCATTCATAATAGACTGAAGGGGGGATAGCCTGCTGAAGGGTAGGCCATTAAGGAGAGAGTTGCAGTAGTCGAGGCGGGAAATAATCAAGGAGTGAATAAGTTGCTTTGTGGTGTCATTAGTCAGGAAGGGTCGAATTCTGGAGAATATATTTTCTGGAGCATATATTTTCTTCCACTCCTCCGCCACTCAGTTAAGCAGCTGTGAGCAAAGAACAACACTCAGTACTTCCAGATATGAAGGAGCACTTCCCTCACTCTCATGTGACAGCACTATTGCATGGTAATTGGCCACTTCATCATATGATGGTAAGGTGATAGTTGACTTGTAACATACAAAGGGCTTCTTATACTTGCACCAGCAGCTTTAATGCTAAAGAAGAAAACTATGTGCTGCTATTTTGCCCTCACAGGTCAACTGTGATTTCTGTACTGGTCAAAACTTACACAATCCTAATGCATGCTTCCCCCATTCCCATGTGGCTGCTCAGACACCTAGCACAACATGGGAAATCAGTGGCCATGTCACCAGTTGCCCTGTAATCGGAAACCCTTGGTATTTCTTGCTGGTGGATCCCGGTGTGGTGGGAGAGCTCCCGTAGGGAAGATACGTACTTCTACCTCCTTAGGTATTACCTGTTACTTTGTCAAATAGAGGCAAAGTTACAAGGTTATTTTAAGTGGTTTGACAAAACCTCCTTAAAGCTTTGCATCAAATGATTGAATTACTAGGTATGCGCCCTGTAGCATTAGTTCTTGTACAACCTTGGAGGAAAAACGAAATTTAATATGATTTGTTTCATCCTTTTGCAGATATCCTTCTGTGAGATTTTCGTAACAAAGATAAGACGTCTGCAAAGGTGCTGACATGAGATTATCCTGAAAGTGAAGCTACGGTGTCAGGTAACAGATGAATACCTTGTTGGTTTAGCTGCGTGTTTGTAAGGGTTAATACGAAGTCGAAAGGAAGGGGAGCCATTAACTTAATAAATAAAGATTGAATAACCCAAAAATCTTAACATATCATACCAATAGGTGAATTGTAAAGAGACTATCATCTTCTAAAACCAAAAGTGTATGGAAACCCATTATCAATTTTTTAGTATGTTTGGCATAATGTCTCACTATTTACAATTTTCTTAATCAAATCAGTTTTTGTGGATATTTTGCAAAGTTTTTTTTATTAACCTGGAGATCCTGCCAGTGACAGCCCTTCATGTTGTAGGTTGACAACCATTTTGGTACATACTGTAAAGTGCAAACATCCAAGGCACAATGATGAACAGGAACAGCGAGGGGAGTTAACAAAGAGTGGCGCAGGCATAAAGTCTGTGACATTGTTCTAAACAAAGAAAATTTAGACAAGGGGGCTCAAGCCTGATTGTTAATTTGGAGCGACTTTCCTACATTTTCTACGCCATGTCTGCGCCAGACATGGCATAGAGAGCAGGGGAGCTAGAACTGCTTACTCTGTCTATCTCTGCCCACCCCCGCTAAACTGAGAGTGAGGAGAAAGGCTGTTAACTGTGCTCTTCAATATATAAAGACGCTATTTCTTTAAAAAATGTAATGTATGTGTAGCATCCTCTAGCTTAGTGTGCTAGGTGTATAAATTTGGCTTGGCTGGCAGCCAAGCCTGTGTTGAATCTGGGTCAGTGTGAGTGACTCAGGGAGACTGGATGACTCAGGGAGACTGGAGGTTAGGAGGACCTGCTTGGCGTATTAATGAGGGCCCCAGCCAATCCCAGGAAAAATGGGCTGGCAGGGGGTGGGCACCTCTTAAATTCTCCTGAGTCATGCCAGCAGGAGCAGTCGGGTGGAAGATGGAGAAGGAGTGCTGAGAAGGCTGTCGGTGGCCCTTGAGGGTGCCCCCTAGTCTGGGGGGGGGGGTGAACTCAGGCCTGGGGCTTGGGTGCTGGAGGGATCCGCTACAACAAATGGAAGAATCCTGTTCTGGATGCACGGGAGCAGGTGTGAGGACAGCAGGAGGGAAAGTCAGCACATCCTGAAGGTCTCCATAAGAAGTCAGCTGAGTGGCAAGTGAGTGTACAGTCTGGGAGGACTGTGGAAATTTAGCCAGGAGGGCTAGTGAAAGAGGCAGCTGCAGCCAGGCGGGATAACAGTGCCTAAAGAGGTGGTACTGGGATCAGTAGCCACAGGAATGTATGCTGCAGACTGAACATTGATACACAACCAAAGGGGCTCGTGGTACTTGTCTATAAAGGGCTTTTGCTTAATCTGACTAAGTGCCTTTGTCAGACTCATAAAACAGTGTTCCAGCTAGGTCTGTGATTTTCTTCAAGTGAGTGCTGGAGGAAGAGGAGTGTATACAGACTGTAAATAGCTTAGTTACCCCTAAAGAGTTCTAAAGTCAAGTGGGCATCCTATGATTTTCCCTCTACCCTATCCAAGTTTTATCCCCTCAATAAAACATAAAAAACAAGCACTGGACTGTTTCCTGACTTTAGGATACTGTGGAGACGCAGTGTGCCTGGCTGGGCAGGATGGGGGATCTCTATTCACCAGTGGCTCCTATGTGGGGTGCCCTACATAGAAAAAAGCAAAGTGTAACATGTATAAATTAATAGACATAAAGTAAACAAATAAAGTCCATTAAAATAAAATGCCAACGTCCAAATCCTCAATTAATGTGCCTCAAAAATCTGGTGAATGCAGCCAACTATTCTTTCCCACACCAACAGTACAGTAGCACACACCACTTACCCGCCTACCAAACTCTTAGACACTGAAATCATAAGAGTTCAGCCGTGCTGCATAATGTATCAGCATCCACATAGATGATGTTAGCAATAGAATGTACGCAACAGATACAAAAAAGATACAAAGTCTAAGATAGTATATTAACGCTAGGCATAGTTTATTTAAAATATGATTGGGTACTTACAAAGAAAACAGGGGAGACAACTGCTTTAAGCACGGCCGCACTCAGCTGGCGTGTGTGATGACATCACCAATGGTTCCACCCTAAATGTTTCGTCTTTACTGATGTTGATCAGGAAACTGGAATTGCCAAGGTTATCGGCCAGTTATATAGGCGGGAAAGGAGTTTTGCCTGTGTATATGCAGGCTTTGTTTGTGTAGTATGTTCATTGCATGGGCAAAGAAGGCATATGAGCATTCTGCCAGGTTACCAGTAGACAGTTCACATGCCCTATGCCAGGTCGAATATGGCGAGGATCTGCAACAGTTTTGTATATTGAAAACTGTTGGTTTTCTTTTGTTAACAAGGCATGGAACTTGCACCAGTTTCTTTTTTACACTTAAAGTGTAACTCTGCTTTTGTTGAGAAAAAAACACTCCCTTCTGGGTGATGTACATTGCAAGGATTATAACAACCTTTGTTGCAGATTCCTACCTTTTTTTATTCTGAAGAAATCCCCGTATGTTCCTCTGTGCCTCTGTGATGAGTGGGTCTAATGGGAGTGGTTTTATAATTATCTATCAGGTGTGCACCTGCACAGCACTATTGAGGAAATCTACTGGGCCTGCATCCCTTTAGACATGTTCCTACAGGGAGTATCACATCAAAAATGAAATTTTTGTTGCAGGGGATGCCTGAAATCTGAATTGTATCTTAGGCAGACTTCTGGGAAAATTGGGGTGGGGGGGGGTTTAGTCAGTACACACTCTGTGTTGAGAACAACTCCAGGTAGCCATATTGCACTGCATTCACAGAAATTTACAGCAGCTGAAATTTGAAAAGGAAAGGTAATCCTTAATAATATTCCATTACGATATGACTTGTGTCGCAATTATATACGCCATATTATTTTTTCTTTATTTGCTATTTTTTTCCCCACGAAAGTGAAGTTACCCTTTAAAGAAAACCTGGCACAGGTGAAGCAGACAGAATTGAAACAGCTCTATAAACTGTACTTTGTTATTGTGGCACACAACATATGTACCAGCTTTGTTAATTTCCCCCCAATGTATGTACTGAGGCATAGATAACATGTATCGGGTATAAAACATGAAGCAGGACATCGAAGTATACCATGCATACTTTGATGGTTAAAGAAGAAGGAAGGAATGAGGAAATACCAAATAGCTGAGGAATCATCCCAACGTTACATTCATATGCCCTGTACACACGATAGGATTTTCCGACAACAAAATCCATGTTTTTTTTCCCGACGGATGTTGCTCAAACTTGTCTTGCATACACATGGTCACACAAATCTTGTCGAAAATTCCGATTGCCAAGAACGCGGTGACGTACAACACGTAGGACGAGCCGAGAAAAATGAATTTCAATAGCCAGTGCGGGTCTTCTGCTTGATTTCGGAAAATTTGAGATCCAGATCTCAAATTTTGTGTCGGAAATTCCGATGGAAAATGTCCGATGGAGCCTACACACGGTCGGAATTTCCGACAACAAGCTCCCATCGAACGTTTTCCGTCGGAAAATCAGACCGTGTGTACGGGGTATTAGAGTGGATCCTGATGTGCAGGTGAGATGCAGAATAAATAATCAGAGACATTATCAGGGGTTCTTTTAGTAGAAAAACTCCAAAACCTTAAGCTACATTCACACTTAAGCACCTAAAGCTTTGGTCGCTTTGCCCACTTTTTTGCACATTTTATACACACGTTTTTTTGCTTGTGTTTTTGTTTTAGTCAATAGAAAGCTAGTTACTAGGAGGAAGCTCCTGTAGTTTTTTGAGTGTTCAGTGGCAGCACATTGTGCAGATGTGAACAAGCACTTGGGCTAACATAGAAATCTGAGTGTTAAAAGCTGAAGCGCTTCTGGAAGCGCTTCAAATTGCTCATGTAAACATGGGTAGTCAGGGCTGGTTTGAACTGTAATATTTAACAAGCATGGGTGTAAGATAGAGGGTAGTATGCGGGTGATGATGACGGAGCTTTCCTCAATGCTTCCTGTTAACTTGTTGGGCGCCAACTTTTGGGTCACATGCGAGGACTACCACCGGGGTGGGTTCTTTGAGCTACACCAGGTGATGTCCAGGGTCACTCATATTAGCACAAGGGTAACACCTTGCCCGAAGGCATGTTTACCAATGCTCAGGACAAAGTGGGGGCCACAGTCATGTGAGGAGACAAACATTAAGGCTGTCCCCAATTTAGAAATGAGCCATTTGGGTGTAGTGTTGTATGTAGAGTCCCCCCAGAAGATGTTGTGCCTTGTCCTACACACTTGTACATGTGTATGTGTTGCATTAAGAGGGGAATTTGGAGCCTGTGCCCACTCCACTAGTCAACGTACCTCTGTTACCTCACTTCCAGTAACAGAATGGGGTCCCGCCGCACACTTACCGCGGACCTGATGCGTGCTCTCACTTAACTTTTGCTTCACATACCTAGTGACCAGGCCACAGATCCCTGTAAAACTGTTCTGCTCTCGGTGACTGACGAAGACACACAGTTAGGGAGGAAGTTGGAACACTGAAGCACCCCTCACCTTTCCAGTTACCACGCCAATGATTGGTTGCTGTTTCCTTCTGTGGTTACCCACGGTAACATCTACTTCTCTTATGCCGCGTACACACAATCGGACTTTGTGTCGGAAAAAGATATGACGGCTTTTCCGACGGGATTCCACTCAAGTTTGCCTTTTATACACACAGTCACCCAAAAGTTCGCTGAACTTACGACCGTCAAGAACGCAGTGATGTACAACACTACGACGAGCCAAGAAAATGAAGTTCAATGCTTCCGAGCATGCGCCGAAGCGTTTCCGAGCATGCGTAGGAATACGATCGCATTTTCGGATAGGAACTTCGGATAGGAACTTTTTCTCAATCTTTTGCTGGCTGGAATTCTGCCAGCAAAAGTCCGATGGAGCATACACACGTTGCATTTTCCTACGAAAAATTCTCACCAGTCTTTTGCGGGCCGAAATTCCGATCGTGTGAACACGGCATAAGACTCTCAGGCTAACTTTGCATTGCAGTGGTGTTTCACAGACCCCAATATGCTTTTTCTGACCCTGGTTCCTCTAAGAGACGCCAGGACACCACATGCACCTCTTGAGTAACTTCAGTCCTGGCCTTGAGCAGTTTAAACAACTTTACTGAACTTTTGGCAAAACCTGTACAGTATAACATGAGGCAACATCTTTTAGTTAAATAAACCTAACTGTGGCTGCCCCAAATGTACAGGTGAAGTCTCTTATTTTTCATATGCAAGTGGTTGGTGCATTTCCGTCAAGCAGTCCCCAAGTGTAGGAAGGATCTATGGAATCCACTCGTTAGCAATACGTTTTCTGCCAGTGAATAGAGCTCTAATAATAGCTTCCATGACATAATGATCAATACAGGTGGAATCAAAATAACCCAAAAAGTAATAGTCATAAGATCAGTGACCCAAGAGAACTGTATCCTGTGCTGCTCAGGCTCACTGAAGGGGGGTATCAATCCTATACATCCACCGCTGAGAGTGCTGGTCGGAAGGGAGCCTGTTGTGGCTCCTAAAATGTCTTAGTATGAAGGAAGATGTCCTTGTGACTGCACATTCATATCATCCCAAGGTATGAGGTTGCCACTTACTACCATACCTTGGGATGGTATGAATGTGCAGTCACAGGGACATCTTCCTTCATACTGAATCATAAGATCGGACTATAGCAAATGAGCAAAAACTGCATTCATCGTCTGTATAATAATATTCCAAATTCTGTCCAACTTGGGACACCTCCAGAGAAGATCCATTAGATCTCTCTGCTCTCTACCACATTTTACACAATAGAAGTTAGTCCTTATTTGTGTGATACCTTCAGTTGGCCGTTGTGGTTGCCTATCTGATAGGCCTAAGAGGCAGCCTGGCAGCCAATTGAAAATAATTGGAAATAATTCTGATGTTCAATCCACTTTAAGGCATAGCTTCCAACTGCCCCTGATTTTGAGAGACTGTCCCTGATTTAGAACAAAGTCCCTCTTACCCTCTTTCCTCCTCATTTGTCCCTCATTTTGGTCTGATCTATATAGTTGTATATAAAATGCACTATTTATCTTTCAAAAAGTGTCTCCCAGTGCTAAACCTTTCATCCAATTTCTAAATTGCTGCATTTGTAGATTTCAAAAGCCAATATAAAGGAATAGTATTGGTAAAAAAAAACTTGTGGGTTTAATTAATAGTTTTTTTTGTCTAATTCTCCTTTAAGGGGGAGTGACAGGGGGTGTGTCCTATACCTACATACTTTTGCTAATAGGTGTCCCTTGTTCCCATCTCAAAAAGTTGGGGGGTAAGGTATGCTTTAAGGTACCCATACACAATAATGTCTATCAGCAGTTGCAGACTAACCAAGCCATAAAGGTCTCAGTATATAAGGGGTCAGGCAGGTTTATAAATCTAGCTATTATTTCTCCTGATAATAATCTAGAGTTGGAATAGTCTGGGGCCTATCTGCACAAGCTTTTCCTACCCAGCCCTTCATAAGCATAAACAGGAATGCTCAACCAAGTATTCATATTCATGCAAATCTCACTCAAGCTATTATTCCCAAGAGATACTCTTCCAATGCCTTCTTAAATTCTATTCCCTGTTTATAATTTGTTTTATTCTCTGTAGTATCTCACAGTCCAGAGACACAAATGCACTCATGCTGTATATATCTGGGACATTTTGGTTTCATCTTTTGATCTTTCAGCAGCATTAAAACAAGTCAGACTCCATCCACATTTTTCACTATAGACAGAACATATATATATTTTAATGCTTTCATCTGGAACTTAGTCAAAGTTGGCCTTCATCCTAGATGGACAATGAACAGAGAGCCTGGCCAGGATCCTGAGGTCACTGGCTCTGAGTGAATTTATTTGGGAAGAAGAGCAGAAAAAAACATCAATATTCCTGAGAACTACCAGTACTAAAAATTCTGTGAAGATGCTTGAAATGCCATCTCGCCAGTGATGAAGGCCAGTAGATGGAGGAAAGGGTTGCCGTAAAGTATTTGTAAATCTAATCACTAAAATGTCACATAAGCTTTAACATATGACTGTCATTTCAAAAATGTAATTTTCAATATTGTATTGAATCTGAAGTTTTCATTAAAATAATACTGGTGATCCTGCTATGAGCAGGATGTTTTGGGGTGACTGTGACAATACTCTCTGTTTCCCTATTGTACTCCTGTGATGTCACCTTGTCAGCCCCTCTCCAAATTGAGACAACAAGCCATCATACCACCGCACAGGTTTGGTCCACTATTTTCAGTATCAGAAAACCTGTTTGGAAAATGTCATGCAGCAGTTTTTTTTTTTGAAAAAGATAGTTGTTAATGAGACACAGTGCTTTAGCAAGCTAAATGTCATTAAAGGCTAACTCCATCTTTTGAAAAAAAAAAATGTACCTTTGTTGATTAATAAAAAAATGTGCATTTATTATTTTTTTCTCATTTGAGCCTGCAAAGCATTGCAACCATGATCAGTTGATCGTGAATGCAATGCTCTTGCTCCTGCAGACTACTCCTCCAGCTACTGGTCCGTACAGAGGTACGGGTCTTCAGTTACAGAGCTGGGGGATATATCAATGGACTGCAAGTGACGTGACCACACTTGTGCTTCATTGAGAACTGTAAGTCCCTCTGTTCCCACTCAATTTTTTCATTCAAAGCCGTGCCAAATTCAAATAATAACTGATAGGAGAAGAAACTCCCGGATTCTGTAATGGGGAGGGGGGTGGTGTTTTGGGGGTTGGGGGCTGCAGACTGTGACCATGTTTTTCGGGTTACACTCTAAATATGGGTGTAACATGGTCAAAAAGATGGACTTCTTTTTTAAGGAAGGACCATTTTCTTTTTATAGCCAATGTTTAGGTATGCATATTTTTGCTGCTTGGACCAATGTAAGCAAGCATGTGTCACACCTGGAAGAATCTGTGAAAAATAGAGCACAGCACCAAGACACAGGGTGGTCTTAATGCATCTGCAGGACTTATACATACAGAAATTTCAAAGTAGTTACGCATTTGCAGAGAACAAAAAAGCAGAGGTCAGTGTAAGAAATTTAGTGCAGCAGATGAAAGAAACATCATGCTGACTTCCCTTCACAATCCGAAGATGTCCATTGACTTCATCAGCAGAATCCCATGGGACCATGGTACCAGGGCTTTTTTTAGCCGGAACATGGGGGAATGCAGTTCTGGCACCACCAGCACCGAATGCATGTAATGGTCAGGGTTGCTGAAGGGTCTATGATGCTGGCTGATGTGGGATCTATTGTAACTGGTGGGGATCTATTTTTGCATGGGGGTCTATTGTTGCTTAGGGCATCTTATGTTGCTGAGAGATCAATTGTTGCTGGGAGGGATCTACTATTGAGGGAGAGGAATATTGTTGCTTGCTGCTGCAAGATCTGTTGTTGCTGCTGGGGGTCTATTGTTGCTGGTGTGGATCTATTGTTGCTGAGGTGGTATTTTAAAACAGGGGACCCATTGTTGCTGGGGGGGTATAATGCTGTGTGAGCGGTGTATTGTTGCTGGGGTATCTATTATTGCTACGGGCGATCTATTGTTGCTGGGGTGGGGTCTATTTTTTTTTGGGGGGGTGGTCTATTGTTGCTGGGTGAATCTGTTTCTGCTGGGGGATCTAGTGTGGCTGGGATGGGGTCTATTGTTGCTGGGGGGAACTATTGTTGCTGAAGTTGGGTCTATTGTTGCTGGCTGCAGGGGATCTATTTTACTGCTTTTTTTAAAATTATTCCATCAAATTGCATACAAATTACTTAACACCACAAAATAATACATTGTTCTGTATTCTCTAAAAGTGGTGGTACTGGGAGGTGGGTAGGGATTGTAACCAAGGGACGGTACTTGGAGGTGGGTAGGGGGTGGAGACAAGGGGTAACTTAAAGTGGGGGGGGGGGGAGTGGGTTTCTGCACCTATTCTCTGAGGAAAAAAATCCCTGCATCTACAGTCTGATCAGAAGTGTTTTTTTATGTAATAGTTGCAGCCAAAAAGTTATGCCTCTGACATGGAAACAAGAAAAAGCAACTAGCCTATGTAGGAAAGCACAAGAATGGGTGTGCATAAAAATGGCAGCAAATGCTCTGGAGTAATGAGCTTAGAGCAGTGGTGAATGGTGCTCGATATTTTTGGAGGGTGGCAAAACAACGCCCCCCCAACGCAGGAGATGGACGGGAAGGTGGCGATAAACCCCCCACCCGCTCAAGAGATGAACGGGAAGGCGGCGATCACCCCCCCTGCACCAAACAGACGAGAAGGTGGTGGCAATCAGGGGCCTCCTTACCTTAGGAGACAGATCTGGGACTGGCAGATAAGGATTCGGGGTAGGGCTGCTGATCCTCGCTCCAGGGCCATTGCTTCTCCTCCCGTCCTAACAGGAAGTGGACTCAGGAACCACTTCCTGATTGGCCAGGAGGAGAATCAGGAAGATAATAGCTATTGTCACACAACTGGGTGCGCCCTGAGCCCACCCTTTTTTGAAGCCAATTAGAGCCTCAGGCTCTAATCATGTGCTTAAAAAAAAACCCTTATTGAACTCCATGCGTCTGGCACCCTGCATGTAGATTAGGGGCCGGACGCATTAAATTGCGTCCGGCCCCTAATCTACATGCAGGGTGCCGGACGCATTAAATTGGGGGGACACACACGTGCACCCCCTATGGATGGACTGCCACACTTTAGAGGCAGTTTGTTTTCTGAAGGCCTGGAGAGCAGACAAGGATAAGTGTCTGCAGGCAACATTGAAGCACGGTGGATGTTTCTTTCAGGTTTGGGGCTTCATTTCCAAATACGAAGTTGAGAATTTTGCTAAAATAAAGTAAAGTAATAGCCATCATGCACTATCATCAGGGAGGCATCTGATCAGTCCCAAATTCATTCTGCAGCGAGATGGAATGCCCCCCCCCCCCTTTACAGAGCCCTGATCTCAACATTATTCACTCTGTCTGGGATTACATGAAGTTGGAAAGAGTGGAAAAATAGCATTGGACCCATAAGGTTATCTTTTCATGTTGATATAAATAATAGTGTTCCCGGGCACATGGCTTCTACACCCTAGAGAATCTCCATGGTCTTGTTGGCTTGTAAGGCAATATAACAAAAATGGAAATTGAAGCACCTCACCAGTGCTAAGAGATCCAGAAACAACTTTATTCCAATAAAAGTCAGGGGGACAATCCAAAGAATATCCAGCGTGTTTTGGGTGCATGTTTGGACCCCCAAAATTAGGTTTGTTTTTTTTGGATTGTCCCCCTGACTTTTATTGGAATAAAGTTGTATCGGGGCCTCTTAGCACTGGTGAGGTGCTTCAATTTCCATTTTGTGATTACATAAAGAGACAGGAGCAATTGGGACAGCCTAAACACACAGACGAACTGTGCATAGTTCTCCTAGATGTTTGGAACAACCTACGGGTTAAAGAAAAACAGTGTGTAAATGTACCTACCTGAATTAATTGATAAATAAAACCTTTTTATTGTATTATTTGCAAAAAAAAAATGCACAGTGCTAAACTGTCTTTACATATAGGAGCAGCCACATTTAAAAATTACATATGCAGTCTCTGCTTCCTTCTTATGCCCCGTACACACGATCAGAAATTCCGCCAGCAAAAGTCCGATGAGAGCTTTTGGTCGGAAAATGCGACCGTGTGTATGCTCCATCGGACTTTTGCTGGCAGAATTCCAGTCAGCAAAAGATTGAGAGCAGGTTCTCTATTTTTCGCTCGGAAAAAGTTCCTATCCGAAAATGCGTTCGTCTGTATGCAATTCGGACGCGCAAAAAATCACGCATGCTCGGAAACAATCGACGCATGCTCGGGAGCATTAAACTTAATTTTCTTGGCTCGTCGTAGTGTTGTACGTTCTTAGCGATCGAAAGTTCAGAGAAGTTTTGTGTGACCGTGTGTATGCAAGGCAAGCTTGAGCGGAATTCCGTCTGAAAAACCATCCAAGTTTTTTCTGACGGAAATTCCGATCGTGTGTACGCGGCATTAGAAGTATTGCCTGTGCTTCACTGCTTCTCTATCTCAGCATCTCTGGTCTCAAGCCTATGGGTCATGTCTGGCCTGATTGACAACAGTAGACCCTCTATAATGCTGAGCATCTTGTCACATGATCCCATTTCACATGATGTATTTTTTGGCTTCACTGTCTGAGAAAGAATCAGCCAATCAGCAGGCAATCCACCCCCTTTAGAGCCAATATAAATCTACATTTTTTATGTTTGACTGAAGTGTCCCTTTTAATGTAGTCCTTAATGTGTCATATGGTGAGCACATGGAAGATATGCTTCTTATTACAGAAGTATGTCCTTTCATAACAGACAATGATGATAGCTAAAATTCCTGATTTGTTGTTTATATTGTTGCAGCCCTCGCCTGGACATGTCTCCGACTTTCTCCTCTGAATTCCTGGCGTTCTTACACAATACTCAGCAGCCGCACCGCAGTCACCCGTTTGTCGCTTTGGTGATTTTATACCTTCAGCTGTTTTCAGAGAAGCTAATATGATCAAAATGAATCTGTTAGCATGTCATTAATTATCTCTGATTCAAGTGTTTTTAATTATCAGCTAAGCCGCTTAGCCACACGACAGGGAGGGCCGCTGATGGATGGCACCATGTGAAAAATTAATATGTTTTTGAAATACCTGTAGCACATCCATTAATGGAGTGTGCAGCCGTGACATCCTTCATAAACAGCCTGCTGTCACATGACATGATTTATAAACGCATTAATGTCACTTGTCATCTTCTGGCAGCCAAAGACACCTTGGAGCTAACTGAATTCCTAAGTTCTCCTCTTTTAGGAATTTTCTAAATCTTTACAGGGAAACACCAAAGAACAAAAAATAATCCATAGACTGTCCAGGCAGAGGTCAAAGCAGGTGGCAGGCAAGAGAACAATTGGTGTCCAGGCAAAGGTTGAAACAGGTGGCAGGCAAAAGAATAGTTAGTTTCCAGGCAGTGGTCAAACCAGATGGCACATAAGAGAACAGTTGGTGTCCAGGCAGAGGTCGAAGCAGGCGGAAAGCAAGAGAACAGTTGGTGTCCAGGCAAAGGTTGAAGCAGGTGGCAGGCAAAAGAATAGTTAGTTTCCAGGCAGTGGTCAAACCAGATGGCACATAAGAGAACAGTTGGTGTCCAGGTAGAGGTGGAAGCAGGTGGAAAGCAAGAGAACAGTTGGTGTCCATGCAAAAGTTGATGCAGGTGGCAGGCAAAAGAATAATTGGAATCCAGGCAGAGGTCAAATCAGATGGCACATAAGAGAACAGTTGGTGTCCAGGCAGAGGTCGAAGCAGGTGGCAGGCAAAAAAATAGTTGGTGTCCAGGCAGCGGTCAAACCAGATGGCACATAGGAGAACAGTTAGTGTCCAAGCAGAGGTCGAAGCACGTGGCAGGCGGCAGGCAAGAGAACAGTTGGTGTCCAGGCAGAGGCTGAAGCAGGCGGCAGGCAAGAGAATAGTTGGTGTCCAGGCAGAGGCTGAAGCAGGCAGCAGGCAAGAGAATAGTTGGTGTCCAGGCAGAGGCTGAAGCAGGTGGCAGGCAAGAGAATAGTTGGTGTCCAGGCAGAGGCTGAAGCAGGTGGCAGGCAAGAGAATAGTTGGTGTCCAGGCAGAGGCGGAAGCAGGTGGCAGACAAGAGAATAGTTGGTGTCCAGGCAGAGGCGGAAGCAGACGGCAGGCAAGAGAATAGTTGGTGTCCAGGCAGAGGCTGAAGCAGGTGGCAGGCAAGAGAATAGTTGGTGTCCAGGCAGAGGCTGAAGCAGGCGGCAGGCAAGAGAATAGTTGGTGCCCAGGCAGAGGCTGAAGTAGGCGGCAGGCAAGAGTATAAGTGATGTCCAGGCAGAGGCTGAGGTAGGGCGGCAGACAAGAAAGTAGTTGGTGTCCCATAGATCACTAATGGGGTGTGATATCTGGCCCTTCGGGCAATAATTTAACGTAATTCGACATTCTTGGGATGAACAGGCAGCAGAGAAGTGTATGAACAAATAGGTAATGTTCTTTTTAAAGTAAACCTGTCATAAGAAATAAACAGGGTAATATAGTAAAACCGGAGTATAAAATCATGTGCAGCTCTGCATAGAAACCAATCAGCTTCCAGGTTTTATTGTCAAAGCTTAATTGAACAAGCTGTAGTTATAAGCTGATTGGCTACCATGCACATCTGCACCAGTTTTAGTAAATGTCCCCCAAAGGCTTTTATTGCCTTCTTCTCTCTAAAAAATGCTGATCTGGTATGTTCACGCACTAGCTTTAATACTTCTTGAGTATTCAGATCAGCAAAGTCAAAATTAAATTATATTTATAACCAAATATTTTTTTGGATGATGTAAAGAATGGTAATGACCCTGTTAGTCTTTTATTGCTGTCTGTCCCATTGGGGAGATTTCCATTTACTTCCTCCCCTAGAGACACAACAGGAAGTGAGAGAAAATTTCTTCAACGGGAGATGAAATCCCTTCCTAAGGGGTATATTTATTAAGCAGTGAATGTGTCAATCCCCAAATGTTCACTAGAGGTAAAAGATTCACTGTATAATGTATATTAAAAACATATTCACCAAGAAACTTTATTCTTAGGTGTCCCCATTGAAAAATTTCCCCCCACCTCCCCTTCCTGTGACAACTCTGCACTTCTGTACCAGAGACAATGGTTACCTGGGCAAATAGTGAACCTTCCTAGAGGGAACAAAGGCAGCAAAAAAAAAACCTGCCAATTGGGCTGCCTAATGGATAAAACGTACCAAAAAAAAAGGTGTGTAGCGCCCTCCTAGTAAGGCTGCTAGGTAAATGCTCATACTACTTCAGGGTCCCCATCCGTGAACCGTGGACTGTGCCAGTCTGCCTTTACCTGTGCTCATACTACTTCAAGGTCCCCAGCTGTGAACCGAGGACTGTCCCAGTCTGCCTTTACCTGTGCTCATACTATTTCATGATCCCCATCCATGAACTGTGGACTGTTCCAATCTGCCTTTACCTGAGACCATAATACTTCATAGTCCCCAGCCGTGAATCATGGACTGTCCCAGTCTGCCTTTACCTATGCTCATACTACTTCAAGGTTCCTATGCATGAACCATGGACTGTACCAGTCTGCCTTTACCTATGCTCATACTACTTCAAGGTTCCTATGCATGAACCATGGACTGTACCAGTCTGCCTTTACCTATGCTCATACTACTTCAAGGTTTCTATGCATGAACCATGGACTGTCCCAGTCTGCCTTTACCTGTGACCATAATACTTTATGGTCCCTAGCCATGAACTGTGGACTGTCCCAGTCTGCCTTTACCTGTGCTCATGCTACTTCAAGGTCCCCAGCCATGAACTGTGGACTGTCCCAGTCTACCTTTACTTGTGCTCATGCTACTTCATGGTCCCAAGTCATAAACTGTGGACAGTTTCAGTCTACCTATACTAGCTACAGCTGCTAAGCAAACAGTGTCCGCTGTTTGCAATATGTTCCAATTTCGAGTATCCAGCATCACCCCAAATCCCCTCCCAAGTTTCTACTAGCAAATAAACTTCCAAAAGACATTCCCTAGAATGATTAATGAGCCGGAGTGAATGGACTGTTGTTGCTGTGTGCCTGTCTGCCTCTGCACTGTTTAGGAAAGAACTCGTCGAATGTTCCTGGCCCCTTCGGGGGTAGCACTACAGGTGCATGTAGCATCTCTAGCAGCTCAGCACAGGGCACGTCACTGCATTGCAAAAAAGTTGTGCCACACTGCGACACATGTCTGTCCGTAAAATGTGTTGAGGTGCCATTTAGAATCAATGGCACTGCATCATACCAACACACATAACGTGCCTTTCTGCTTCCGTTCTGCAACGCCATAATGTAAATGGGCCCCTTACTCACTCAGAACCCAAAACATTTTTTTTTAAAAGGTCTAAACTATTTCATAGCAGACGATGGGATGGAAAGCCTAGATGGAGTTAGGGCATTTTTCCCGATCAGAAGACAGGATAAACAAATTCTCTGAGACAGGGTGAATTCAAGTGATGAAAAATACACATAAAAGGCTAATACCCTGTCAGCAATGATAGATCTTATGAGCCTTGTTCATACAGGCACAGGTATGTATAGAACATGTCCCGGAGGTTTGGATGAAAGCTATGGGGCTGTGCTCTGCACACACCAGTCAGGGGATTCAAGCAGCTGATTAAAAATGATGTTCCAAGTCTGCACTCTGAGTGACACCCCGGGGGTTCCACCTTCAACCTCGTCTGTGTCTGTTGCAATCCAGCTTCGTTGTGTAACCTGCCTTAGACGTCTGTGTGGCTTTCAATAGTTTTCTCATCATCACACGTGTCGTCGGGGCATATAGACTTTTAAAAAAAATTAATTCCTCTTTTCACTTTTTCTCAGTGTTGCAGATCTCTATACAGCCTAATTGCAGCCACCTCCTGTTTGTATGTACTACAGCGATGGCTGCATGCCATTTTTCAAGGTGGGTTTCCCAATGGTGACAACAGTGGACCATGCCTGTGTAAGAGGTGTTGAAACAGCCACTTATAGTCTCCATCGGAAGACCATATTCAGGGCTGGTGTAAGGATTTTTGACACCCTAGGCAAAACCTCATTTTGCCGCCCCCTTGACCCCACCCCTTTTGTCCTGCCCACATATACCACACCATTTTAATGAAGCGCCCATCAAATGAAGCCTACCAGCGCCCATCAATGCAGCCTCACCAGCGCCCATCAATGCAGCCTCACCAGCGCCCATCAATGCAGCCTCACCAGCGTCTATCAAATGCAACCTCACCAGTAGGGATGAGCCGAACACCTCCCGGTTCGGTTCTCGGCGAACAGGCAAAAAACTTGTGCGAACACGCGAACACCGTTAAAGTCTATTGGACTCGAACGTGAAAGATAAAAAGGGCTAATTTTAAAGGCTAATATGCAAGTTATTGTCATAAAAAGGGTTTGGGGGCCTGGGTCCTGCCCCAGGGGACATGTATGAATACAAAAAAAAGTTTTTAAAAACTGCCGTTTTTTTGGGAGCAGTGATTTTAATAATGCTAAAAGTGAAACAATAAAAGTGAAATATTCCTTTAAATATCGTGCCTGGGGGGTGTCTATAGTATGCCTGTAAAGTGGCGCATTTTTCCAGTGTTTAGAACAGTCCCTGCACAGAATGACATTTCCAAAGGAATAAAAGTCATCCAAAACTGCTTGCGGCTGTAATTTAATGTTGGGTCCCGGCAATATAGATGAAAATCATTTAGAAAAACGGCATGGCCCCCCACCCCAGCCCATTACCAGGCCCTTTGGGTCTGGTATGGATATTAAGGGGAACCCCGCACCCAAACTAAAAAAAAAAGACGTGGGGCCCTCTAGGCCCTATATACTCTGAACAACAGTATACAGGCGGTCCCCAGGTTACAAACAAGATAGGGAATGTAGGTTTGTTCTTAAGTTGAATCTGTTTGTAATTTGGAATAGGTACATTTTTAAAGTGTAGCTCCAGCCAAAAAATCTTTTTTTAAGCTTTTTGGATAACATAAGGAAGGGTTATCACCCCTTTAATATTTGTTTTGCTGTCTGTGCCCCTGTTCAGAAGATTTCACCTCACTTTCTGTCCCAATGACAATTGGATTTTGAAAATTTTGCGTTATTAGGGAAACTAGGATTGGTGATAAAGCATCAGTGGAGACACCTTTTTCCCATATTAACTCTTACAGGAGAAAATTTTCCCTTCCTAGGGGTAGATTTCCTCTCACTTCCTGTTGTCTCCCTCCGTTTGTAAGTAAGAGTCTTTTGTAAGTTGGATGTTTGAAAATAGGGCACCACCAGTATATACTATACGGCCTGCCCTATACACTCTGCGGAAAATTGGGCCTTAGGTGTTGGTGATTAGGGATGAGCTTCGAGTTCGAGTCGAACTCATGTTCTACTCGAACATTGGCTGTTCGCAAGTTCGCCGAACAGCGAACAATTTGGGGTGTTCGCGGCAAATTCGAATGCCGCGGAACACCCTTTAAAAGTCTATGGGAGAAATCAAAAGTGCTAATTTTAAAGGCTTATATGCAAGTTATTGTCATAAAAAGTGTTTGGGGACCCGGGTCCTGCCCCAGGGGACATGGATCAATGCAAAAAAAAGTTTTAAAAACGGACGTTTTTTCAGGAGCAGTGATTTTATTAATGCTTAAAGTCAAACAATAAAAGTGTAATATCCCTTTAAATTTCGTACCTGGGGGGTGTCTATAGTATGCCTGTAAAGGGGCGCATGTTTCCTGTGTTTAGAACAGTCTGACAGCAAAATGACATTTGGAAGGAAAAAACTCATTTAAAACTACCCGCGGCTATTGCATTGCCGACAATACACATAGAAGTTCATTGATAAAAACGGCATGGGAATTCCCCACAGGGGAACCCCGAACCAAAATAATAAAAAAAAAATGATGTGGGGGTCCCCCTAAATTCCATACAAGGCCCTTCAGGTCTGGTATGGATATTAAGGGGAACCCCAGCCAAAATTTTAAAAAAAAATTGACGTGGGGTTCCCCCTAAATTCCATACCAGACCCTTCAGGTCTGGTATGGATTTTAAGGGGAACCCCGCGCCAAAAAAAAAAAAAAAAACGGCGTGGGGTCCCCCTAAAAATCCATACCAGACCCTTATCCGAGCACGCAACCTGGCAGGCCGCAGGAAAAGAGGGGGGGACGAGAGTGCGGCCCCCCCCCCTCCTGAACCGTACCAGGCCACATGCCCTCAACATTGGGAGGGTGCTTTGGGGTAGCCCCCCAAAACACCTTGTCCCCATGTTGATGAAGACAAGGGCCTCATCCCCACAACCGTGGCCGGTGGTTGTGGGGGTCTGCGGGCGGGGGGCTTATCGGAATCTGGAAGCCCCCTTTAACAAGGGGACCCCCAGATCCCGGCCCCCCCCCTGTGTGAAATGGTAAGGGGGTACTTACCCCTACCATTTCACTAAAAAACTGTCAAAAATGTTAAAAATGACAAGAGACAGTTTTTGACAATTCCTTTATTTAAATGCTTCTTCTTTCTTCCTTCATCTTCTTCTTCTTCTGGTTCTTCTGGCTCTTCTGGTTCTTCCTCCGGCGTTCTCGTCCAGCATCTCCTCCGCGGCGTCTTCTATCTTCTTCTCCTCGGGCCGCTCCGCACCCATGGCATGAGGGGGGAGGCTCCCGCTCTTCTCTTCATCTTCTTCTTCATCTTCTTCTTCATCTTCTTCTTCTTCTTCTTCTTCTTCTCTTCTTCATCTCTTCTTCCTTCTTCATTTCTTCTGCGGGCCGCTCCGCATCCATGCATGGAGGGAGGCTCCCGCTGTGTGACGGCGTCTCTTCGTCTGACGGTTCTTAAATAACGGGGGGCGGGGCCATCCGGTGACCCCGCCCCCCTCTGACGCACGGTGAATTGACGGGACTTCCCTGTGACGTCACGGGGAATGCCACAGGGAAGTCCCGTCATGTCCCGTGCGTCAGAGGGGGGCGGGGTCACCGGGTGGCCCCGCCCCCCGTTATTTAAGAACCGTCAGACGAAGAGACGCCGTCACACAGCGGGAGCCTCCCTCCATGCATGGATGCGGAGCGGCCCGCAGAAGAAATGAAGAAGGAAGAAGAGATGAAGAAGAGAAGAAGAAGAAGAAGAAGAAGAAGATGAAGAAGAAGATGAAGAAGAAGATGAAGAGAAGAGCGGGAGCCTCCCCCCTCATGCCATGGGTGCGGAGCGGCCCGAGGAGAAGAAGATAGAAGACGCCGCGGAGGAGATGCTGGACGAGAACGCCGGAGGAAGAACCAGAAGAGCCAGAAGAACCAGAAGAAGAAGAAGATGAAGGAAGAAAGAAGAAGCATTTAAATAAAGGAATTGTCAAAAACTGTCTCTTGTCATTTTTAACATTTTTGACAGTTTTTTAGTGAAATGGTAGGGGTAAGTACCCCCTTACCATTTCACACAGGGGGGGGCCGGGATCTGGGGGTCCCCTTGTTAAAGGGGGCTTCCAGATTCCGATAAGCCCCCCGCCCGCAGACCCCCACAACCACTGGCCACGGTTGTGGGGATGAGGCCCTTGTCTTCATCAACATGGGGACAAGGTGCTTTGGGGGGCTACCCCAAAGCACCCTCCCAATGTTGAGGGCATGTGGCCTGGTATGGTTCAGGAGGGGGGGGGGGCCGCACTCTCGTCCCCCCCTCTTTTCCTGCGGCCTGCCAGGTTGCGTGCTCGGATAAGGGTCTGGTATGGATTTTTAGGGGGACCCCACGCCGTTTTTTTTTTTTTTTTTGGGCGCGGGGTTCCCCTTAAAATCCATACCAGACCTGAAGGGTCTGGTATGGAATTTATGGGGAACCCCACGTCAATTTTTTTTTAAAATTTTGGCTGGGGTTCCCCTTAATATCCATACCAGACCTGAAGGGCCTTGTATGGAATTTAGGGGGACTCCCACATCATTTTTTTTTTTTAATTTTGGTTCGGGGTTGCCCTGTGGGGAATTCCCATGCCGTTTTTATCAATGAACTTCTATGTGTATTGTCGGCAATGCAATAGCCGCGGTAGTTTTAAATGAGTTTTTTCCTTCAAAATGTCATTTTGCTGTCAGACTGTTCTAAACACGGGAAACATGCGCCCCTTTACAGGCATACTATAGACACCCCCCAGGTACGAAATTTAAAGGGATATTACACTTTTATTGTTTGACTTTAAGCATTATTAAAATCACTGCTCCTGAAAAAACGGCCGTTTTTAAAACTTTTTTTTGCATTGATCCATGTCCCCTGGGGCAGGACCCAGGTCCCCAAACACTTTTATTGACAATAACTTGCATATTAGCCTTTAAAATTAGCACTTTTGATTATTCATGTTCGTGTCCCATAGACTTTAACGGTGTTCGCGTGTTCGAACGAATTTTTTTCCTGTTCGCATGTTCTGGTGCGAACCGAACAGGGGGGTGTTCGGCTCATCCCTATTGGTGATACCAGAACACTGTAAGCCCTCACAGTTACTCTTGATGGACGCTCTGCTGTAAAATAATATATCAAGAATTGTAATTACATGCCCCTGTTAAACAGGGGCAGAAAAATTGGGCCTTAGGCGGTGGTGGTTGTGGTGGCACAACACTGTAAAGCCTCACAGATACTCTTGTTGAGTGCAGGAATGGTCCCTGCTGTGAAATATTAGAGCAAAAATTGTAATTACATGCCCCTGTTAAACAGGGGCAGAAATATTGGGCCTTAGGCGGCGGTGGTGGAGGCACAACACTGTAAAGTCTCACAGATTCTCTTGTTGAGTGCAGGAACGGGCCCTGCTGTGAAATATTAGAGCAAAAATTTTAATTACATGCCACTGTTAAACAGGGGCAGAAAAATTGGGCCTTAGGCAGTGGTGGTGGTGCCCTGAACCAAAAATATTCTTAAAAGCTATCATCATGAAGATTGAGGAGGAATAGGATAGTCACTCAGCATGATAGGATAGTCACTCAGCATATGCAGTCTTCAAGGGATCCCACATCCATAGAAAAATCAATCGGTTACATCAGCATCAGGTGCTTGGTAGCTGGTGATCCAAGACTGATTCATTTTTATGAATGTGAGCCGATCAACAGAGTCTGTGGACAGGCACGCTCTGTGATCGGTTACAAAGCCTGCCGCAGCACTGAATGTGCATTCAGAAAAAACGCTGGATGCAGGACAGACCAGTAGCTCAATTGCTTTTTGAGCAAGCTCTGGCCAGTGGTCCATCCTCAAGACCCAGTAACTCAGTGTATGTTCTGTTTGGAAAGGTCTCCAAGTCTGATCTTGCCCTTAGATATTCCTGCACCATGTAATTCAGATGCTGGTGATGGTAGCTGGAACCGATCAGACCTTGGCGCTGAGGACTGAAGAATCGTCTGAAGGCATCAGTCAGCCGGCCACCTTCTCCCCTGCTCTTTCTGTGACTGAACAAAGCCTCAACAACACATTGTCCAGCACCAGGAAATTGTAACCTCCCTGGCTCTGGAAACGCATTGCACAAACCTTTCTGCAAGGCCTCCTGAAGATGTTTCATCCTCTGCTCCCTCTGCGAAGGCTGGATACCTTGATACCACGAATCCTAGGGTCCTTTCGCAGGCTTTGCAGGTTCAGGGAGGCCATGCAGCGTAAGTTTTCAGAGGCATTCGATCCTGAGTCCTCTGGGCCACTTAGGATCACATGATCCTCAACCACCTCCTCCCAGCCACATACAACTCCATGGGTTTCTGGGGACTGACAACGATCCCTTGAACACTGCTGCTGATGCTGAGTGTTATCCTCCACCTTTCAGCATTCAGACGCTGACATGTGGATGGCTGGGACCCAATTTATTTTGACGGTTTAACAACTGGGGTAGAGAAATTTGCCTGCTAAAATCGGATGTTGGTGTACCGCTAGCAGATTGGCCGCAAGTACTTGGGACACCTATTTCTGTACATTCATTCCTCTCAGTACAGGTTTCTGAGAGGACTGGAGGTATTGTGGGGTTGGAGATCCCAGCTGATGAGGAGCAAGGAGAGGACCGCCTTGTTCTTTGATGTGGGTCTTTGTTGCCGGGTGCTGTTGCCAACGGACTGCATGGGAGGTCATCATATGTCTCGTCAAGCATGTGGTGCCCAAGCGGCTGCTGTTTTGGCCACGCTTAAGACGCTTCAGACATATGTTGCAAACAGCAATGGTGCGATCTGCTGCACATGTGTCAAAAAAGGCCCACACCAAAGAACTTTTCAAAATATGCGAGAAGTCAGCAGCGCCCTGCACCTGCTTAGCTTTGCGGTGTGATGCAATAGGGTGGCTGCCCTTAAGCTGCCCCCTGGAGGGCATCCTGCCTCGTTGGAGATGTGCCTCCTCCTCTCTTCTATCAGGCACCCAAGTAGAGTCAGTGACCTCATCATCCCCTCCCTCCTCGTCACTGGAGCAAAGTTGGCAATATGCTGCAGCTGGGGGAACATGACTGCCAGTTTCTTGACCTTCTTGAGCACTCCCTCTCTCTAGGCTCACATTACTCTCTTCCTCAACCAGGGTACCATCATTGGAGCCTTCAAATCGCTGCGCATCCTTCTGCAGCAAGTACCCGCCACTGTGGTCGAATAGTTCGGGGTACTCCTCCGTGCATGATGGTGGGGCTAGGGAAGGAGTGACTGTTGACATGGAGCCGATGGAATAGGCTGCTTCGTCAGCCAGCTGCATTGGCAGGCAAACTACTCTGAGCCTGGGTGACAGAGGATGAGGAGGATGAGGGCAGCTTTGTTATCCATTCCACTAACTCTTCTGCATGTTGTGGCTCAATAACACGGCCATCTGCAGAAAAAAGGGACAAGTGTGCCCCACGACCACGTGCTGAGGATGCACCGTGTCCACGACCAGCACTGTCAACTGTAGACACAGAGCCTGCTTGCCCTCTTTTAGTGGCCTGTGAGTGTCTGCCTCTCCTTGGTGGCCTTCCGGACATGCTGTAAATTTTGTTTAGCAAAACCACACTACACTGTATTGTGTACTATGTACACCACCAGAAAAGTAGTAGCAACTGCACTAGGGGTGCACGGTACTGTGTACACCAACAGAAGTGTAATAACAACTATGGGTGAACTGTATGTATTGTGTACTGTGCACACCACCAGAAAAGAACTAGCAACTGCACTATGGGTGCATGGTACTGTGTACACCAACAGAAGTATAATAACTCTCCGGCGCCCCCCCCACCTCTGGCCACATGCGGTATTGCATGTAATAGAAGTCAATGCGGAACAAATTATCTTCGTTTCCATTGACTTCTATGGGGAAACTCGCTTTGACATGCGAGTGCTTTACATTACAAGCATTCTCCTGGAACAGATTATGCTGACCACCCTAATAGCCCTTACACACAATCCGAAAATCGGACGAAAAATAACGCTTTCGACACGATCATACGATAATCCAATTGTTAGTACAGAGCTTTCGACAATTCATCCGATATTATTTGATCGGACAAGCGTGAAAATTTTCCTCGTACTATACCAGATCGTACGATTTTCGTTTAGTCAGTACAGTTGTCGTCCGAAAATACAATACAAATACATTACAACACATGATATCACTTCCGTTTTTTTTTTTCTGTCATACGAGAATTTTGTGACTTTAGTAACCTATTCAATTTCTACTTTCTACAATTTCAACTTAAAGGAACGCAGTGCTGTATCACAAAAAATGGTCTGGTCATGAGGGGGGGGGGGGGGGGCGGTAAATCTTCCAGGGGTAAAGTTGCTTTGTTGACAAAGTCCGTTGTTTTAGAGCCCAGCCGCTCTAGCTGAAACGTACACACGCAAATGAATGAGTAAAAGCATTGATGATTCCCCCTTTCACTGCTTCCCTTCTTCTGTTGTACATACAAAGCTTCAATCAGAGAGAGACAGCTCAAAAGCAAACAGTTCCTTCTGTACTTTCTTCTTAAGTTTAAAAACATATAAATTTAAGTAGAATTGTAAGGTAAATCGAACAGAAACCATTTTGGTATCTCTTTAACACTTATGGGTCAGAATGATCATGTTTCACAAGTAAGACAATTTCTTCTGCTAAAGCGGCTGGATGTTGCATTTTGCACAATTCCTTCCGTTGATACGAGGCACTTTTTGGAGGCATCCCACTGGCACCAACGGTGGGGCATTTTTCCTTCCACTGACACCAACGATAAGGTACCATACCTTCCACTGGCACCAACAATGGGGCATAATTCCTCCCACCGACATCAAAGCTGGGGCACTATTCCTCCCACTAATACCAATGGTGGGACACTATTTCTCCCATTAATAGCAATGGTGGGGCACTATTCCTCCCACTGATACCAATGGTGGGGCACTATTCCCCCCACTATCACCAAAGGTGGGGCACTATTCCTCCCACTAATACCAATGGTGGGACACTATTTCTCCCATTAATAGCAATGGTGGGGCACTATTCCTCCCACTGATACCAATGGAGGGGCACTATTCTTCCATCTAATACCAATGGTAGGGTACTATTCTTTCCACTAATACAAATGATGGGGCGCTATTCCTCCCGCTAATACCAATGATGGGGGACTATTCCTCCCACTAATACCAATGATGGGATGCTTTTCCTCCTCTTACTGACTCCAGGTGTTATGTAATTTTTTTTTTACTGCCACTGATGCTGGGGCCTTTAGTACTCCCACTGAAAAAAACATAAAAATTTACTTTGCAAGGATTTTATCAAACCTTGTTGCAGAATCCTACCTTTTGTTATTCTAAAGAAATAGCTGCTTGTCTGTGTCCATGTGCAAAGTGAATGTGAATGGGAGTGACTTCATAATTATCAAGGAAATATAGGAATAAGGAAAGTGGCAGGGTCTGTATCCCTTTAGACATGATTTCTCTTTGGGAGTATCTCACCAAAATTGATATTTTTGTTGCAGGGGAGGCCAAAAATCTGACTTGTATCTTGGTGCAGACTTCTGGGAAAATCAGTAAGTCAATTACACAAGCAGGAAATGACGTTGGGGAGTTCTGTACACCATCTGTAGCCATGTTATATTGCATTGCATTTTACAGAAAAATACATTATAGAGCTGCAGATTGAAAAGAAAAGGTCATTTTTAAAAACATTTAATTACAATATGACTTGTGTTGCAGTTCTATACCCTATATTACTATTATTTTTTTGCTATTTTTCCCCCACTAAAGTGGAGTTGCCCTTTAAATCTGAAGGACAGTAAACTGGCCCTTTGTTTCAAAAATTTGGAGACCCCTGTGCTAAAGTAAGCCTCTCCTCGTAAAAATATAAAAAAACTGCTATTGTTTAACGTCTTCTAAAAATACTATCTGACTGGCTGTTATGCTTAAACATAAAAGAGGAGTGCCAAACCGAATGGTAAAGCAGCCTAAGTTGCTTTAATTGCTCATTATATGATCACATAAAACATCCAATGCATTTCAGAGGCCAACAACACACCTCTTTGCTCAGGACTTTAGTTTGCTGGTAAATCATTATAACAGTTGTCCAGCATATGGTCCATGCAGGAAGAAACTGCAAACATCCTGTTATGCTCACCTTCTATTTTCAATCAAAGATGTTGAGGGAGCAGTGGCGTCGCTATGGGGGTGTGGACCGCACCCAGGTGACACCCGCCAGAGGGATGACAGGTCCACCATCAGGGGAGGACAGCCACATGTAGGGGCAGTGTTGCCTGTGATTCTTCTGTGACTCCACTGCTGCAGTCCCACCTCCCACCTGCTGCTGCCAGCATTAGTGGTTGGTTGCTAGGGCAGCCTGATGTCTAGCAACCAGCCACGTGGTAGGTCTGCCCCCAGCATTCAGTGGAAAAGTTAACTGAACTTCCTACTCCAGACTTGGCTGCTGAACTGTGTTCCCGAGCCCACCAAATCCCACCCATCGAGTCCCGCCTGCTAAGTCCCGCCAGCAGAGTTCCAGCTACTGGGTCCTGACTCCCAGCCTTCCATCCAGCCCTCGGTAAGGGAATTCAACTTTGGGGACATTGATGGGGGACCTCTAATGATGGGGGACACTGATGGAGGGACCTCTAATGATGGGGAAAATGATGGACAGACCTCTAATGATAGGGAAACTGATGGAGGGACCTCTAATAATGGGGACACTTATGGGGAACCTCTAATGATGGGGACACTGATGGGTGGACCTCTAATGATGGGAGACACTGATGGTGGGACCTCTAATGATGGGGTGACACTGATGGTGGGACCTCTAATGATGGGGACACTGATGGAGGGACCTCTAATGATGGGGAAACTTATGGAGGGACCTCTAATGATGGGGATACCTCTGGGGAACCTCTAATGATGGGGGAACACTGATGGTGGGACCTCTAATGATGGGGGACACTGATGGAGGGACCTCTAATGATGGGGAAACTGATGGACGGACCTCTAATGATAGGGAAACTTATGGAGGGACCTCTAATGATGGGGACACTTATGGGGAACCTCTAATGATGGGGACACTGATGCAGAGTGTCACAGTGCTGATGAATGACTCTGTGAACCTCCCATCACCAACCACCCCCACGAACGCCTTGCCCCCTTCCCCGGTCCCTGGAAAAATTGGCTGCTTAGTTTAAAATGCCGGGGCCAATTTTTGTCCCAGTCCGGGGCTGTGGTGACACCATCAAGTAGGAAGTGGTATCCGACCGCAATGGTGTCACCCGCATCCATGAGAGCGCACAGATCGGTGCACGGGCACCGACCACATCATTTACAGGCGCTCGTTTGGGGTGCGCACTGTGACAGTGCGCTGCTGGCCCAAGACTAACCTGCCTGGCACCCTGCAAGGGCACTGTGGCAGGCTAGACAGGAGAGCGCGATGCATTAGCCTGCTCAGTGTCTACTGCTCTGCAGTTGGGGGGGGGGGGGGGGCATGCCGATGGGATGCCAAAAAGTTATTTGGGGGGGGGGGGGGGTGGCACCATGTTTTACTGTACCAGGTGACACCAACCCTAGTGACGATACTGTGAGGGACATGCTGCATACACCTTGGGAAGACTTGCAGACTCAGAAAATGTAGTCTAGAAGGCTGTTCAGGTTTATACTGAGATCTGTGTTGCCAAGTAGGCAGTGAAAATGTATCAACCACTAAACCGATGGATGATGAATTCTTTAAGTGGAAGAACTATGTTGTTCATGCCAACCATTCAGCGTCTGTCTTTTTTGTAACCTGCACCGAAAAAAATAAAAGTAATAATCCTATTGGATACTATGAGCAGAACAGAGTTCCTGTTTTAGACGCTTTCCACCCATGAGGCCCACAGTGACTTTCTAAAAGTATAAAAGCCGGCATGAAAATGATATCCACACTCCTCATTAGAGATTAGTCGACATGTAAATATTTGTGATTTTTTGGTGTTTTGATGCAGTTTTAATTTTAAACACAGCTGCGTTTTGATCCCGAGAATGCTTCTTCCCCATGTATCCCTTCTATTCGTCTGCCAGCCAAGCCACACACAGTCATGGATGTTCCTCAAAGTGCAAGGCTTAGGTATTGAACAGCAGGGGAGTAATAGGAAGAGCGGACATACAGATCCCTTCCTAGGTATACCACCTAAGGGCTGGGACCCCAAAGCAGTTTGCAATATATTGTATTGGTCCTCAGCTTGTTATACATCACATTTCTAGTGGAGTGGTCAGGATTGGCATGACCATCCACAACCAACCAGCACTTTCAAAAATAGGACAACAAAGGCATTATACATATTTGTCACTGATGAAAAAAGTAGAACTATAGGCAAAACTTTTTTTTTTTCATTTTAGATTAGCGTAAGGGAGGATTATGACCCCTGTTGGATTTTATTTGGCCATTTCTGCCCCATTCGGGAGATTTCCCTTCACTTCCTGTTCCTTTGCCAAACGGGAAGTGAGAAGAAATCCCTGTAAATTAAGGGAATTCCTTGGGGACCTCCAGGGCACCAGAACTTGTGTCCCCATTGTAAGATTTCCCCTCTGTTACTTTTCTGGGGACAACTCAAAATTTGGGATTTTCTTTTATGTTCATTTTCAATGATAACGGTAAACGGGACAAATAGAGAGGGGGAATCTACCTAACGGGGAGTGTGGGGGAGGGGGGCTCAAACAGCAATAAAAATTTACAGGTGTATTAATCTATCCCCACCCTATCCAAAGCAAGAAAAACGTTTTGCTTTTAATTATACTTTAGCTATAGTTCAAATCTCTATTCACTGAGCTGCTATTTATTTAAAAATTGTGCTATGGCCAAATCTGTACAATCCTTCTTTTTTTAGTTAACCCCTTTATGCCTAAGGGTAAAACAAATGTTAATGCCTTAGCACAATTTTGCAACTTTGACATATGTTAGTAAAACCGTACACATCGTCACAACTACTTTGTGCTTTCAGGTGGATTATAACTTTGTTTTTTTTCAAGTCAAATTGGTCTTTCATTTAGTTGTAAATGGTAATTGGATATCTACTGATTTTTTTTTATTATCAATGGCCCAAAATAGTAAAAAAAAACAAACATTTTTTTTAAATTCACCTGTATATTTCTTGTTACTACCATAACTTACCACTAAAGAACAACCCCAAAATAAATTCACCTGCTCCCGATGATCACAGTGATACCACATATGTGTAGGTTATTTCTTGTTTGTACCCGTAGAACAGCCCAGAAACAATAGTGTGCATTTTGTGGTTTTTTTTTATCCTACCTAAAACACTGATAAAAACATACCGATACTAATTTTAAAAATGTTTTTTGTAATTTTTTTTTTAAACCCTGCCTAAAATATTCTGACTACGACCTTTGAGCTTTACCTGACCCATACACTAACCCTGGCACTGACCGAGATCAAACCTTGATCTAGGTATTTTGTTAAAAAAAATGTATTTTATTTTTTATCATTATCTATTTTTATACATTTTTTTACACGCAATTGTTTATTTATCTCTCTATCTGCAAGAAGAGAGAGAGCGATATTACAATGTATCTTTCCTCTCCTTTCACAGAGAGAGAAACACAGGGGAGGCTGTCAGAGGCTATCACAGCAATCAGGTGACCCGGAAGGATCCTTAGTACGAGGCCCGGGGCTCCCGGTGAAAGCCCGGTTTCTGTGCTGGGAACGCGCTGTGTGGCGCACTCCCAGCACAAAGACAGATACAAATACTGTATATCCGGCCTCACGGAAATAAGGCCAGTCCAGTGAGGCCACATATATGTCGGTGTGAAGGGGTTAAAGTAGAAGAAAAAGCAGAACTTTTTCCTGATGCCAACATGGCAGCATACTAGTGATAGGCTCCGTCTTTCTTCCACTCCCTCGGGACCAATGAATAGCATAAATAAAGGCTTAGTTAGGCCCCGCCCCATTCTTCTTTTTTTTCCTCATACCTCCACGCACCAGTGAAGAGTAAGAAGTTCTATGTCCCCACCTCTGCCCCTGGGCAGTATTCGTCTGGATTAAGCCTCTCCCAGTGCAAAGTCCCAGTGCTCAGGCTGCTAAATGCGCCAGAGTAGCTTGGGAGCCCCTACTGTCGGTCTCGATGGGGCCCTGCAGTGTTTCCTCTTTAGGAACGAAATCTGCCTTTAAAATTAGTGACTGCAGCGCTTGTGGGATTTGGGGGGCCAGCTATGCATCCTTTCTTTACCTTTGCCCATGTCTCCTGTTATATCTCTCACTTCCTGCACCTTCTATTTCCTTTTCTCCTGCAGTGGCTCATTTCTAGGCTCATTACCCTCCCAAAAAGCGGGATCTCTGTTCCTTGCTGTCTAAGCATCCCTTTAGGGCGAGCGTGGCCGCCCAGCTCTGTTTCTTCTAGGCTGGGACGTGCTCCGGGACATCATTGGATCGCGCCGGGCCATCGCATGCGCATTGGCCGGCTGGGAGAATGGGTGCCATTTTGGCTGTGGGCAAATTATGCCTATTGCCAATAATGGAGAGGAAAGTCCAGGAAAGAGACTTTCTCTCTCTCCAGAGATAGTTTAGTAGCCTCAATAGGTATCGGTGAGCGAGCGGTGGCTGGACTCTTAACCAAAACTCCAGCATGTATTTCTTTTTTTTTTCAGTCCCTCCACAAAGATACTTCCCGCTGGCGCCCCTGCTGCCTGCTGCAGGTATAGCACGGATATGTCTGTGTGTGTATGTATAGGTATGTGGGCAAGTGTATATATGTACAGTGGAACCTTGGTTTTCAAGTAACGCGGTCAATGAGCTTTTGAAAGACGAGCAACTTTTTTTTTTAATTCTGACTCGGTTTGCGAGTGTTGTCTCGCAAAACGAGCAGAATTCAAGCTAATGGGGTGTACAGTAGCGCATTTGGCCAGAGGTGCGGGACACTCAGAACGCTTCGGAGCCGTTTGGAAATACTCGGACTCACTCGGAAATACTCAGAAACACTCAGAAATACTCCATTCCCGAGTGTTTCCGAGCCTTTCCGAGTCCAGCTGAGCTGTCCCCGAGTATTTCCGAGGTTCTCTAGCACCCCCCCTACCTCTGGCCACATGCGGTATTGCATGTAATAGAGGTCAATGCGGAACTAATTATGTTCGTTTCCATTGACTTCTATGGGGAAACTGGCTTTGATATGCGAGTGCTTTGGATTACAAGCATTCTCCTGGAACGGATTATGCTCGTAATCCAAGGTTTCACTGTATATGTATATGTTTGTGTATATATTTGTGTGTACATATGTTTGTATGTATGTATGTATGTATGTGGAGGGGTTTATATGTATGTATGTTTGTGGGTATGTAATATATATATACAGTGGGGACGGAAAGTATTCAGACCCCCTTAAATTTTTCACTCTTTGTTATATTGCAGCCATTTGCTAAAATTATTTAACTTGATTTTTTTCCTCATTAATGTACACACAGCACCCCATATTGACAGAAAAACACAGAATTGTTGACATTTTTGCAGATCTATTAAAAAAGAAAAACTGATATATCACATGGTCCTAAGTATTCGGACCCTTTGCTCAGTATTTAGTAGAAGCACCCTTTTGATCTAATACAGCTATGAGTCTTTTTGGAAAAGATGCAACAAGTTTTTCACACCTGGATTTGGGGATCCTCTGCCATTCCTCCTTGCAGATCCTTTCCAGTCCAGTTCAGGTTGGATGGTAAACGTTGGTGGACAGCCATTTTTAGGTCTCTCCAGATATGCTCAATTGGGTTTAAGTCAGGGCTCTGGCTGGGCCATTCAAGAACAGTCACGGAATTGTTGTGAAGCCTCTCCTTTGTTATTTTAGCTGTGTGCTTAGGGTCATTGTCTTGTTGGAAGGTAAACCTTCGGCCCAGTCTGAGGTCCTGAGCACTCTGGAGAAGGTTTTCATCCAGGATATCCCAGTACTTGGCCGCATTCATCTTTCCCTCGATTGCAACCAGTCGCCCTGTCCCTGCAGCTGAAAAACACCCTCACAGCATGATGCTGCCACCACCATGCTTCACTGTTGGGACTGTATTGGACAGGTGATGAGCAGTGCCTGGTTTTCTACACACATACTGCTTAGAATTAAGGGCAAAAAGTTCTATCTTGGTCTCATCAGACCAGAGAATCTTATTTCTCACCATCTTGGAGTCCTTCAGGTGTTTTTTTTAGCAAACTCCATGCAGGCTTTCATGTGTCTTGCACTGAGGAGAGGCTTCTGTCGGGCCACTCTGCCATAAATTGTTGACAGATGCAGCGCTGAATGGGATAAATGACAGGATGATGGAACTCACACCCTGTATACATGTGTTGTGCAAGGTGGTTGCTAATATTTATAAACCAAAATAAACATAGTGAAAAGGAAGTCCCAACAGACTGGCAAAAATGTCCATAGTGATATAAAAATTCATCAATGTATGCAGTATAGTGTTCTTTAAGTGAAGACAGGCAAATGTGAATGATGTTTCCAGATCAGTACATCTTCATACATTCAGGATCGATGTTAGAGTAGCAGAAGTGGTTACGCTTACCGGAGGAGATGGACACAATCAGGGGCGTTGCTAGGTGGCAAAAAGACCAGGGGCTTCAGCCCGAAGTCCGATGTTGGCACCGATGGGGGGGGGGGGGGGTCGTGAGTGGTCATGGCACGGGGTTTTTTGGCTGAGCGCTGGGGTTGTGTGGCGGGGTGTAAGCTTACTTGCTGGTTGCTGCCTGGGGCTTAGCAGTGCCCATCAATTTTGACCACTAATCTCAGCTACCTGACACACTGACCTACCTAACATACACTGACCTGACATACATACATACACCTACCTAACATACACTGACCTGACATACATACATACATACACCTACCTAACATACACTGACCTGACATACATACATAAATACATACACCTACCTAACATACACTGACCTGACATACATACACTGACCTGACATACACCTACCTAACATACACTGACCTGACATACATACATACATACATACATACATACACCTACCTAACATACACTGACCTGACATACATACACCTACCTAACATACACTGACCTGACATACATACACTGACCTGACATACATACATACATACATACATACACCTACCTAACATACACTGACCTGACATACATACATACATACACCTACCTAACATACACTGACCTGACATACATACATACATACATACATACATACACCTACCTAACATACACTGACCTGACATACATACATACATACATACACCTACCTAACATACACTGACCTGACATACATACATACACCTACCTAACATACACTGACCTGACATACATACATACACCTACCTAACATACACTGACCTGACATACATACATACACCTACCTAACATACACTGACCTGACATACATACATACATACATACACCTACCTAACATACACTGACCTGACATACATACATACATACATACATACACCTACCTAACATACACTGACCTGACATACATACACTGACCTGATATACATACATACACCTACCTAACATACACTGACCTGACATACATACATACATACATCCATACATACACCTACCTAACATACACTGACCTGACATACACTGACCTGACATACACTGACCTGACATACATACATACATACACCTACCTAACATACACTGACCTGACATACACTGACCTGACATACATACATACTTACATACATACATACACCTACCTAACATACACTGACCTGACATACACTGACCTGACATACACTGACCTGACATACATACATACATACATACACCTACCTAACATACACTGACCTGACATACACTGACCTGACATACACTGACCTGACATACATACATACACCTACCTAACATACACTGACCTGACATACACTGACCTGACATACATACATACATACATACATACACCTACCTAACATACACTGACCTGACATACACTGACCTGACATACATACATACACCTACCTAACATACACTGACCTGACATACATACACTGACCTGACATACATACATACATACATACACCTACCTAACATACACTGACCTGACATACATACATACATACATACACCTACCTAACATACACTGACCTGACATACATACACTGACCTGACATACATACATACACCTAACATACACTGACCTACCTAACATACACTGACCTGACATACATACATACACCTACCTAACATACACTGACCTACCTAACATACACTGACCTGACATACACTGACCTACCTAACATACCGTGACATACATACACTGACCTCACCTACCTGACCAGGAGACAGACTTCATGTGTCCAGGTGTCCTGCAGTTCAGTTCAGCTGTAGTGTGCGGTGTGCAGCCCACGCATCATGTGTCACAGCAGGCAGCCAGAGGAGAGGAGACTGCTTGAATTTCATCGCCTGGACCTTGGAGCTCCAGGCTTTGTCCTGCACATAGATATACAAAGTAGAGCCTGCCTCCCAGTCCCAGCATGGCCAGCAGGCACAAGGCGGTATGGAGAAGACTCTTCTGCCTCCTGCTGCACACTCCGGTGCCCATGATCAGACACACCGAGATCTGGAGCTCTTCACTCTGCCATCCGCCCCCAGCACAGCTCCTCTTCAGGTTATCCTCATCCCCGCCTCCTCTACAATAATCGGTGCAGTCACTGGCAGTGGCACATCTCGCCAGATCGCTCCTCCGCTGCCCTGATCTATCTGAGCGGGGAGCGGGGAGCGGGGATCTCAGTGATGTGGCGCGGCGGATTGTAATTCCCGCCTTCTGGAGCGTGCAGCGCCTATGATGGACGTCACACGTCCCGCGGTCCCAGCATTGGACCAGTGGGATGTCCATCATAGCTCCAGAAGGCGGGACCTGTATGTCATTCGGCCACACTCGGCCGCACTCGGATCAGATCGGTCCCCGCTTGTCAGCGGCCGGCGGCGCTCGGGGCTAACAATTAAACGGTGCCTTCTTGACACTCGGGGCTTTTCGGGGACCAATTCGGGGCTTCAGCCCCCCCTAGCCACCCCCTCCCGACGCCCCTGGACACAATCACCATACGGTGGAGTGTCATACGAGCTTTAGGGATCAATCGATCCCAGGGGTATTTTGCTGGAAGACACTGGTGGTAGGTTCCATCTGGAGCAACCGTGGTTTTAGGTGATATTCAGATCCACAGCGAATGAATGGATGACATTCAAAGGGAGCAGACCGCTGGGGTAGGCGATTTCTACCCCATGGAAGTTCAGTTCATGAGAAAAGAAGAAATCTCCACATAGGGCATGAATCCGATTAAAAAGAGTATTTTATTGTAAAAGTGCCAAAAAATTCTTAACAAGCACTGATTGGGATGGATAAAAAGTGATCACAAATAGCTATAAAATCACGTGGTGGCCAGACATAAAAAGCTTCAGCGACCCGACATGTTTCGGATGATGGTCCTTCAACTGGGGCATATAGCTTAATGTCTGGCACCATGCTTACATATAAACACATATAAAATTATGTAATGACCATGCCCCGATTACACTCTCCCTGACACTCTCCCCAAGCTCCTTTCGTAAATGCCACTGGCGCCTAAACGACTTTCTACTTAAACATGACCCATCTAGAATAGAATTAGAGTAAACTCTAAAACTTTACTTTGCGGAAAATGGCTCCTCTGAGATCTCCACCTCAACTCTGTGGGAAGCCCATAAGGCGGTCTTTCGAGGTCAATGCATCTCGCTCTCCACTGCCCTGAAGAGAAACGCTAATGCAACACGCAACGCCCTTTTAGACAGACTTAAACACCTGGAAGCGCGTTTGCTCGCGTCCCCGTCCCTAACAACCCTTAGAGAACTCACTAGTGTTCGGGCCGGGCTGAAAGATATCGAAATGGGTAAAATAGAAAAGGCGTTAACTAGGCTTAGACAGACTTACTACGACAAAGCCAACAAATCACATACGCTCTTGGCGAAACAGCTCCGCGACAAAGCAGCAACTACCACAACTACGCAACTTAGGGAGGCAAATGGGGTCCTTCAGTCCCACCCTAATAAAATAGCACAACTTTTTCATGACTTCTACTCTGCCCTGTATAATGACCCGAGTGTTCCGCACAACCCACCCCCTCCTGACCTATCCCAGGCCATCCATACTTATTTGGCAGAAACGGACACTCCTAGGCTTACCTCCTCTGCTCTGGAGACTCTTAATGCCTCCATTACGGAGGAGGAGGTGACAGAAACAATTAAAATGTTACCAAACAATAAGGCCCCCGGGCCTGATGGATTACCTTACCTTTATTATAAGACGTTCCTATCACATTTACTCCCCCATATGACAAATCTCTTTAACTCATTTCTTTCTGACACACCTATTCCTAGAGATATGCAAAACTCCTACTTGACGTTAATCCCAAAACCAGGGAAAGACCACACTCTCCCGGCCAATTACAGGCCGATAGCTCTCCTCAACACAGACCTAAAAATTTTTACGAAATTGTTGGCAAATAGACTAAACAATTTTATGCCATCCCTGGTCCATAGGGACCAGGTGGGTTTTATCCCTTGCCGCCAGGCTGGGGATAACACCCGGAGGGTTATTGACCTGGTGGAGGTTGCGAACAGGAACTCAATGGAGGCAATACTGCTCAGCCTGGATGCCGAAAAAGCCTTTGACAGGCTGGGCTGGCCTTTCCTGTTCGCGACTCTCAACCGGGCCGGTATTGAGGGCCCATTTCTCTGAGCTATTGCCCATCTATACTCAGCCCCAACAGCCCAGGTTCGCACTAACTTTGCCACCTCCCCTACCTTTTTGATCTCCAATGGGACCCGACAAGGTTGCCCACTCTCCCCCTTGTTATACGCCCTATGCATTGAACCGTTAGCAGCCCATATTAGAAATAATTCAAATATCCATGGTATTCCAGTCCGTACTAGAGAATTCAAGGTCTCCTTATTTGCGGATGATGTTCTTCTTACTCTCGCCCAACCTCGCATATCCCTCCCAAATTTACAAGTGGAGCTGGAAAAATATAGCATCCTCTCAGGTTATAAAATTAATAGTTCCAAGACGGAGGCTCTCCCTCTTAATTTACCCCCCCCCATACATTATCCGCACTTTCACAAACATTTCCATATTCTTGGCGGTCCTCTTCCTTAAAATACCTGGGGATACATATAACATCCACATACGATACTCTATACAAAGCCAACTTCCCCCAGATGTTCACCTCTATTAGAGCGTCCCTAACCAAATGGAAATCTCTGAAACTGTCCCTTTTCGGTAGACTTGCAACTTTGAAGATGACTGTACTACCCAGACTTCTATATCTTTTTGAGACACTCCCTATTCCCATTCCGTGCTCACACCTTAAAAAACTCCAAGCCGACATGATAAACTTTTTCTGGAATTATAAAAGACACCGAGTTGCTAGATCGGTTTTATATGCCCCACGTAACCAAGGTGGACTGGCGTTCCCTAGCATAGCTAAGTATTATCTGGCAGCTCAGCTGAGACCTATAGCCTCCTGGTGTTCTCTACATGCTTACAATAGGTGGACACAGATAGAAAAGCTGTGGCTAGCCCCCATACACCCAAATTCCATGCTTTGGAGCTCTGATATACCCCTCGGCAGCGTACAACTGCTAGGACCGATGGCTCTATTACGTACCTTATGGCGATGGGCCAAATCGAAATACCCGCTCACCACCACGTCATCCCCAGTCACTTCATTCCTATTCACACCCAATATCCCTGACAGTTTAACCTCACAGATGTCCCACTTTTGGATGGACAAAGCCATATTCCGTTATGGACAACTAATTGATCCCAAAACCAGAATGCTACGAACCTTCTTAGACCTGCAAAAGTCTTTTGACATCCCCAAGCAGGCCTTTTTTAGTTACCTACAACTACGCCATTATGCACAATCATTGGGGTCGAACTTGAGTTTTTCTCCCCTCACAGACTTTGAAAAGCTTTGCTTAGAGGGTTCGTCCCCTAGAGGCATGATCTCCCGCACCTATCAGATACTGATCACAGATTTCTCACCAGACGGGCCGCGACATTCATATATGGCTAAGTGGGAGCAGGCGATGGGCACAGAGATATCCTTAAGGACCTGGCAATCCATATGGACCCAGGCTACTAAAAGCTCCATATGCACGCTTTATAAAGAGAATCAATTTAAGATTCTATATCATTGGTATCAGACCCCTGACCTGCTCCACTCCATATATCCTACGGCCGACTCCCGTTGTTGGAGATGCTATAAGGATAGGGGTACACTATTTCATGTCTATTGGACCTGCCCTATAATCGTTCCCTACTGGAGTATGGTTCACTCCCTGCTCCAGTCCATCTTTGATGTTGAAATGCTCCTTGATCCGAGGACCTTTCTCTTGGGCCTTCCACCCGCCACCTTCTCCAAAGTGTCCAAAAAACTTTTAGCCCATGTGCTTACTGCAGCACGCTGCCTGGTGGCATTAAAGTGGAAAAAAAGAGAACCCCCCTCACTAGCTGAGCTGCATTCCAGGATCAGAGATGTCAAGAGAATGGAATATCTCACGGCCTCATTAAATGATACACTTGACAAACATAATCGCATCTGGGAACCCTGGGTTTTGTTGGAGACCCCTGCGACCTAAAAATATATGTTGCTTATGTATTACTGACCCATTCCCCATCGGCCTGTTCCGGACCCTGGAGACGAGTGCCCCCCCCCCTCCCCCTTCTTCTGTCTTTCCCTCCTTTCTTCTTTCTTCTCTCTATCTAAGATTTTATATGTTTGAGCATATGGTACTAGAAGATACACTGTTTGTGATGTATTAATATCCGGTAAACCTATTTCTTTTTGTCACAAACTGTTTGCACTGTAAAGATTTGCCGCCCAACATGCGGGGGATATTGTCCCAAACTGCACTGGGATATCATGATCTATATCTCTTCTTGTGCTCAATGCCAAAATGCTGTATTTGTTTTTCTGTAAAAAAAATAATAAAAATTGTCAGTTATAAAAAAAAAAAAATTATGTAATGACATTCAGCTGTGTGTACCGCCACTGGGCGGACACACCAACCAATAGAAACTGACCAATTTGCTTGTAATCAGCATCGCTGGCACAAGAGGTGACAGCCTCCAATCACAGCCTCTAAAACAAAGTCATGTGACAGTGTCGTTACGCGTGATGTCATCGCGTGCCAGCTGATGCGCTCCAAGCCTCCTTCCCATACTAGGAAGCGGCTGATAGATGTACGCGGCTAGGGGTGAGATAACCCCACCCACTAGCCACAGGTAGATGTCCTTGCGCGCCGGTATGAAGCGCTCCAATCTCCGCAACTTCCTGTGTCTACGGAAGTATAAAACAGACACTATTGGGGTGATGAAGGGGGAAAAGAAAAAAAGGTTTAAAATAAAGTTGAAAAAATTGACTGAGAAAATGTCTTACACATTCATACCTCAAACTGAGACATAGATACAAGAAGCGACATAAATATATACAATGTCCTACACTGTTATGCGTCAAATATAGACGCCATATAAGCGAGATATTACAGGATTAAGTAAAATAGGTCATAAGTCAATGGATAAGTGTAAACCACCTTAGAAGCTATATAGACATCCTCTAAAATTCCAAAGTTATATTTCTAAAATATATAGATATATTTGGGCATGTCCAAAGGGGGGAAAAAAGGGGGAAAAAGGTCCACTCATATGCAGACAGATATTGTAATAGATCAATGTGTCATTCAAGACAATAGAGATGTAACAGTGTGCAAATAGAATGCAATAAAAATAAAAATAGAATACAGAAAAGTTAATATGTAGTACTTGTAGGGTAATTCCAAATGGTCCCACTATATAATGGGCCTCAAGCGCAATTGACAGGATAATTCTGATATGGATATGGTCATCAATATCCCAACAGAGGAAGAGGGGGCACCCAGAGAGGTAGAGGTTATTTCCAGGGGAGGAATAAGAGCTATGGGCATCCAGATCCATATACCTACACTAGATCCCCCCAACGCAATTACCATTTAAGGGACTACCCAGAACAACATCATATATACCATATCCCTATCCTCTTAGAGAGGAATCCTACAGAAACCAATACAATATGCAACATCCTTATACGGATAGGGAATTTAATCAATTTGATAGATCACCATATACTTACAACCACACATATCCTGACCCTCCCCGTAATGAGGATTTTCCTTGGGGACCCCCCATGTCCAAACGAAGAGCAGACGCAAACGAGGTTCCAGAGGGGGGTGGCGGGCCAGGAAAAAGAAAGCGACATTAAAAACTAGTGGCATTTTTAATTTGAGCCAGAAAACTTTTTCCAGTGCTGAGCTTTATGTACTGGACAAAGGTCTTAAGTTTGCTCCCTCTAAAAAATTGAACAGATTCGAGACCTTCATAGAAGTCCAGAAATTTCAAAGAAGACTTAATGTCCAAAGACACTTTTTGGCCAATCCTATCATCCCTGGAACTAGAAATGAAATGAATAACGCAGCATGTAAGGAAGTAGTCCTTCACTCCGGGTTAGCAAATCCTTCCTTGTTTAACCCCCCGAACGTCACAGCACCCTCTATTAAAGTCTTTTGCAACTTAGTACTTAAAGACCTGGAAAGGTTACCTGATAAACACGTTTTTGACCATCCTAATATCAAAATAGGCCTAAAATCTCTTTGTGAGCACAAAGACATTGTGATCCGCCCCGCCGATAAAGGGGGGGGCCTGGTCATTCTTGATAAAAAAGATTACCATATGGAGATGTGTCGCATCCTGAGTGACGATAAAACCTATATGGTTCTCCCCGAGACCCTACTAAGGATTTAAAAAAATGTCTAGTTGACTTAGTTGAACGCGGCTTCAGACAGGGAATTTTAAATGAAAAGGAAAAGGATTACCGGGTCCCGGTAGGACAACGGATCCTAGTGATGTACTATCTCCCAAAGATGCACAAAAATATCACAAACCCCCCTCCGGCAGACCTATTATAAGCGGGATCGATTCGATAACATCTCGAGTCGGCCGCTACATAGATTTTTTTCTTCAACCGCTTGTGTGCAAAGTCCCATCATACCTTAAGGATACAGGTGACACCATCCGCCGTCTGGAGCGCGTTGAATACCAAGACAACCTCATTCTTGTCACTGCGGATGTCACAGCACTATACACCTGCATCCCACACGAACTAGGTTTGGCGGCTGTGAAACATTATCTAGTCACCAGTAAAAGTATTCTGTTATTACCGCAATGTTATATCATGGAACTTCTTCGATTTGCTACGCAAACGAACTATTTTTGGTACAACAACCAATTCTTCTTACAGAAGAAAGGCGTGGCAATGGGGGCCAAGTTTGCCCCCAGCCTCGCCAATCTTTTTATGGCGCTATGGGAGGAGGATGTCGTCTATCCTGCACAGCGACCTGAGCTGTGCCTGTGGGCTAGGTATATAGACGACATCCTCCTCCTATGGAAAGGCGATGAGGAGACTCTTCGTGACTTTATGGCTACCCTTAATCAGAATGAAAGAGGTATTGTTCTCACGTATGAGATAAGTACAGTCTCGATCCATTTTTTGGATCTGGAGACTTCCATTGCTGACTGCCGTATTGTGACCATCACATTTTTCAAACCGACGGACAGAAATGGTTATATCTCCACGGATAGTTACCATTATGGTCCCTGGCTTGACTCTGTCCCTCGTAGCCAACTGCTGCGAATCCGCAGAAACTGTACAAACTCCTCTGACTTTGTAAAGCAAGCACATTTTCTGAAGGAACGCTTCGTGGAAAAAGGTTAACGACCGTCTCTGATAGATCAGGAGATAACAAGGGTCTCCCTCATAGATCACGAGACACTCACGACTGTGCGACCTAAACCAACTCCCAATGATAAGTTTAAGTGGTCCCTGTTTACTCAATTTTCTGTTCAACACAGACGTATCAAGCAGATTCTGAACCGTCATTGGAATGTTTTGAGAAATGACCCTATTCTAGGTCCAGTGCTCCCTACCAGAGCAAGTGTTACCTTCAGAGGAGCTCCATCCTTACGGAATCGCATTTCCCACAATGTTATTGAAGCTCCCACAAAGCCGTCCTTTTTTTTCCAGAAACCAAAGGCTACTATCCCTGTAAAAAATGCAGTGTATGCACACACAACCTTTGTGGCAACAAAAAATCCGAATTTTTCCAGTCTGCCGTTACTTCCACTATCTACCACATGTACCACTCACTATATAGTGAGTGTACCTCATCACATGTCCCTGTAATAAACAATACGTGGGCCGCACCATAAGAACGTTTAGTATACGAGTAAACGAACACATCACTTCTATCAAACGAGGCCGCACTAATCATAGTGTTCCCCGACACTTTTTACAGTTCCATGACAAGAACCCGAGGAGTTACAAATTCCAAGTCATTGACAAATTTGTCCCATCATGGAGGGGAGGTCCACGGACTAGGGGGGTATCCAAACTCGAAACATTCTGGATCTACCAGTTAAAAAGCTACTCCCCCTATGGGTTAAATGTGGAATGGGACATAAACGCATTTATAAACAAATCCTAAATAACCTGGAACATCTCCGTTTGGTATCAGAATTATCCTGTCAATTGCGCTTGAGGCCCATTATATAGTGGGACCATTTGGAATTACCCCACAAGTACTACATATTAACTTTTCTGTATTCTATTTTTATTTTTATTGCATTCTATTTGCACACTGTTACATCTCTGTTGTCTTGAATGACACATTGATCTATTACAATATCTGTCTGCATATGAGTGGACCTTTTTCCCCCTTTTTTCCCCCCTTTGGACATGCCCAAATATATCTATATATTTTAGAAATATAACTTTGGAATTTTAGAGGATGTCTATATAGCTTCTAAGGTGGTTTACACTTATCCATTGACTTATGACCTATTTTACTTAATCCTGTAATATCTCGCTTATATGGCGTCTATATTTGACGCATAACAGTGTAGGACATTGTATATATTTATGTCGCTTCTTGTATCTATGTCTCAGTTTGAGGTATGAATATGTAAGACATTTTCCCAGTCAATTTTTCAACTTTATTTTAAACCTTTTTTTCTTTTTCCCCTTCACCACCCCAATAGTGTCTATTTTATACTTCCGTAGACACAGGAAGTTGCGGAGATCGGAGCGCTTCATACCAGTGCGCAATGACATCTACCTGTGGCTAGTGGGTGGGGTTATCTCACCCCTAGCCGCGTACATCTATCAGCCGCTTCCTAGTATGGGAAGGAGGCTTGGAGTGCATCAGCCGGCGCGCGATGACATCACGCGTAATGACACTGTCACATGACTTTGTTTTAGAGGCTGTGATTGGAGGCTGTCACCTCTTGTGCCAGCGATGCTGATTACAAGCACATTGGTCAGTTTCTATTGGTTGGTGTGTCCGCCCAGCGGCGGTACACACAGCTGGGTGTCATTACATAATTTTTATATGTGTTTACATGTAAGCGTGGTGCCAGACATTAAGCTATATGCCCCAGTTGAAGGACCATCGTCCGAAACATGTCGGGTCGCTGAAGCTTTTTATGTCTGGCCACCACGCGATTTTATAGCTATTTGTGATCACTTTTTATCCATCCCAATCAGTGCTTGTTAAGAATTTTTTGGCACTTTTACAATAAAATACTCTTTTTTATCAGATTTATGCCCTATGTGGAGATTTCTTCTTTTCTCATGAACTGAACTTCCATGGGGTGGAAATCGCCTTCCCCAGCGGTCTGCTCCCTTTGAATGTCATCCATTCATTCGCCGTGGATCTGAATATCACCTAAAACCACGGTTGCTCCAGATGGAACCTACCACCAGTGTCTTCCAGCAAAATACCCATGGGATCGATTGATCCCTAAAGCCCATATGACACTCCACCGTATGGTGATTGTGTCCATCTCTTCCAGTAAGCGTAACCACTTCTGCTACTCTTACATCGATCCTGAATGTATGAAGATTATGTACTGATCTGGAAACATCATTCACATTTGCCTGTCTTCATTTAAAGAACACTATACTGCATACATTGATGAATTTTTATATCAATATGGACATTTTTGCCAGTCTGTTGGGACTGCCTTTTCACTATGTTTATTTTGGTTTATAAATATTAGCAACCACCTTGCACAACACATGTATACAGGGTGTGAGTTCTATCATCCTGTCATTTATCCCATTCAGCGCTGCATCTGTCAACAATTTTCACTTTTTCACTGCACAGTTTACCACACTGTTTGATGCTGGCAGCTACCATTTTTTATTTTATGTTTTTTATAGTATATATTAATTTATTTTGTTCACTCTGCCATAAAGCCCCGACTGGTGGAGGGCTGCAGTGATGGTTGACTTTCTACAACTTTCTAGCATCTCCCGACTGCATCTCTGGAGCTCAGCCATAGTGATCTTTGGGTTCTTCTTTACCTCTCTCACCAAGGCTCTTCTCCCCTGATAGCTCAGTTTGGCCAGACGGCCAGCTCTAGGAAGGGTTCTGGTCGTCCCAAACGTCTTCTATTTAAGGATTATGGAGGCCACTGTGCTCTTAGGAACCTTAAGTGCAGCAGAAAGATTTTGTAACCTTGGCCAGATCTGTGCCTTGCCACAATTCTGTCTCTGAGCTCTTCAGGCAGTTCCTTTGACCTCATGATTCTCATTTGCTCTGACATGCACTGTGAGCTGTAAGGTCTTATGTAGACAGGTGTGTGGCTTTCCTATTCAAGTCCAATCAGTATAATAAAATACAGCTGGACTCAAATGAAGGTGTAGAACCATCTCAAGGATGATCAGAAAAAATGGACAGCACCTGAGTTAAATATATGAGTGTCACAGCAAAGGGTATGAATACTTAGGACCATGTGATATTTCAGTTTTTCTTTTTTAATAAATCTGCAAAAATGTCAACAATTCTGTGTTTTTCTGTCATAATGGGGTGCTGTGTGTACATTTATGAGGAAAAAAATGAACTTAAATGATTTTAGCAAATGGCTGCAATATAACAAAGAGTGAAAAATTTAAGGGGGTCTGAATACTTTCCGTCCCCACTGTATATATATATTGTTACGAATCATATTGGCAAGACAGCCCGGAAGGCGCACTGCGAGGGACTGTCGGTCAAGGCAAGCAGACATTTCCCAACCAAGAAGGGTAGTCTCGAAAGCGCTGGAAGTTCAAACAGCCTTTTTTATCACTTTGGCCTTGCTACACAGAATCAAGGAAAGACCAGTCATCTTGCGGTTGAGCAACAGGACAGCAATTGCGTATATTCGGCTCCAGGGAGGAACTCGTGACAATATGCTATTGGGAGATGTAAAACCCAAAACGTCTGGTTCGGAAGATCACCAGCAAATTCCGGAAGCAGTTTACCTCCATGGGGACTTGAATACATGGACAGACTGTCCATCATGCAAACTTGCCAGAGCACAAGTGGAAAGCCGGTTCACAGGTGGCCTGCCACAGACAGACTTCTTTGCTTCTCACAGCAATTACCAACTTAAGAAGATGTCTGACTCGGTTTTCGCACCTCAAGGCAGAGAGGACAGAGGCTGATTTTCTCCATGAAACTGCAATCAAGCCTACAGTATATACATTCCCCCTAACTTCTCTTGTAATGAAATTCCTCTTAAAGCTGTCAAGAATGAACATGGTAGTCACAACCACTCCTCCATTCTGACCATGGGAGTCTTGGTTCTTCCTGGCCATTCACTTTAGAATACAGAAGCCAATTCCCCTTCGCACATGCGCAGACCAGAGATGTAAGCATGGTGGCTGGAAGGGGAAGTCGGAGAACCTAGCTTGCTCCAGAGTTGCTCCAGAGTGATCTCTACTTTGTGGAGTGTGAAAAGGCACTCTACTAACAATTTCTATGCCAAGATCTGGAACAAGTTTGCCTTTTTCTTTTTGGCATGGCGAGATATTGATTCTACTGCGCCTCTGGTGGAAGCTGTTCTGGACTTCATGTGGGCCAGATTAGACATGAGCCTTACCCTATGCTCTTTTGAGGTTGCAGGTGTCGGCTATGTCGGCAATAACAAAGTTTAAATTAGCCGAAGGTTTTTTAGTTTGCACACATTTTCGAGACAGTTATGAGGATTCGTCAACCACGAAAGAGAATCTTTCACAGTAAAGTCTATCGATGTTGCTGGTTTTCATATTAGTCCAACCGTTTACTCCAACAGAGCAGTGTTCAGTTTTAGACATCGCTTACTAAGCAGTATTTAGCGCAAAAACTTGAAAGAGAAGGCTGTTTGAGTTTCAAGCTCTTAGAGCTTCAGGAAAGCATATTGCTTTTGTTACAGAAGGAATAGAGTTGCATCCTGTAGATCATCTTATATCAGAGGTAGCAACAGCCCTCCATCTAACAATCATCTGTCCATTGCCTACCTTTCCAGACGTTCATGCAAGAAAATCACACAAATTGGTTGTTCCCAGAACTTGAAACAAGTTTCTATCCACAATTGCTCTTTTCAGATCATATGATAAGTCTTTCATTGTTCCAGCTGGAATTCATCAGGCAAGAGAGGTTATCTTCTGGACTCTAGCAGGCTTGGTTGTGCAGATGGGTGATGGGTCGTGAGCCTCCTTCAGTGGCAGGATGCATATTCTTCCAGAATTATTGCGGCCTCGTAGGCAGCCCAGTTGAAAGCATCTATGGAATCAATCTACAGGAAAGTGTCATGGTCTTCCCAGAATACCTTTTCAACCTTTACAGAGTAAATCTGGGTGCCTTGTCATCAGTGGGTTCCAGAGGAATGACTGTTCAGTCTTCTGTCCCATTTTAATTTTAAAAAAATTGGTTTGTCAAGTAGAACCCACCCTGTTAGCTAGTTATGTATCACTAGTATGCTGCCATGGTGGCGTCAGGAAAACAGAAAATTGTATCAAATACTTACCCTAATTTTCCTTTCCTGACGCCAATCCATGGCATCATACGGACCCAGCCTTGTGCGTTTCAGTATCTAGATAATTATAAAGAATGGGGCTGGGCCTAACTAAGCTTTTATTTATGCTATTCATTGGTCCTGAGGGAGTGGAAGAAAGGCGGAGCCTATCAACAGTACGCTGCCATGGCTTGGCATCAGGAAAAGAAAATTACGATAAGTATTTGATACAATTTTCCGTTTATTTTTCATTTTGAAAAGGGAAAGGGAGTGTTGTAACCTCTGTCAGATTTGTTTTTGCCATCTGTGTTCCATTGGGGAGAATTCCCTTCACTTCCTGTCCCATAGCCAAATAGGAAGTGAGAGGAAATCCCTCCAAAGTGAGGAAATCTCTGGTTGGCCACCAAAACTAGTGTCCCCATTGGAAGATTTCCCCTCTATTGCTGTTCGGGGAATAACCCAAAATTTGGGATTTTCTTTACCTTTCACTCTCAGTGACAATGGTAAACAGAACAAATAGAAAGGGTGAATCTCCCTAACGAAAGCACGGAGAGAAATAAAAACCTGCCAGGTTCTAATCCCTTTGCACTTTATCAAAACTAAAAGGAACGGTTTGCCTTTAGTCATACTTTAAATTAGATGTAAACCATAACTGAAAGACACCTTTACATAGTATTCGTTTATTGTATTTATTTATTATTTTTTTAAGATTATTGTTATGTGTGTATTTATTTCACATTTACTTATTCATTTATTAATATTATCATTAGTAGTAGTATTATTAATACCCTAACCCTAACCAAAAAAAAAAAAAATATATATATATATATATATATATATATATATATATATTTATATATATATATATATATATATATATATATTTATATATATATATATATATATATATATATATATATATATATATATATATATATATATAAATAAAATAATATTTAAAAAAAAGAAACAAAAGCTGATGTAAATGCTAAAAAACTTAGCAACAAATGATGCAACAGCTGATAGTTTTCTCTATTGGCTAACAAAAAAAGTCAAAGCTCAAAAACGTTGTATAAAAACGCACCAAAAGTGCACATAAAAACGCACGAAAAAAATGCCGTAAGAACGCTCAAAGACACTATGCTCAGGTGTGAATGCAGCCTTAAGGAAGCTAGGAGATCTGGCAGATCAACAGGTATTTTTCTGTATTTTCAGCATTTTTTAAAGAGGAAAAGTAAGAGTGATTGTACATGTATTACAGACGTACTGCATTTTTTTTTTACCAAGCTATACACTTTAAACCTTGATTGGGGGGGGGGGGGGGGCATTAGAATTAGCATTAGAACCCTTGGCTGTTAATCAGATGCTACAAACAATAAGACAGTATCGGGCTCTATATATTGGTATGGCTGTCCTTTCTCTATACCTTCTTTTAAAGCATAATTGTTAAAGATTTTGTTCTAACTTGTAAAAAACTGTCCACATGAGCAGCAACATCATTATTAGCCAAACAAAGTATATACTATGCTCAGGCTCCTGAAATTAATATTTAATAATTATTTGCTCTTGGATGACAGAGTTTGGACAGTTTGGCATCTAGAAAGTCCAAGGCAATTTTGCTAAAGTTAGTCATAAAATGTAGAAAAGTCTGGTATTATATGTCTGCTTGAGATGAAAATGCTCTCCCACAAAATATACTTAACATGCCAAGGAGAGTCATTAATCACAAAAATGGGAGTTACATAACTGTCATTTGTAGCTAACTCCTTTATATTAGATGTGTAAGAAGCTTGTCTTTATTAAAGGTACACCACAGTAAAGACTGCACCTTGAGATGCGTACAAGGAGCACAGCCTGTCCTCTCAGGGGGTCAGCTTTTAATGTAGTGCACCAGTCCACCTTATGTTGATACTCCAGTTAGCACCCCTGCGTGGGCAAATCACAGGTTCACTTGTAGAACCTTGTGTTAAAGTGGAACAAAAGTTAAAACCGTCTATTTTTAGTTTTGGATTGAGTGCAGAGGGGCTAGAACCCCTTATGGGGAGATTCACTCTCTATTTTCATTGGTGTCGAATAGCATTGGGACAAAAAGTTAGGGAAAACCCAAACTTTTGAGTTCTTACCTTAACAAGAATAGGGGGGGAAGTTCCCAATGGGGACACTTGTTCAAGTAATAGCTGAAAAACGGTAATTTTACTGCGCTAGCCAAATAAATCATATATAATGAAAAAACAAGCCGCAACTATGATGTGAGACACACACACTAAATACAATATAAGAGAAAAAGTTGCGCTAAATGTTAGTGATCAAAAATGTGACCTAAAGAATATTCATCTGAAAAAATAGATATGAACAACTCCTTGTGTCGCACTAATAGATGAATATTTAAATGCAATCACAAGTTAAATGTGCAGAATAATCAAAAAAATGAATATAATAAATACAAATATATATATATAATAGAGTCCCATCCAATAGGTTATTGAATAGAAGTCCCACTGAATGTACAGTTCACAGTGATTCTCCAAGTGGTGATATCCAAACGTTAGTGACATACGTCCACAACACCATGGGAGATGTGATAAAGTGCGACAGGAAAGTTCTTCCACCAGTGATATTAATGCCGCTTACCAGCTTTTTAGATCTCTTGTTTAAGGAGATTGTAAGTGCCTGTTGCTCTTATCCCCAGCCATGGGTCTTTAAAACTTGAATGGCTAGATGTCACTGGACTCTCTATGTGGGGTATCCTCTGTGCAGCAGATATACGCTCATTCCCCATGAAAGGATATAAAGGTTTCCATAGCGTAATGCATTTAAAAAATGCGATTATTAAAAGCTAAAATATTGCACTTACAGTTATGCCGTATACAAAAAGCGTTCAAATACACGAGCCGGCCGGCTCTCAATAGCTGCCCGTTGCTTCCGGGATCAGCGCGGTATGTGGTGACATCAGCACGCCGCTCCTCCCTACGCCGTTTCATGAAAGATGACGTCTTCCAGGGGCAGTAACAGCTGTCTAGGAGGAATTCCCTCTAATTCCTATTGTGTCTAGGTAAGCCTTTCTCAACCTTCTTACTCCAGAGGAACCCCTAAAATAATTTTGAGGTCTTGAGGAACCCTTACTAAAACCAATTCGTTGGGGGTCAATGGGAGAACGGCCCTTTACATTGGTGGTCAGTAGGAAGAATGAAAGCCTTACTGTGGTGGTCAGAATGCTGCCATGGCAGACACCTAAAAAGATCATCATGCTGCTGGCTTTACCAAGTGGTGTTGGCCACTATGCAGGCACCATAAAATGGGAGGACAATGAACAGCAACTCAAGGAACCCCTAGCAACCTCTGGAGGAACTCTAGGGTTCCACGGAACCCTGACTGAGAATGGCTGGTCTAGGTAAAGGACAGCTGTCTAACAGGAATTCCCCCTAATTCCTGTTGTGTCTAGGTAATGGATGTACGAGGTGGCAGGAGGAACCACTGTTTTGGGGGAATGGTTGAATACTTGCAGCAGCTGGGGAACAGTGAAGCAGCCGTGTTTCAAGACACAGGCCACCAGAAAGGTAAGAATAGATGGACGTCAGTTAAAGGCTGGCCTTCTATTTAAATTTTTTATACTTTATTGGCTATTATAAGAAACCCTTTGGTCACTTTAACACGAAAAATTGATCTGCTGCTAGATTCTCTTTAAGGAAGACCTTGTACAGATGTAAAAAGGAAACTAGAGCTCTGTCCTTTGGCTAGAATGTACAGTATATATGAAATGCAATATTTCATATCTGCTTAAGAAATTTATATTTTTATTATTTTAGTCCTGCATAGGACTTTCCATTATTTCTCTCCCGCCCTTGTCTCATAATTGGACATTTATTTTTTATTTATGTTTTAATACTTTTTTTGGGGGAAGCCTCCTTTGCGCTTCGGGGATTCTCACCTAGGTGAGAATGACGACCCAGTTGCCTGCAGCCTTCTGGGATACCACTTCATGCATCCCACAGGGTCCTCTACAGCAGTGGTTCTCAACCTCAGCCCTCAAGTACCCCCAACGGGCCATGTTTTCGGAACTTCCCTTATATAAAATAGCTCTTATCAATACCATGTCATTCATATTTGATTTAAAGCAGCTGTGTAAAGTAAATGAAAACCTGAAAACATGGCCCATCGGGGGGTACTTGAGGACTGAGGTTGAGAACCACTGCTCTACAGCACTGTACAATACTGCAGTGTGTCATCAGGGAGCCAGCTGAAAGAATTCCTGAGGAGAGAGTCAACCCCTGATGATGTCAAAGATGGCAGCACGCAAGCAGATGTGCAAAAGCAGCGGATCACTACAAAACACCGCTGGATTAGTTGGTCGAAAAAGGTATGGTGGGGGGTCCTCTCTAAGCTATTGGATCGGCATGACAGACAAGGAACTGGAATCCTGAGACATATGCAATGATGGCCTCCATACTTTCTCAGTACATTTCCATTATCTGTTGTTTGAAGAAAAAAAACTGAAAAATATACTTGCATAGGAAGACAATACTTATTTTGCTCTCTTCAAGAGCTACACTCTCCAACCTAGTTTTCAGCTTCCAACACTTCCAGGTGTTTCGGATGCTTGCATTCCCCACCGTGCTATGTGGTTTCATCTGCAGGCCCTTACATCAATACAGGACACAGTAGGGGCCAATGGGAGGAAACACAACACACAGCAGGGGACTGGAGATCGGATACACCCGGAAGTTTGTGAAGATTCTGCCACAGGCAGTTGCTCTTGCAGTGAACAATGTGAGAATGAGCCACCTACGGAAGAGGTAAGTATTCTTGACGGATGTTTCCTACAAATGACTCCCCCACCCCCATCAAAAAACAATTGTCTTTTTTTGTGTTTACTAAAGGAAAAGTCCACCACACATTATAGTTGTACTGTATTAAAAATAAACTAGCATTTATTTCAGTTCAACAATGACACATTTTTCAATTAGAAAAAAACATTAAGTGGTCAATTTATTTTTAAAGTTCTACTAAAGGTTCCTGTCTGACAGTCTAAACAAGTCCCAAATCCAGTTATTATGTGATGCAGGTGCCTTATAAAGCAAACAAAAAAATGTTTTTATACCTCCCCTGACTGAGCCAAATCCTCCTTCATTTTTGTCTCATATGCTCTACCTTCCAGACACTGCAGCTCACAGTGGAAGGGTTTCAGCAACAAAAGCAGGCCCATCAATCCAGAAATGAGTGGGCAGGACTAGGTGTGATTAGGTACTGACTGACAAGCTACAGACATGTGAATTAGCAGTGACTATGCTGATATCCTTCCCCTTACAAAACATTTTCGTCTGCCTGTACTGCGAGCAAGCACAGCCTACTTGACAGTGGCAACACTGCTCTGTATTTAGAAGCAGCACAGCATTGTTGCCCCCCTATCACAGGAAGCTGAATTGAGTGGCTTTCATTGGCAGGTTCAACAGATATTTGTGGGCCTTTGCAGGGGAACTAAAAGAAAACTGTAAGTATGGATTCACGATAATTAGGTGCTGCAAAACATTTTTTTTTTAAATGGGAGACAACAGTTCTATTTTACGATAGCATGCTGTGAGAGAATGCTTGTTAAAAATGGTTAAAAAATTTTGATACAGTGTATCATGAAGTATGTGATACCTTCAGAGACAGTCAAGAGTTATGAGTCTATTTTTTAAATAACTACCATTTGAATTTATTTCTGGGTAGAAAAAAAAGTTAATGTAACCGTTACAAAAATATGGCAACTGATAAAATAAGATATCTTTTTTTTAACTTATTTTACATGTGGGTCAACTAGATTAGATAGAACTTTTGTTTTCTATAAGATTTTCCTTCGACTAAGGAAATTGTTTTTATGCTAATAGCTTTAGTACTAATTCATTTTCTTTTGGAGAAATTATGATACAAAATAAAAATGGGCAGCTAGGTAAGATAAAATCTGAAAGTAAGTTTAAAAATATGTTAATTAACATTCAACGCTCCCAAGGAGATATAATTATTGCTTATTTTTTTAGGGCCTTTTATACTAAGCAAACTACCTATGAAATGACTAGTATATGGTCTCTTTCAGTCTGGGATTAAGTTTATTAATAAAACATTTTTTATGTTAAATTTTACAGACAAAAAAGGGAGAAGAGCATCCTGTCCAAGCTAAGTAATTGAGAAATGTGAACGTAAAAAAATATCGCTTAAAGTAGACCTGTCACACACTTGAAAAATTTGAAGTGAGCATAAATTGAATAAACAAGCAGAGGTTTCCTTTGGTGAAAACCACATGTCAAAGCGATCGGGAGATCCATAAATATAGGCAAAGGTCAACTTAATGTAAAAACAAAGCTTGGCCTTGTCCACACTTGCCTTTCGAGCCTCCTTATTGGTCAGTTTATTACATTTAAGCGTCAACAGGGAGTGCGTGGGGCCAAACCCAATTTACAGTTGTACATGACTTCTGCTGCCTACATCTCTAGATCTAGTCATTCTTTCTAGGCTTATGACACAACTCAAGTAAACATTCTCTATATTAACATATGAAGGAACAACAAAGGATCAAAAATGTTGTACTGAAATGTCATGTGTAGAGATTTGTTGTAACTTCTATTTGACTTTCATCTGGATGCTTTGGAAAATGTCACACTTTCGTACACAAAGCAATAGTCTTGGTATCTAGAATTAGAAAGACCATCATAATCAAGAACAACTCTGTAAGTAATGGGAAATGGTTGGATGCATTGGTAAAGAATCCGGGCACTGACTGCCAATTGTTAATCATTGTTCTTATAGTGTTGTCATTTTTATAATATATAAACTGCTTTAATTAAAAATCCAACCCTGCTAATCAGTCAAAGGGCCAATTACCATGATGCCATTCGGGAAATGCAGCCTACACAGGTGGCTGAACTGCAGAGTTAAGTGTATGTAGTTTGGCATTTTTTCTAATTGACAAATCACATTATATAGCACAATTTTGTAATCATTAGAGCTAAAATAATACCATTAACAGACATGATAAAATAAAGCTTTTTTAAAAATCCAAATGTACTGATAAAGAGTTGTTATACCTAGCACTATTCTAGTAAAGTGCCAGGGGGTACCATGTTATTCAGTGGCTCACAACTCTTGATGTTGCTGCTCTTATGCAAATAATGTCCCCCTAATCCAACTATTGGTGCATGGGCCTGGTGATAGGCTACTTGGACAACAAGCTCCATCCATGAGATGCAAGGTAGGTTGTCCTACTTTGTCCATTCCTTAGGAATAACAGTATGTTGGTAGGCTGCAGTGGCCCTCCCCTCTCTGTATTGCAGATGGCAGGAAGTTACTGAGCTTTGGATGCATGGCCCGAGAAAATCACAACTGAGCACTTGGCTTTGTTACCTACGCATGCATGCACATTCTGTTCTCTTTCATAGCTTGGCCTGTGAGAGCAGAGTACACATATGTGGGTGGGCAACAAAGAAAAGTGCTCATTTCTGAGTTTCCAAACTGCACATCCAACTCTCAGCACTTCCTGCCATCTGCAGGATGGAAAGGGTAGGGCAGTCTTTCTCAACCTTTTCAACACAGAGGAACCCATGAAAAAACTTTCTGGTCTCAGGGACCTGATAAAATAACATTATCCACAACTCATGATACATTAGTCGGACATTCTGACAACAAAATCCTAGGATTTTTTCCGACGGATGTTGGCTCAAAATTGTCTTGCATACACACGGTCACACAAAGTTGTCGGAAAATCCGATCGTTCTGAACGCGGTGACGTAAAACACGTACCTCGGGACTATAAACGGGGCAGTGGCCAATAGCTTTCATCTCTTTATTTATTCTGAGCATGCATGGCACTTTGTCCGTCGGATATGTGTACACACGATCGGAATTTCCGACAACGGATTTTGTTGTCGGAAAATTTTATATCCTGCTCTCAAACTTTGTGTGTCGGAAAATCTGATGGAAAATGTGTGATTGAGCCTACACACGGTCGGAATTTCCGACAACAAGGTTCTATCACACATTTTCCGTCGGAAAATGCGACCGTGTGTATGGGGCATTACACTTGTGGACATTGGGAAGACTTCCTCCCTTACAGATAGCTAAAAAGATCATTGGTGTCACTGGAAACCTATCTGAGAGGCAGAAATTGCTCATTACTCAAGGAAGCCTTAGCAACCTTTGGAGGAACCCTGGTTGAGAAACCCTGGGGTAGGGCAATGCAATAAGCAGCTTAAACTAATAGTATTCTTTTATATAACAGGGGACTGCATATCTTTGGTGTTAAAAGGTCAGTCCTTCAAAAAATGATATATTACTTATAGCTAAAGCCCGGTGCGCTTAGTCAGACCCTGACCTCATATATGTCTTAACTACTCCAACAATAAGCCCTCTTGCCAAATTTACCATCTCTTTCCTGTCCACCTTTGTACATTCCAGCTCCTCCTGTTACATTATTTATAAAAAAAAAAATGGTAACAGGGAGAGTGGAAACCTCTCATAATGACAGGTGTCAGTAAAAAACACAAGAATGTACATGTATGGGTAGAAAACGAAGCTGAGTGGTCATTTGTATGTTGCCTTGTATAAAGCATATAGAAGGGATCTAAGGAAACACAAAAGCTTGTATCTTTATTAACTTAGGTTAGTTAAAAAAGGGTATCTCCTAATAGTACCAAAACACTGTACAATACCTAAGAGCTGCTAGTATAGGGTGCGCTAAAGTAAAACTGTGGCCAGGTGAAGGACATAATCACCCGGCCACAGTCTTACAATAGCTCCTATAAAGCAGTAAATGCATTTTAAAACAAGACCTCACTGACCTTTGTAGCTTCAGCCACTGTGAAGGAATTCATCCTCACAACAGGCACTGAAATGCAATTCATCTTCCCATGTTTTCTCTGGCACTTGGCAGCTTTCCAGCTTTCTAATGCAGACAATCAGCATGTGCTGTAAGTTGTTCAAAAACTGACTCTAACCTGACTTTAAATTCTCTGTTTAGATCTTTGAGAAGAAATGGCAACACAATTCTTGGAGATACACAGATCAGTCAGAGCATGTTTTACAGCTCATTTTGGGGCTTGGTAAAAATATGTGAATACTTAATGCCCATAGCCTGGCCACAAGGCTTGGCTTTAAAGTGCTACTAAAGGATATTTTTTTTATAAAATAAAAAAAGAGGTTATACTTACCACCTCTGTGCAACGATATTGCACAGGGAAGTCACTTACATCCTCTTTAGTGGTCCCCCACCAGTGCTGTCTGCTTCTTCTTTCTCTGGTTCCCCACTTAGCAAGCTATGTGCTATGGGGGTTCTCCTGATCCGAGCTGTGTACATCCATAGACACACACAGTGGCGGTAAGCCATACACACCTATAGCTTTCGCTGCTCTCACTGTCTCCTGTGAGGCCAGGAAGAGAGCAGAGCGGTGCTGCAGCCTGGACAGCACTGAATGGGTGAAAGGACTCACCCATTCAGTGCTGTCCCAGCTGCAGCACCGCTCTCCTGCAGGGATTGGGGGGGGGGGGGCAGTTTTTTTTTTACCTTCTAAGAATACGTCAATGTGATAATAAAATCAAGTTTTTTTTTTTTTTTTAAATAACAAACATGTTATACTTACCTGCTCTGTGCAGCAGTTTTGAACAGGGCAGACCCAATCCTTCTCTTCTTGGGTCCCCCGCCGGCGCTCCTGGGTTCACCCCCCAGAGCAAACAGCTTGCTCTGGGGGCACCCGAGCAGGCTCGCTCCCGAGCCGCTGCTCTGCCTGCATGTCCATTCAGACACAGAGCCATGGCTCGGCCCCACTCCCTCTCTCTTCTCATTGGTTCACTGGCTGTGATTGACAGCAGCAGGAGCTCCCACTGCTGTATCAGCCAATGAGGAGGGAGAGTCCCCGGAGAGCCAAGATTCTCGTGCACAGTGCTGGGTCTAGATGGGGCTCAGGTAAGTATGGGGGGGGGGGGGGCTGCTGCACACAGGTTGTTTACCTTCATGCATGAAGGTAAATAACCTTGAGTCTTCAGAACAACTTTAGGGTGAACAAAAACATTTAGGTTTAGTACCACTTTAGGTAGCCATGCAGATCAGGTATATGATACTGGCAAATGAGCATTATATTTGGGATAACAATGATTCACCATGAACCAGTCAGACCCAAACACCCCCCTCCCCTGTTATATCTGTCTTTAGCTACAAGTAGGTGTCTACCCTGTAGAGCAAAAAGGCACAGGATTATATCCACTATTTTGCCATATTTTGCCTAAATATTTTAACCCTACAGCATGAATAATTAATCTGCCTTCTGATTAACTATGCAAATAGGTAAGCATCTTTGTTTTGATCTCCTATGCTGCAGGACCATGAGGCTCAGCTTTATGGTGAACACTTTTCAGGAACCAAACACATATTTAATAGTTTAGTTTTGGTACGACACCTGACAATTTCTCACGTCTCATGGACTCTGGAATATTGGTGATATCTGTACTCCAGAACTACTAGGTCTGCAAACCTGCTAGGGCCATTATGAGATATTCCCACTGTCTCCCTGTAAATTTTGTTTTTATAGAGAATGTAACAGGAGCTGGACTGCACAAAGGAAGGTGGGAACATCCAAAGCTTTCTGGTGGACAGGAACAGGTCAGTAATTATGGCAAGAGGGCTTGTTGGAGTATTCAAGACTTAGATGAAATGGGTCTGACTAAAGCTGGCCATATATGGTTTAAAAAGTGTCCGGTTCAGCAGGGACTGGTTGAATTTCAATCCATGTATGGGCAGGCTGGTTGTAGAGAAGTCAATCTACCAAATGACCTCTGTACAACAAGCCTGCCTGACTTTCCCCACTTCATCAGTGCCTCTGGCTATAGCTGACAGCACTGATCAGTGTATTCTGACGGTACAGAAGTCTCCCATCGAGTATGTGGATGGTGGAATTAAGCCTTTTTATTGTTTTTTTTTGTTCAACTCACTGCTAGGCTGCTTAAGTGCACCAGGCTCTACCTATAACTAAATGTATCAGTTTTGGAAGGACTGATCCTTTAACACCAAAGATAAGTAAATTAAATGCTCGGTATTTTACACAGAGATTACACCAAGATTTTCTGTCGATGACTCAGGCTAGGTTCACATATATGCAAATTTAATGCGTTTTACACTGCATCCAATTTGCATAACATTTGGGTGTGACCAGCTTTCAATAGAGCCGGTTCACACATGTCCGGGACAGGTGCAAATTTGAAAAGGTTCCTGTGTGTTTTTGGGTCCAGTTCCGGTGCGAATTCAGGGAAAAATTTGTGCCTGAATCACACCTGAACGGATGAACACAAACGCACAAGACACCAGACTGCAAAGCGCAGTCGGACCTGTGTGAACCCAGCCTCATAGCTGATCATGCCGTTTTCTATAGAGAAAATAGAATGAGAATTATGGTGCATCAGACAGGGAGAGGCTAGTACACTTTTTGCACGTTTTAAGAGTAAAGAATGTCAGACCCTCAAATTACTCATTGACTTAAATTAAATTGCCTATCTTTAACTACCCAAACTCACTGACTCTCACCATCAATATATTTTCATGGCTTACCAGAGTTCTTTAATAAATTGCCAGAAAGTTAACGTAAAGGTAATCCCAAAAGAGTGACTTTTTGGGTTAAATAGTAAATTTATCCAAACCAAATGAACATTTTGGTGTTTCATCCTGCTTCCAACATTCTGACGGGTCAACACATTATTGAGTTCAGTAGACACCTGACAATCCACAATCATGACAGACACAATGGCTGACATACCATACATGGCCTGTTGGCCTTCTATTTTAAATGACTTTCCTCTCTATCCTATACTAGAAGCTACTTAACGCATTCAAATCACCTCCATAATGTTTTCGAGGTTTACAATTTATGCATCTGAACATTCAACATAATTCCTAATCTCTGTGGTCACATAAATTCTGGCTGGCCTACAAAACCCATGGCAGAAAGAAATAAACTATTTTTGCTTAATGGGCAAATGGGACTTTTATAATAAGAAGAGTGTCTAAATGTTGTATGTTGTGTGTAGACAGAATGAATCCAGAACAAATTGTTGGCCATAAATCAAATGTAACCCAGTGATTCCTTAAACATGCTTGAGATACTAGCGGATCAGGTTACTTGGGCTGCAGAAGCAAAGCCTACTTAATCCTGGTACTGGACAGTCTTGTGTGTCATTAAACAGCCTGGAGTCTATCGTTTCTGGCTAGGTTATTCCGGATGCATAAGAGGAAGGGAATAAAAAGTTAGATGAATCATAAATATAAAAGCTGAGATGTGTTAAAGTAAAGGTAATTCTTATTCTTACTGAAGGATCAACTTTACAAATGCTCAGTTGACCTGAGGTACAAGGTTCAGGTTCCTCCTTGGGATTCTCTATGCATAAAGGTACACAATATGTTAAAGTTTATGACCACCCAAATTTATAACTCAGTTTTGGCATGACTTTGGTATCACACATCAGCTTGTAAAAACACCTAGGGAACCCGGAGAACAGATCTCTCTATATAGAAACCAGCTCCAACCTTATGTTGTGGTCTTCTAATTAAATAATTAAAGTAGATCTAAAAGAAAAACTTGTGTATTCATTTTGGATAGAGCAAGAAAGCCTTATAACTCCTGTCAAATTATTTTTCACCATCTGTGTCCCATTGGGGAGATTTCCCTTCACTTCCTGTCCCTTAGCTAAACGGGAAGTGAGAGGGAATCCCTGCAAATTAAGGGATTTCCTTGGGGACCCCCAGGTCACCAGAACTAGGGTCCCCATTAGAAGATTTACCCTCTTTTACTTTTCAGGGGACAGTCCAAAATTTGGGATTCTCTTTTACTTCCACTTTCAATGATAATGGCAGGACAAATAGAGTGGGTGAATCTCCTTAACGGGGACACAGAGAGCAATAAAAGCTGATAAGCATTCCAATCCCTCTGCACTCTATCCAAAACTGAAAAAAAAGTTCTGCCTTTAGTTATACTTTAATGCAACGGTGTGATTGGTTTGCCATAGAATTCCTTTCAAAATGTATGGTTCTGGTAATAGCATAAGAGGTTGGTGGTGAAGCAATGACTTTAGGGGTTGTTGAGATTCTCAAGTCTACCATATTAGTTACATAGTTACATAGTAGGTGAGGTTGAAAAAAGACACAAGTCCATCAAGTCCAACCCATGTGTGTGATTATATGTCAGTATTACATTGTATATCCCTGTATGTTGTGGTCGTCCAGGTGCTTATCTAATAGTTTTTTGAAAACCATCGCCAATACCACCCCCTGTGGAAGGGAATTCCACATCCTTCCTACTCTTACAGTAAAGAACCTCTACTTAGTTTAAGGTTAAACATCCTTCTAATTTCAATGAGTGGCCACGTGTCTTGTTAAACTCCCTTCTGTGAAAAAGTTTTATTCCCATTGTGGGGTCACCAGTACGGTATTTTGTAAACTGAAATCAAGTCCCCTCTCAAGTGTCTCTTCTCCAGAGAGAATAAGTTCAGTGCTCTCAACCTTTCCTCATATCTAATATCCTCCAGACCCTTTATTAGCTTTGTTGCCCTTCTTTGTACTCGCTCCATTTCCAGTATTCATCAAAGACAGATTGGTTTCGGGGCGATATCTGAATCTAAGATTCAGCAAAGAGGACCAAGCATTAGGTGATCAGAAACAGATGGGAAAAGAGAAGGTGGAAACGCAGCACACCGGACCCCAACCATTATATAGAGAGGTAAAGATGCAACATTGGCATAAACTCCTCTTGACTATGCTGCTCTGACATGTCAGGAACCATATGAAACATGTCAGAGGAGCATAGCCAGGAGGAGTAAAAGCTGAAGTCATATCTTTACCTCTCTATATAGTGGCTGGGGTTCTGGTGTGCAGCTTTTCCACCTTTTGTTTTCTGATCTGTTTCTGCTAGCCCGGATGAGCTTGTTTGAACGTCAGCACCTGATCTGTGCTTTGGACTGCAGGGGGAAGTTTCGTTGTGCTTTGAGCAGGGGCTCTAAGTTTTTTGTACAGTAACTGGGTCACATTAGGTGATCAGACCTTTAAATTGGCTCGGAAAAACATGTATGGCCAGATCTGAATGTACCCCAAGCCAATTTACACAGGTGATAGCTAATGTGGTTTAATATTGATGCATATTGTTGACTGCATCTACCATTAGCAGTATTTCAGGATTATAGAGATGCCTGCAGACCTTGGAATTATCTACACCCCATAAATAATATCACCATTAAATTCAGTCAACATACAGTATTATTTTCTGTAAGATGTGACTGTCTAATCCAAATTTCAGGCAAATTTTAACTTCATGTTTTACACACAAGTCAGACTGTTACAGGAAAAAGGGAACACCTTCCTTTTTTAGTTTTGGGTAGAATGGGTAGGAGGCTGGACTTAGAATCTCTGTCTGTGACCCCAATGGGGAGATTTACTCACACATGTTGTCCTCATGTTCTACTGAGACAACATGCACAGTATAGACCTTCACCTGTCATCTTGGCCATTTAATATCTAATGAGACGGCCCATAAGAAAATTAAAGGCAGTTTCTGATCTGATTCATTTGCCTTGACCAATTGACTTTACTTTGGCAGGTTCTGTATGCATATACTGTACTGGGATGAAAGTATTGTCCAACTAACAAAAATGTACTAATTTTAATTATTTTTGGACCCTGGGAATTTACACTTTTAAAAAAAATATAATACTGTAGAAAAAAAACAGCAAGAAGAAGTTATTCTGCTCTGTCCAGTTTTAAGTTCAATGCTAAGTCAACACCTAATTACCTTTGTCGGTCAAGGTTCAGCAGGAAGAACATAGAACATGTGAAGAAAAAGCTAACAGCCATGGCATGGCTTTAAGGAATGAGAGAATATACTAAATACCTGCATCTCAACCTTATACTTGTCTTAAAAATCTTTTTTTTTTTGTACAGAAATATTCATAATACAAAACATGAATATATATACACTACCGTTCAAAAGTTTGGGGTCACATTGAAATGTCCTTATTTTTGAAGGAAAAGCACTGTACTTTTAAATGAAGCTAACTTTAAACTAGTCCTAACTTTAAACAAATATACTCTATACATTGCTAATGTGGTAAATGACTATTCTAACTGCAAATGTCTAGTTTTTGGTGCAATATCTACATAGGTGTATAGAGGCCCATTTCCAGCAACTATCACTCCAGTGTTCTAATGGTACAATGTGTTTGCTCATTGGCTCAGAAGGCTAATTGATGATTAGCAAACCCTTGTGCAATCATGTTCACACATCTAAAAACAGTCTAGCTCCTTCCAGAAGCTACAAAACTGACCTTCCTGTGAGCAGATTGAGTTTCTGGAGCATCACATTTGTGGGGTCAATTAAACGCTCAAAATGGCCAGAAAAAGAGAACTTTCATCTGAAACTCGACAGTCTATTCTTGTTCTTAGAAATGAAGGCTATTCCATGCGAGAAATTGCAAAGAAATTGAAGATTTCCTACAACGGTGTGTACTACTCCCTTCAGAGGACAGCACAAACAGGCTCTAACCAGAGTAGAAAAAGAAGTGGGAGGCCGCGTTGCACAACTAAGCAAGAAGATAAGCACATTAGAGTCTCTAGTTTGAGAAACAGACGCCTCACAGGTCCCCAACTGGCATCTTCATTAAATAGTACCCGCAAAACACCAGTGTCAACATCTACAGTGAAGAGGCGGCTGCGGGATTTTGGGCTTCAGGGCAGAGTGGCAAAGAAAAAGCCATATCTGAGACTGGCCAATAAAAGAAAAAGATTAAGATGGGCAAAAGAACACAGACATTGGACAGAGGAAGACTGGAAAAAAGTGTTGTGGACAGATGAATCCAAGTTTGAGGTGTTTGGATCACAAAGAAGAATGTTTGTGAGACGCAGAACAAATGAAAAGATGCTGGAAGAATGCCTGACACCATCTGTTAAGCATGGTGGAGGTAATGTGATGGTCTGGGGTTGCTTTGGTGCTGGTAAGGTGGGAGCTTTGTACAGGGTAAAAGGGATTCTGAATAAGGAAGGCTATCACTCCATTTTGCAACGCCATGCCATACCCAGTGGACAGCGCTTGATTGGAGCCAATTTCATCCTACAACAGGACAATGACCCTAAACACACCTCCAAATTGTGCAAGAACTATTTACAGCAGAAGCAGGCAGCTGGTATTCTATCGGTAATGGAGTGGCCAGCACAGTCACCAGATCTGAACCCCATTGAGCTGTTGTGGGAGCAGCTTGACCGTATGGTACGCCAGAAGTGCCCATCCAACCAATCCAACTTGTGCGAGCTGCTTCTAGAAGCGTGGGGTGCAATTTCTCCAGCTTACCTCAATAAATTAACAGCTAGAATGCCAAAGGTGTGCAATGCTGTAATTGCTGCAAAAGGAGGATTCTTTGATGAAAGCAAAGTTTGATGTAAAAACAATGTTATTTCAAATACAAATCATTATTTCTAACCTTGTCAATGTCTTGACTCTATTTTCTATTCATTTCACAACGTATGGTGGTGAATAAGTGTGACTTTTCATGGAAAACACAAAATTGTTTGGGTGACCCCAAACTTTTGAACGGTAGTATATATATATATATATATATATATATATACATACACATACTTATATACATTGATACAGATATAAAATACCTATGCTAACATTTTTTGTTTTTATTTAAAAATATAATGAAGTTTCCATTAGTTATTTTGGTCATCTGGTGGAAGTTAGTCAAATGTCACTGGAATAGCGAAATGGATAGTGGTCATCCTATATAAGTTTTTAACATTTTTATTCTTTTTTATTTGTTTTGAATATTTTAGGAGTTCCATTCCTTCAGCAGTTTTTTTTCTTGGGGCACATCTCGGTCTCCATCACTGTAGAAGCAGCAACGCAAAATAAAATCCACCACGTGTTGATGGGAAGCGACGAATCACAATTTCAATGTTTGTCGGCAATAAATAAGAAAAAGGACACAAATATACATCAGTGAGATTTAGGGACTTTAAATATTCATTCTTAAAAAAAAAAAAATCCTATTGTCCCTCCTTAATTTCTTTGCAGTCTATGGAGCTTCACCAATTGTGGTGGAAGGAATGGTTCGATGAGGTCCATGTTGTCCATTTTGGTGGCTGATTTGTGAGGATCACCGACATGTGTGCATTTCCACCACTTTGTGGCACTGTTTACATTTGACAAAGCAGCACCAATGGAACTTACAGCTGCATCTTTCTACTATTTCCACTTCTTCTGTGTGAAAGCCTCGGCCGCAGCACATAAGCTCACAACCATCAATGGCCTTGGAAGTCTTGTTGCACTGCCGACCTGTTGTTCCCAAAACTCCGTTCTTTAAGTCGTGGTCACAGAAGTCTGGGCTGGAGTCTAGATATACCAGGTCTTCATCTGTGTGTGGCTTGAACTGAGAATTTTTAGGCACTAAGACTTTGGTCGTGCCAATCTTTTTCTGCTCTGCTTCAGTAGCTCCGTCGAATTTCTCCTTCAAGACATTACCAACTTTACGAAACGGAGGCATGGCTTTCCAGCAGGTCTTTACCTCGCAGGATCCGGAGACTCCGTGACACTTACATTCCACTCGCATGTTGTTGAGAATGGCCTATTAAAAAAGAAATAGCATTTTAGGTGATAACTTGGTCTTAGTCACTTACTTCACATAAAATTTGTGTTTCTTAAAGGGGACCTAAGCTTTGAAGTTAGGTATGCTTTAAAGCAGGTATCTCCAAACTTTCTAAGCAAAGGGCCAGTTTATTGATCTTCAGGCTTTAGGAGGGCCGGACTGTGGCCAATGAGAGTAAAAAATGCCCAGGCATCAGATCATAGGTTTTACTGTAATAGTAGCCCATTGTTGGTATCAATTGGAATAATAGTATCCAATTAATTAGGTCAGCAGGAGGAATGGTGCCCCATCATTGGTGTCAGTTGGTGGAATAGTGTCCCAAGGGCCAGATAAAGGATAGCAAAGGGCCACAACCCGGAGGATTTTAGTGGGTGAACTCAGCATGCTGTACATGCTGTGTTCATCATATCGCAAGTGCAGGCAATACACAGCTTTTCAGGATACCTGCTACAGCTTTTAGAAGCCTGGAAAAGAGCTTTAAAATATTTGGTGGCTCCAAAGCTTAACAAGAGACTTGACAGCCATCGAATAAGCAAACAACCAGTGAAGTCTGAGAAGTCTAAGTATCCCTCTATCATGCCCTGCCTTCCTGTCTAATGAAGCCTTTGTCAATGGGTCAGAAAGCGAAAAGATACTGTATCTCTTTGATCTCTGGAGAGCAGTAAAAACATGACAGAGGGTCTAACTATTCCCAACTTTTTCAAAAACCAAAAAAAAAATTGTTTTGGCTGGACACAAACTTTACTTTTTATGACTGGAAAAGCTGATAGCAAAAAGAGAACTGCTTACCTTTCTTCCTGCCTCGTTGTTGTGGAGATTCATGAGAGCTCGACTGGATGATGCTCCTTTACCCCGCTCTCGTACATCAACAAAAGACTGTGAGAAAGCTACTCCATATGCAATGTTATCGGAACAACCAGACCACTGGAACCCTAAAAGGATTATGGGGGAAAATGTCAGAGATCTTTCCAGTGTGACAAATACATACAACATTTATTCCCTATAAGGATGGAACATCTAAAAGTTGACTACAGACTATGCCTAAATTTTGTTTTCCTCTAGTTTTTACCTAGAGACCTAGCCAGAACTTCAATAAATCTACTGGTGAATGTGTGGAAGGAAGCTGGATTAGCCACAGGAAACCCACACAAACATATATCTACCCTATACAGGTAGTGCCCTTGGTGGGAAAAAACGGAGAAACCAGAAAATTGCCAAGAAACTCAACTAGTATAATTCCTTCTTTAAAATTGTGTATGTTCACATTTAAGGAGAAAGGCTATGGACTGGTAAGGTAAAACTTTAGTCAAACCTTTTTAACCAAAGTGATGTGGAGTTAGAAGCTGCATTGTGTTTTTTTGCCCTGTCCCTGTTGGGGATACTTCTGCTTATATCTAGGCTTTGGACCACACAGGAAGTGAATGGCAGTAATTCCTACCAAAGGACTCAATTTACTATCTATGATGACAATTTACTGTCTATAAGCTACACAAGTAGTCTGCAATAGCGATTCATAGCTCATGGTTTCGCAACACTCCGATTGTGCATCTTTTTTTTTTCCATAAGAAGTTTCATCACTTCACAGGTACATTTGCACGTCCCGGCCAATGACAGCCCGGAGCCCTGTGTTGACAATCAACACAGGGCTCTGTACAGAGGGAACGATCTCTCTGTTTCCCATCCCTGCAAAGCAAGGATAAGAAACAAAGAAATTTTTAGTAAAAAGCAGCACATATTACAGTGTTAGGCACACATTTAACCCCTTGATCACCTGAGATTAGAGCTGCACGATTCTGACTAAAATGAGAATCACAATTTTTTTGCTTAGAACAAAGATCACGATTCTTGCGGCGTAACATTATCTTTCACATTATACAAAAAAATTGGGCTAACTTTACTATTTAGTTTTATAAAATGAATTAAAGTGTATTTTTTTCCAAGAAAATTGCGTTTGAAAGACCAATGCGCAAATATGGTGTGACATATAATATTGCAACAACCGCCATTTTATTCTCTAGGGTCTCTGCTAAAAAAATATATAAAATGTTTGAGGCTTCTTAGTAATTTTCTAGCAAAAAAATACTGATTTTACCTTGTAAGCAACAAGTGTTAAAAAAGGGTTTAGTCTTTAAGTGGTTAAACTGACCTCATTTACAGACCGAAGTTCCTCCCTTTGACAAAAGAACGAAATGTTACTTTGTTTATAGCTATCTCCTGAGACAAACTTGGCAGGCTGCCTGGATTTTTTTTTTCTTTGATAACTGTCAGAAGTGAGCAGAGAAATCTCTGCACTTGTTAGATAGACTTGGGAAAAATGCTGTTTTAGGATCAGGAGGGGGGTAGAATCGCGATTTTGATTCTTTAACGATTAATGCAGCTCTACCTGAGATGTTAACCCCTTCCCACCCAGGGTCCTTAGTACAGGTACAGTATATATTATTAGCACTGATCACTGTATTAGTGTCACTGGCGATGTCAGTGGCAGTTATTCAGTTCCCACTCAGTATAGTTAGTGTCAAATTGCCCGACCACAGTCCTATTATAATGCCTGGTACACACGATGAGATTATCGGACGAATGATCGTCTGTTTTTTTTGCACGCTAGTCTCATATCGAAAATAAAAGAGGTTACTAAAGGTTATAAAAAATTCTCGTACAACAGAATAAAAATTCGGAATTGATGCAAAGGGGGTTATTTACTAAAGACAAATCCACTTTGCACTACAAGTGCAAACTACAAGTGCAAAGTGCACTTGAAATTGCACTGAAAGTGCACTTGGAAGTAAAGTCGCTGTAGATCCGAGGGGGACATGCAAGGAAAATAAAAAACAGCATTTTAGCTTGCACATGATTGGATAATAAAATCAGCAGAGCTTCCCCTCATTTTAGATCTACCCCTCAGATCTACAGCAACTGCACTTTCAAGTTCAATTTCAGTGCAAATTCAAGTGCACTTTGCACTTGTAGTTTGCACTTGTAGTGCAAAGTGGATTTGCCTTTCGTAAATAACAACCAATGTGTTATATTTGTATTGTATTCTCACATGACAGCTATGCGGATTAAATTAAAATTGTACAATCTGGTATCGTACAAGAAAATTTTTCGTGTTTGTCCCTTCGGATAAATTTGGATGAACTGTCATGACCGGCTCTCGAAAGCTGTGTACTAACGATCAGATTATCGTAAGATCGCTTCAAAAGCGGTATTTTTTTGTACGATTTTTCTGATCGTGTGTATGGACCTTAAGTCGCTGATCAACGCCATCACTAATATAAAAAATAATACAAATACATGAATACAAAATGACAGTATATATCCCATCGTTTGTAGACGCTATAACTTTTACACAAACCAATATAATATACACTATTAATATGTACTATAATACTACCGTATATAATATTAATAAACACTTATTTGGATTTTTTTTTTACCAACGACATGTAGCAGAATACATTTTGGCCTGAATTTATGAAGAAATTAAATGTTTTACTGGATGTTTTATAGTGTAGCCGACAGTGGACTACAGTGACCTTGTTTTGCAGACCACCCCCGTCATTCCCCATATATTCCTGTGTTCCTCTAGTGCTGGGCTCCGGTAACTGACATCATATCTTTGAGCCAAGCAGGGAGGGTTGTGGGACTAGTAGTCTCTTGAGCAGCCATTTTGATGTTGTGAAACTACCCCTGGACTACACATCCCAGAGGCCTCTCGGCAACACTAACGTACCTCTGATATGTTATATAACAGAAAATAGAAAACATAGTTTTTTTGTCAAAATTTTCATTTAGATAATAAAAAATAAAAAACGCAGCTGTGATCAAAGACCACCAAAAGAAAGTTCTATTTGTGTAAAAAAAATGATATACATTTCATATGGCTACAGTGTTGCATGACTGCGCAATTGCCAGTTAAAGTAGCGCAGTGCTAAATAGCAAAAAATGCCCTGGTCAGGAAGGGGGTAAAACCTTCTGGCGCTCAGGTGGTTAAGCTACTGTTGGGTGCCCATTGAGGGAGGCCTTGATATGTGGAATCTGCCTTGCCAGAGCTACCCTGTTTCCCCGAAAATAAGACCTAGCGTGACTGTCGGTGATGGCTGCAATATAAGCCCTACCCCCCAAATAAGCCCTAGTTAAAGTCCTTGTAGGTCTTATTTTCAGGGTAGGGCTTATTTTCGGGGAAACAGGGAAGGCCTTTTTTGGGGGGTAGGGCTTATATTGCAGCCATCACCGACAATCACGCTAGGTCTTATTTTCGGGGAAACAGGGTATTGATCTTGTTAAAAAATTTTCTCCATCTGACTTCACGTGCAAGTCTAATGCCGCGTACACACGGTCGGACTTTTCGTCTACAAAAGTCCAACGGACGCTGACGGACTAAAGCTGGCTGGTAATCCGATCGTGTGTGGGCTTCTCCGGACTTTCAACTGACTTTTTTAGCCTCAAATCCGACGGACTTTAGATTTGAAACATGCTTCAAATCTTTCCGACGGACTCGAGTCCGGTCGAAAAATCCGCTCGTCTGTATGCTAGTCCGACGGACAAAAACCCACGCTAGGGCAGCTATTGGCTACTGGCTATGAACTTCCTTATTTTAGTCCGGTGTACATCATCACGTAAGAATTCGACGGACTTTTGTGTGATCGTGTGTAGGCAAGTCTGTTTGTTAGAAAGTCCGCCGCAAGTCCGTCGAAAGTCCGCCAAAAGTCAGTTGAAAGTCTGTCGGACAGGCTGTCGGACTTTTGTAGCTGAAAAGTCCGACCGTGTGTACGCCCCATAAAAGCTCTCAGCGCCTCTTTGAGTACGATGTTCTTAAATCCGGTTGGTGGTTGTAAGAAACATTTTAGTGCTGCCATTATTTTAGATTCTGTATAGGAGAGACAGCAATGAAGGTGTTCCATCACCACCAGCAGATGTGTTCCAGGATCACCACATTATAGACAAAATGAAGGCAGGGAACTAATGCAATACAGCCATGTCTGAAAACACTGAACTGCTCAGCAGACCTTCTCTCTATGCATCGCAAAGTTTAATTTAGAATTTTGGATGCGGAATAAACCTTTAAAAATATTGTCTTCCAGCTTTGGCATTCTGGATGTGATGAGTGCCAAGTTCAAAATAAAATAATGGCTGGATGATTGCTGGGATCCGCTCAGTACTACTACCGTACATTATGCTTTACTCACATTGATGTCTGTCACAGACTGCTGGCTCCAACCTGGTGGACCTGGCTGCTTCTCTGAATGCTATTATGCAACTTCCTGACCGTAATTACCCCAGGGTCTCTTAGTTAATAAATTGTAGAGTAATGAATGAGTTAGATAATTATTAGCACTGCCCACGGTGGATCTTCTATTAAACCAAAACAAAGCAGGGCTTTCCTAGCCAAACCAAATAATAGCTTATTCGAGGAAAATAAAAAGAAATTCAAATGCCACAACAGCTAAGGGGATGAAGTATCGAAATTTATATAGCAAAAGAGCTAAGGGGATGTAGCAGTGGCGTCTGGTGCTCCATTTTGGGGGGGACAGGGTGGCGTTAAGCAAACCGCCCACAACCCCCTATGGGTCAGTTGGTCCCCCCACCAAACACCCCCCCCTGTCGCTCGCACTTACCCCTAAAGAGAAGGACACGGCCCTATCTGGGGAGATGCGATGCCTGCAGAATGCGGGAAGATGTGTAACGTGGGACCGAAGACCAGGGGAGCCGAGCCGAAGTGTCAGGCACGCCTAGATGACATGCAGCACCAAGCCGGATGGGAGGGAGGAGAATGGAAGCCCGTGCTTCTCCTCTCGGCCAATCAGGTCTCAGGACTCCCTTCCTGATTCACCGGGAGGAGACTCAGGAAGACAACAGCGAATATTAATTTGCTATTGTCACACAAGTGGGTGGGCTTGGCGTGCAGTGCTCTATGCCCCGAGCCCACCCTTTTTGAAGCCAATCACAGCATCTGGCTCTAATCACGTACTTCAAAAAAAAAACCCAAAAAATTAGAATCCATGCGTCTGGCGCCCTGCATGTAGATTATGGGCCAGGTGCATGGATTAGGGGGGTGGCGCCCCTGCGCCCCGTATGGATGGGCCACCACTGGGGCATAGTATCGAAATTTAAATGCCACAACAGCTAAGGGGACATAGTATCGAAATTTAAATGCCACAACAGCTAAGGGGTGTAGTTAGGGTTGCCACCTCATCCTTTTAAACCCGAACACATATGAATCACACAGGTTCTGAGGCTAATTTAATCCAGATAAGGCACCAAGTGAGTTTAATTACCACCTCAATCAGCCACAGAACCTGTGTAATTAATAAAGAGATGGAGTATAGAAATTGAAATGCCACAAGAAGGGGATGTAGCAGTGACAGCTGGCGCTCCATTTTAGGGGGGGGGGAGCGCCGCCCACCCCCCAGTCCGTCAGTCCCCCCACCAGGCCTCCCTCCACCATGTTGCTCACTCGTCCGTCAGCCCAGTACTTAATCCTGAAGTAAAGGACATCCGGGGAGATGTGATGCCCACGGAATACGGGAAGATGTGTAACGTGGGACCGAAGACCAGGGGAGCCGAGCCGAAGTGTCAGGCACGCCTGGATGACATGCAGCAAGCCGGATTCTCCTCTCGGCCAATCGAGTCTCAGGGCCCCCTTACTGAGGCCGGGAGGAGTATCAGGAAGACAATAGCGAATATTAATTTGCTATTGTCACACAAGTGGGTGGACTCGGGGCGCAGTGCTCTGTGCCCCGAGTCCACCCTTTTTGAAGCCACATAGAGCCTCCAGCTCTAATAACGATAATAATAATAAAAAAAAAAACCTTTGGAATCCATGCGTGTGGCACCCTGCATGCAGATTAGGGGCCAGACGCATGGATTAGGGGGACGGCCCCATATGGATGGACCGCCACTGGGATGTAGTATCGAAATTGAAATGCCTGAACAGCTAAGGGGACATAGTATCTAAATTTAAATGCCACAAAAGCAAAAGGGGATGTAGTATCTGCTTACAAAAAGCAGGCAGGTACTGAATCTCCCATAAGGTATCTGCCCTGTTGAAGTATCCAAGGCATATAAGAAGCCAGCAGCTGACACAGGCCATCGGGCTCTACCTATAACAAAAATGTCACTATCTGGTGGACTGATCCTTTAATTTTTTGAGCTATATGTACAGTTATGATTAAAGGATATTTCTGCGCTTCATGTAATAAATAATATAAAGGTTTCGTGGTAACAAATCTAAATGCTTTGTACAGACCTTGAGGACTCACACCATGTACTGTCCGATCGCAGCCACATTTTTCTAGATCTCCACTGCTGCACGCCCTGGTGACTGCGAAGGCGACTCCCGCTGATGAAATTGCGTACACGAAAGCTGCTTCTCTGGTGCCTGCAACACAAAATTAAGAGTATGTTCAGAAGACTTCTTTAGTCTTTGTTTCTAAAGCTCTTGTAGTAAGGTGATTGACAAATGTATGTACTGAATTCAGCTAGGGTGACTCCAACTGGTGAAATCTGGTATGACAGCACAACCATAAGAGTACATGAATTCTCTATAGGGATCAATGTACATGAAGAAACTTAAAAAGATATTAAACCTAAAACCAAACATGTAATATATTGCAGTTTACCAATCACTAGGTGTGGTGGCTGCATTAGTTTTCTTTACTTTGGCTTTTTCCCTCTGTTTTCACCTGGTGATCTGGCCAGTTACAAACTTCCTGCATTAGAGTGCCCCCCACTCTGGATGAAGGAGCACAGGGGGAACCTTTTTTACAGCAGCATTGTCAGTCTGGGGTAGGGGAGTGTTAGATGTACTTGCAGATTTAAATACGTTAACAAATTGAAGCCAAACTCCAGCTAATACTTTATAAGCAGATAGAGCAAACAGTAATTTGCAGGTCTCAGGGAAACACTTCTAAAAATGATTATACAGTACCTACAGCACATGGAGTGTCATCAGTTGTGGATGAAATATGTGGCATACCTAGCATATTTGACATTCAAGGCAGGTACATTTTTTATTTATTGCTTTAATTTAAAAAAAAATGGAACTGGGTTTTGAATAGTGCATTTATTTAGATCCACAAAAAAAAAAAAGTAGCAAAGGTGTGGTCAAAAAGTGTGACCATCCCACAAAAAAGTCAGATGGGAGCTATGAATTGGTTTTAGTATACTTGGTACAGCTTGGAAGTCTGATGGTTTATAGCAGGTGTCTCCAAACTCCTCAGTACGAGGGCCACATTGTATATTTTAGAAATATTTGTGAGACGAAAAATAAAACCCCATCAGGGTCCCCCTTACATTTAAGTCCCCATCGATCAGAGCCCCCATCCTTACATCGGGTTCCCCATCAGAGTCCTCCCTTAAAGCAGGGACCCCATTAGAGTTCCCCTTTAAATCAGGATCTCAGTCAGAGTCCCCCTCTTACATCAGAAGCAGCGCCCATAGACAGCATCTGCTGACATTAATCCCCAATCAGTGCACATTGAGGATACACCACTGACCCTAGCCGGGGGGGGCCGGATAAAATCTTGTAGTGGGCCAGATGTCAAAGCTCCCAACTGTCCCTGATTTCCAGGGACTGTCCCTGATTTGGAGCAATGTCCCTCTGTCCCTCATTCCTCCTTATCTGTCCCTCATTTTGGCCTGATTCATATAGTTTTATATAAAATGCACTTTTTATCTTTCAAAAAGTGTTTCCCAGTGCTAAACCTTTCATCCAATTTCTAAATTGCTGCATTTGTAAATTTCAAAAGCCAATATAAAGAAATTTTAGTGGTAACAAAGCACTAGTGGATTTAAATAACCCTTTTTTTTTTTTGGTTATGTCCCCTTTAAGGGGTGTGGCAGGGGGCGTGTCCTATGCCTACATACGTGTGCTAGTAGGTGTCCCTCATTCCCATCTCAAAATGTTGGGAGGTATGCGGAGATGTTGCCCGCGGGCCATAGTTTGGAGACCCCTGGTTTATAGGCATCTAGTGCCAGTAAACACAACCCAGTAACAGTCAGTTGCAGCTCAGTATTTTTCTTTACTAGTGAACAAGATCTGTAAGGAACACACATATCGGGCCGGGATCTGTATTTGAGGCCTCTCCTAATGTAATCATTCACCAACACTGCTCTTCAGGTAAGTAACATTCTCACAGCAGTCATCCAGCAAGGATGCTCACTGCATTGTTTTACAAATGGCCAGCAGAGGGAGCACCATTGTAATATGATTATAAAAATATGGAACAATGAGCATCACATAAAATGACTGTCACATATTTTCTACGGTGAGAACTCGGAAGGACTCTTCCTTTTAATGCTTGACCATTTCCCTTTAAACTTGAGCTTATTCCCGTCTGATAGTGAAAGCTTCTTGCATTAGAAAACATTTTAACAGCTGTCCTAGTTTACCCTTGTGGCATCCTTCTCCAAATATTTATTATGTCTACTCTACAGAAAAGCTTTCCTTATAATTTCGATGTTTGCTCTTTTCATCTATCATTGCCGGCTGCAGTTGTAAAAGCACTCCAAAGATTTTACAATTTGTGTATTATAAACGTCAAACAGGACATGCAACCCAACCGGGTCACACTCATTTTTTGCCTTATATTCACAGATGACACTTGGCACACATTACATCTTGGTCATGTAGGACATTGGTCTCCGAGCTGCTGCCTGGGAGCCAGATGTGGCCCTTTGCTTAGCTTTATCTGACCCTTGGGGCACAATTCTTTCCACTGACACCAACAATGGTCCACTATTCCTCCCACTGACACCAATGATGGGGCACTATTCCTCCCACTGACACCAATGATGGGGCACTATTCCTCTCACTGACACCAACAATGGTCCACTATTCCTCTCACTGACACCAACAATGGTCCACTATTCCTCCCACTGACACCAATGATGGGGCACTATTCCTCTCACTGACACCAACAATGGTCCACTATTCCTCCCACTGACACCAATGATGGGGCATTATTCCTACCACTGACACCAATGAAGGGGCACTATTCCTCCCACTGACACCAATGATGGGGCACTATTCCTCCCACTGACACCAATGATGGGGCACTATTCCTCCCACTGACACCAATGATGGGGCAATATTCCTCTCACTGACACCAACAATGGTCCACTATTCCTCCCACTGACACCAATGATGGGGCACTATTCCTTCCACTGACACCAAAGATGGGGCACTATTCTTCCCACTGACAACAATGATGGGGCACTATTCTTCCCACTGACAATGATGATGGGGTACTATTCCTCCCACTGATTACGCCAATGATGGGGCACTATTCCTCCCACTAACAACAATGATGGAGCATTATTCTTCCCACTGACAATGATGATGAGGCACTATTCCTTCCTACTCACATTAACAATGGGGTATAGCGAGGCATTGTTTACTCCCAGTGATGCCAGAACATTTTGCACTCCCACTGGCTACAATCCCTCCCCCCCCCATGGTAGAGGTGCTGGTAAGTTCTACGGAGTCAAAAGGTGACCATCACCATCACGTCCTCATAGAACCTTCCATGATACTTGATGATACATGATATTTATGAAATGGGAAGCACTGGGCTCTGGAGCCTCCAAATCGCTGCACCACCAGCTTCCATATTTCTATTGTTATACAGACTGACTTTAAAGCTGAACTCCAGGGAGATATAATACAAAACTCCAACATATGCCGTCTAAGCAGACTAATTAGCACTGGAGCTGATATGCAAATTTTGACTTTTTGTCGATAGTCAACAGCTAAACTCTCATCTCTGTCCCCAACTCCTTCCCTTGGCTGCTGACATATTCAAAATGTCTTTTCTGTTTTGCATAGAGCGGGAAGTGTTGAAATCCCTGTCGGGTTTTTGATTGTTGTCTGTGTACTCCCTGCGGGGATTTACTGGGACAAAACATGATGTGGGAACTTAGAATATGAATATTGTCACCATAGTGGAAGATGAGAAGGAAATCTTTCAATGGGGACACCTGTTTCAGCGACAACCGTCAAAGGCCTCGTTTACACTTGTGGTTGGGGGAGGGGGTGGGGTGGTGGGAGCGGCCAGCTCAGGCTCTCAGCGGCTCTCTGAGAGGGTGAGCCAGGTGCCAGTCCAGGGTTGTGGCCAGATCCCGGACAGATTCTCACAAACTTTCCCCAGCCTGTAGCGGCCCTATGATGTCAGCGAATAGAGTGCTTCAGCCCTCTGTCTGCTGAAAACGAGCTTTGGCTGTACTTCTCCTTTAAAGCAAAATGGTAAAACTGAAGTTTTAAAGCGGAGTTCCGCCTAATTTTTTATTTTTTTTTAAGTCAGCAGCTACAAATACTGCAGCTGCTGACTTTTAAAATAAGGACACTTACCTGTCCAGGGCGCCCGCGATGTCGGCACCCGAAGCCGACCCGTCCCTTGGCTCTCGGGTGGAGGCGCCACCATCTTCAGTAAGGGAATCAGGAAGTGAAACCTTGCGGCTTCACTTTCCTGGTTCCCTACTGCGCATGCGCGACTCGCGCTGCGCAATCCCACTGGTCCCTGCTGTCTTCTGGGACCTGTGTGTCTCCCAGAAGACAGTGGGGAGGGGGGACGGAGAAGGCTCCGGAAGTGGCGTAGATACCCGCGGGTGGCTCGGCTATCTATGCCCGGAAGTGGGAGCAAAATACCTGTATTAGACAGGTATCTGCGCCCCCTCCCCCCTGAAAGGTGCCAAATATGACACCGGAGGGGGGGGGATTCCGAAAGGCGGAAGTTCAATTTTTGGGTGGAACTCCGCTTTAATCTGCTTATATACTGCCTTCCCTATGTTACCCCCCCCCCCCCCAATTACAATTTAGATCCAGTGTTGTCATCACTGGGTCTCTGTGCTTCTCGGGCAATTCAGGGAGATCATGGCTGGTGGGAAGTACTGTACAGATCTTATTGAAAACATCACAGCACCCTGCCTCAGTACTCCTCTCACAAGCCCTCAGCCTGATGCTAGCAGTGGGCTGGCTCTTGGGAGGAATTATGCAAATATAAATAAAAACCCCTAATATGTGGTTGTCAATCTGGAGCAGTGGGTGTGCCTATGCAGGCTGCCCTAGGCAACGCCCACATGTGATGCTGAACCTTTGACATCCTATGAATGAAAGGGGCGGGCCAGTCAGGCTGGGAAAGAAATTGTTAGACCAGGGGTCTCCAAACTTTCTAAGCAAAGGGCCAGTTTACTGTTTATCAGGCTTTAGGGGGCCGGACTGTGGCTAGTAGGAGTAGAAAATGTCCTGGCATCATTGCCTCGTCATTGGCTTCAATGGAAGGAATAGTGCCCCATTGTTGATATCAATGAGAAGAAAAGTTCACCATTTATGGTGTCAGTAGAGGCAATGGTGCTCCATCATTGGTGTCAGTTGATGGAATAGTGCCCCAAGGGCCAGATAAAGGCAAGCAAAGGGCCACAGTTTGGAGACCATTGTGTTAGACAATACTGGACGTCCTCCAGCCAGGAAATGAGACGGGACTCTCTGACTTGCTGCACCTTCTAGCGCACAATGTAGGAAGCTCAGTGTGCAGTGAAATCAGAGTTATGCCACGTACACACGAGCGGACTTTATGGCAGACTTTGCCCGGCAGACGGGATTTCGTCGGACAATTCGATCGTGTGTGGGCTCCAGCGGAATTGTTTTCTCAAAAGTTGGACGGACTTAGATTTAAAACATGTTTTAAATTAATCCGTTGAAATCGAGTCCGGTCGAAAAGTCCGCTCGTCTGTATGCTAGTTCGACGGACAAAAAGCCACACTAGGGCAGCTATTGGCTACTGGCTATGAACTTCCTTGTTTTAGTCCGGTCGTACGTCATCACGTACGAATTCGATGGACTTTGGTGGATTGTGTGTAGGCAAGTCCGTTCATTCAGAAAGTCCGTCGTAAAGTCCGTCGAAAAGTCCGCCGGGCAAAGTCTGCCGTAAAGTCCGCTCGTGTGTACGCGGCATAAGCCATTCGAGTACAGGAGAGGAGCCGGTACAACTGTGCAAGACTGAAGGGAAGGCCAGAGTTCAGCTTTACTCCTCACATATAAGCAAGTGCAATATACACGGCATAGGAATCAGGAGCACAAAATCTCTCTTCTTGCACAGGGATCATGAAATAACCGCATTAACAAATACACCGTCTATCCTGCCTTGGGTTTATTTAGGAAGACAGAATGTTTTATCAACTTCTGGTAAGTGAGAAACCCAGAACGACGTCTCACCTCGGCCATGAATAGAGCTTGCCTACATAAGTGGGACTACTTTGGTGGTCGTCGCTGACTGGTGGCCGGTCCACCCTGCGAATAACCCAACCTATTAGAAGAAGCCTGCCAAGCTGAAGGCCGAGGTTGAGTTATATTGCGGGGACTGATTCCTTTCCAAGTCAGCTGAGGTTAACAGCAGGCTCGCGTGGGTCTTCTCGCACTGTGGTTGCCGAAGAAGAGATGACTTCTATGTGAGTGCTTGCTGGTATTTCCAGCCTGGAATCTCACCTACCACAAATCTCTTCCCTTCTTTTCTCCCGTAGCCCCCCGGAGAAAACAACCCATGTCAAACAATGAGGTACCGCGAGGACTTAGGATTTGCCCTGCAGATTTCACCGCAAAACTTGACTCTGCGCTTTGCCAACTTGGAAAGCAAAACCGAGCTCCTTCTGACCCACAATGACAAGCACTGTTCAAAGCCTCTATTTATACAAACACATCTGCTGTAACTATGGGAGAGCTCTGCGGTCCTTATACCATCAGACCGCTTTTGCACATTTTACATAAAGCAAAGTCAACTGGCTGATTGGACCGCTGGGACACATTTGTCATTTTTAACATCATCTGCTTGCTCAGTTTTTTTTAAAACCTAAAACGCTGTTTAAGGCGGACATGCATTTATAAAATCACAGGATGTATTTTTACATACAGCTGATGCAAGTACCTGAATGTGTTTTTATGTTGGCTTGCATTAAACGGGAGTTCCACCCAAAAGTGGAACTTCTGCTCATTTGTCTCCTCTCCCCCTCCGGTGCCACAATTGGCACTTTTCGGGGGGGGGGGGAGAGGGGACAGGATACCTGTCTTTGACAGGTATCCTGTTCCCACTTCCAGGAGTCCTGGCCACGGCCTGTGACATCACCGCGGGGCTTCCTCCTCCTCCCTCCTCCTCCTCCCTGTTGCCGGGCCAGTAGGAGAGAGGAGCAGGGCCTCGCACATGCACAGTAACAGGGCCGATGCTACCACTAGGCAAACTAGGCAGCCGCCTAGGGAACCCTGCTGCCTAGGGCGCCCAGCCACTGGTTTTCCTACTCTCTTCTCTCTGCAGCAAGCACCTAAGTCTCAGCATCAGCAGGCAGCCACCGCTCCATTTGCACATAGTGTCAGAGGCGCAGCAGTGGCAGAGGACAGTGTCTGTGTCCCGACTCCCGAATGAATGGAAGCAAGCAAACATTCATTGATGGGCGCTGGTGAGGCTGCATTTGATGGGCGCTGGTGAGGCTGCATTTAATGGGCGCTGGTGGGCTGCATTTGATGGGTGCTTCATTAAAAAGGTGGGATTTACATGGGCAGGGAAAAGGGGTGGAGCCAAGAGGGGGCGGCAAAATGAGGTTTCGCCTAGGGTGTCAAAAATCCTTGCACCAACCCTGCACCGTAGGGTTCCCGGCATGAAGCCGTAAGGCTACACTGCCAGGTACCCTGACCCGCAATGGCGGCGGCAGCACCTGACAGCTGATGGAAACATCAGTTGCGGTGCCGACATCGCTGGACTCAGGACAGGTCCTATTGTTAAAAGCCAGCAGCTGCAGTAGGTGTAGTTGCTGGCTTTTATTTTTTATTTTTTGGGAGGAACACCACTTTAAGATAAAAAGCCTTCTGTGCGCAGCAGTCCCCCTCAGCCCCCCCCCCCCCGCTAATACTTTAATACGTACCTGAGCCCCATCTCTATCCAGCAATGGTATAGGATTGTCTCGGCTACCTGGGACTCCCCTCCTCATTGGCTGAAACAGCAGTGCGGCATCATTGGTTCCTGCTGCTGTCAATCAAAGTCAGTCAGCCAATGAGGAGAGAAAGGGACGGGGCCAGGACGCAGCTCTGTGTCTGAATGGACACACGGAGCTGCAGTTCAGCTTGGGTGCCCCACCATAACAAGCTGCTTGCTGTAGGGGCACTCATCAGGAGAGAGGGACCAGGAGAGCCGAAGAGGGACATGAGAAGAGGAGGATCTGGGCTGCCCTGTGCAAATCCACTGCACAGAGCAGGTAAGTATAAAATGTTTTTTATTTTTAGCAAAAAAAAAAACAGAGACTTTACAGTCACTTTAAGGATTTAGAGAAGATCTGTAAGGTAGAGTGGACCAAAATCCCTCCTGAGATGTGAGCAAATCTGGTCACCAACTTCAAGAAACGTCTGACCTCTGTGATTGCCAACAAGGGTTTCTCCACCAAGTACTAAGTCATGTTTTGCTTGGGGATCAAATACTCATTTTACACACTGAACTGCAACTTATTTTATAACATTTGTATCATTTGTTTTTTTTTTTTCTGGAATTTTGGTTGATATTCTGTCTCTATCATTTAAAATACACCTGTGATAAAAATGATAGACCCTTCATTTCTTTGTAAGTGGGCAACCTTACAAAATCTGCAGGGGATCAAATAATTATTCCCCCCCACTGTATTTATTATTATTTTTGTTGGTTTGGACAAATTATTTTCTTGAATAAAAGTTCTAATTTATAGACACTTATGGTACAGTCCAAAGACTTTTGAAAGTATTAAAACCAATGGATCAGCCTGACAGCCGGGGATCTAGTATTGGCAGGAGGAGGTCAGCAAGGACAGCCTAAAACATTCTAGATGAATTCTCATCCCCGGATCGGACTTCACTCTCTCTTCTTCCTCGTCGTATTTATAGAGGTAAATAAACCGCATACGAGACGCTTGTGCTTGCCAGTGGATGTATAGTATAAAACGATGCATCCACACTAGATACTGTATATCCTGAGCATTGACATTTGGCAAATTGTGGTTTATTTTACTATGTGACCATTTTGGGTGACTATTGTAACTGCTACTGTGCAATTTATATTTTATTTCACTCTAAGATTTGCATCTTTTATTATTATTATTATTATACAGGATTTATATAGCGCCAACAGTTTACGCAGCGCTTTACAATATAAAAGGGAGACAATACAGATATAATACAATAAAATACAAGAGGATTAAGAGCGCCCTGCTCAGAAGAGCTTACAATCTAATAGGGTGGGGCAGGTGGTACAAAAGGTTGTAACTGTGGGGAATGAGCTGATGGAAGTGGTAGAAGATTAGTTGGAGACGTGATAGGCTTTCCTGAAGAGATACGTTTTCAGGGATCACCTGAAGAGTAGGGGATAGCCGGACAGGTGGAAGTAGCGAGTTCCAGAGGATGGGAGAGGCTCTGGAGAAATCCTGGAGATGAGCATGGGAGGAGGAGATGAGAGAGCTTGAGAGCAGGAGGTCTTGAGCATCTTCGTGAGCATCTTTTTTTGTATTTATGAAGTTGCGGTGGGCCCTGAGGAATACTGGCATATACAAATGAGGATCGTACCTGAGCATAGCGTTTTTGAGCGTTTTTTCCACCGTTTATTTTTTTTGCGTTTTTTTTGCGCCACTTGGGCGTTTTTATACAGCGTTTTTCAGCTTTGACGTTTTTTTTTATAAGCCAATAGATAAAAAGATCATCTGTTGTATCATTTGTTGCTAGGTTTTTCCGCTTTTTTAGCTTTTTCATCAGCTTTTATTTCTTTGTTTATTATTATTATTTATTTTTTGTTTTTTTGTTAATTCTTGTTAAGGTAAGGCCTCATGTACGCTGCTGCCGGTAAACGGACATTTAGGAGCTGTTGGGCATTTTTTTTCAGCTTCCCCCGAACTCTCCTCTATGTTATCTTATCAGTACATGTACACAGGGTCGTTTATAGTCATTTCTAGCAGTTGCGTTTAGAGTTTTTTGGAACGCAGAAAAATGCGTTCAGGACGGATGTTCAGAGGCATTTGAAACGCCAAATACCTAACTAAACACACTAACCCTAACACAAAATAAATAAATACATTATTATTATTATTATTATTTTTAAAGGGTTAATTATTTAGTTATTATTACAAAGTATTCATTTATTGTATTTATTTATTATTTATTTATAATCATTTTTATTTATGTGTGTATTTATTTTACATTTATTTATTATTAGTAGTAGTAGTATTAACACCCTAACATAAATAAATAATAAATGACCCCAACCCCTAATCCTAACCCTAACCTAACTTTAACTCTAACCCCTTAGACTTCATGTGCACGGGTCGTTGTTTAACCTCTCCTGAACGATTTATGTAATAATAATAATAATAATAATAATAAATAACTAAACACACTAACCCTAACACAAAATAAAAAAATACATTATTATTATTAATATGTATTTTTTTTTGGTTGGGTTTGGGTGTTTATTTATTATTAGTTTATTAATATTATTAATAATAACTTATTTAATATATATTTTTAAGGTTAGGGGTTAATTATTTATTTATTATTACATATTATTAATTTATTTAATTTATTTATTACCATATTTATCGGCGAATAACACACACTTTTTTCCCCTTAAAATCAGGGGAAAATCGTGGGGGCATTTTATACGACGATCCCCCGCCAATTGTGAGCCTCTCGGCAGCTTTCGGCCGCTCTCGGTTGTTCTCGGTGGCTTTCGGCCGAGAACAGCCGAGAGTGGCCGAGAGCCACCGAGAGCGGCCGAGGGCTGCCGAGATATACAGGACATCCGGCTCTGTATCTCAGCGGCGCCATTTTTAATTGGCAAGGTACTGACAGTGTACAGACTGTCTGTAAATGCACAGGGGTAAGGCTGCAATTGACACTGACAAGGATGCAATGATGGACACTGACAAGGATGCAATGATGGACACTGACAAGGATGCAATGGTGGACACTGACAAGGATGCAATGGTGGACACTGACAAGGATGCAATGGTGGACACTGACAAGGATGCAATGATGGACACTGACAAGGTTGTAATGATGGACACTGACAAGGTTGCAATGATGGACACTGACAAGGTTGCAATGATGGACACTGACAAGGTTGCAATGATGGACACTGACAAGGTTGCAATGATGGACAAGGCTGCAGATGGACACTGATAAAGCTGCAAGGCTGCAAATGACACTGACAAGGCTGCAGATGGACACTGACAAGGCTGCATTGATGGGCATTTAAATGTAAGTTTTTTTTCCTTAAACTTCCCTCCTAAAAGTTTTTTTCCTTAAAATTCCCTCCTAAACTTGGGGTTCGTGTTATACGCCGGCGCGTGTTATACGCCGATAAATACAGTATTTATTTATGATGATTTTTAGTTATGTGTGTATTTATTTTACATTTATTTATATATTATTACAATTTTTTTTTTCATTTGAGCAGAAAAATCATGCAAAAACGCACAAATGTGCATAAAAACGCGCATTTCCATTCATTTCTATGGAAATAAAAACACGCCAAAAATTTGCAAATCTGCCCAATTTGAGCTATAAAAAAAGCTCCTGAACTTTTTCGAGCTTCAGGCGTTTGGCTTCAGGTGACTTGGAGCTGAATGTGAACCATCTCCATAGAGAATCATTGATTTTTTTTCCCCTCCTCCAGCGTTTTGGAGCTTCAAGTTACAAAACGCTGGGGTGTGAATGGGGCCTAAATCCCTCAGATAATCGTCTTCTTTTTTTAAAATGTATTTTTTTTTTTGCATGGTTTTCCTCCAGACATCTATATCATCCTCTCCTCTAGGATAAAGGATGGTAATAGCTAAATAGAATCCACAGAGGCTTTGTTAACAAACAAAAGTCAGTGCCCTGGAGCTGTCATTTACCAGCAACTTAACCCTATGTCTACCAGGGCAATTTTTTACACACGTTAAAATCTGGTGACAGGTTCACTTTAAATTCAATGACTTCCAATATCATATATATTTCCTGAGCGATGCAGCATATTCCGTCAGGGTGGCAGATGACTGCGTACAACCTTTTCAAAATGTTAGTACAGGACAAATGTGGTCTAATCCTCCCAGAGACCCCGATGAGTTGAAATGTTATGGATTGCCCTGTGAAATGTGTCAAACAATGACGTACAGTGCCGGGCCCCGAGAGGAAATAACCATTCCACCAGAAATTGCTCTGAAGCCCACTGGAACCTTCAGGCAACCACTGAAAAAACAGTCAACATTGGAGTATGGTGAGTCAGCAAAACCGAAACGGAAACCGTCCAGGACACTTTTACCAGAGGATATTTAATGTCCTGCAACTATGCTGGCTTGAGGTTTCAAGTCTCATCTGCAAAATAGCAGTGTTAAAGTGGTAGATCTGTTCAGCTGCTCTGGTGTGACTTCTACGCTGACACTCGAACTGCCCGCTACATTTCTTTACACATTTCTTACTTGCTTAAAAGAAACCCCCACGAAGCATCTAAACTGGCTACAGGATATCACAGCAATGCAATTTTTAGAAAAACAAGGCCACGTTATCTAAAGCAAAACAGCTAAAATACACAGTTAAAAAAAACAAAAAAACAAAAAAAAACTATACACATACACACACACACATATACATATATATATATATATATATATATATATATATATATATATATATATATATATATATATATATATATATATATATATATATAGTGGGGACAGAAAGTATTCAGACCCCCTTACATTTTTCACTCATTGTTATATTGCAGCCATTTGCTTAACTCATTTAAGTTAATTTTTTCCTCATTAATGTACACACAGCACCCCATATTGACAGAAAAACACAGAATTGTTGACATTTTTGCAGATTTATTAAAAAAGAAAAACTGAAATATCACATGGTCCTAAGTATTCAGACCCTTTGCTGTGACACTCATATATTTAATGATAAGAAAGAGAGAGAGCGCACCAGCCTAGTGCATTATCCTTGATAAATTTATTAGTTAAAACCAAGATTAAAATCTACTCACAAAGGTAGGAGAAAAAATCGCATTGTATACAGACACAGAAGCGATTGGTCCACTGGTAGCAGTTTTCCAGGTCCTAGGAAGAGGACGTACAGACTGCTACTGCCTAACGCGTTTCGAAGGTGTCCCTTCTTCATCATATTTAACTCAGGTGCTGTCCATTTCTTCTGATCATCCTTGAGATGGTTCTACACCTTCATTTGAGTCCATCTGTGTTTCATTATACTGATTGGACTTGATTAGGAAAGCCACACACCTGTCTATATAAGACCATACAGCTCACAGTGCATGTCAGAGCAAATGAGAATCATGAGGTTAAAAGGAACTGCCTGAAGAGCTCAGAGACAGAATTGTGGCAAGGCACAGATCTGGCCAAGGTTACAAAAAAAAATCTGCTGCACTTAAGGTTCCTAAGAGCACAGTGGCCTCCATAATCCCTAAATGGAAGACGTTTGGGACGACCAGAACCCTTCCTAGAGCTGGCTGTCCGGCCAGACTGAGCTATCGGGGGAGAAGAGCCTTGGTGAGAGAGGTAAAGAAGAACCCAAAGATCACTGTGGCTGATCTCCAGAGATGCAGTCGGGAGATGGGAGAAAGTTGTAGAAACTCAACCATCACTGCAGCCCTCCACCAGTCGGGAATTTATGGCAGAGTGGCCCGACGGAAGCCTCTCCTCAGTGCAAGACACATGAAAGCCCGCATGGAGTTTGCTAAAAAACACCTGAAGGACTCCAAGATGGTGAGAAATAAGATTCTTTGGTCTGATGAGACCAAGATAGAACTTTTTGGCCTTAATTCTAAGCAGTATGTGTGGAGAAAACCAGGCACTGCTCATCACCTGTCCAATACAGTCCCAACAGTGAAGCATGGTGGTGGCAGCATCATGCTGTGGGGGTGTTTTTCAGCTGCAGGGACAGGACGACTGGTTGCAATCGAGGGAAAGATGAATGCGGCCAAGTACAGGGATATCCTGGACGAAAACCTTTCTCCAGAGTGCTCAGGACCTCAGACTGGGCCGAAGGTTTACCTTCCAACAAGACAATGACCCTAAGCACACAGCTAAAATAACAAAGGAGTGGCTTCACAACAACTCTGTGACTGTTCTTGAATGGCCCAGCCAGAGCCCTGACTTAAACCCAATTGAGCATCTCTGGAGAGACCTAAAAATGGCTTTCCACCAACGTTTACCATCCAACCTGACAGAACTGGAGAGGATCTGCAAGGAGGAATGGCAGAGGATCCCCAAATCCAGGTGTGAAAAACTTGTTGCATCTTTCCCAAAAAGACTCACGGCTGTATTAGATCAAAAGGGTGCTTCTACTAAATACTGAGCAAAGGGTCTGAATACTTAGGACCAAGTGATATTTCAGTTTTTCTTTTTTAATAAATATGCAAAAATGTCAACAATTCTGTGTTTTTCTGTCAATATGGAGTGCTGTGTGTACATTAATGAGGAAAAAAAATGAACTTAAATGATTTTACCAAATGGCTGCAATATAACAAAGAGTGAAAAATTTAAGGGGGTCTGAATACCCACCCCACTGTATATATATATATATATATATATATATATATATATATATATATATATATATATATATATATATATACACACAAAAAAAGTGAGTACACCCCTCACATTTTTGTAAATATTTTATTCTATCTTTTCATGTGACAACACTGAAGAAATGACACTTTGCTACAATGTAAAGTAGTGAGTGTACAGCTTGTATAACAGTGTAAATTTGCTGTCCCCTCAAAATAACTCAACACACAGCCATTAATGTCTAAACCGCTGGCAACAAAAGTGAGTACACCCCTAAGTGAAAATGTCCAAATTGGGCCCAAAGTGTTAATATTTTGTGTGGCCACCATTATTTTCCAGCACTGCCCTAACCCTCTTGGGCATGGAGTTCACCAGAGCTTCACAGGTTGCCACTGGAGTCCTCTTCCACTCCTCCATGACGACATCACGGAGCTGGTGGATGTTAGAGACCTTGTGCTCCTCCACCTTCCGTTTGCGGATGCCCCACAGATGCTCAATAGGGTTTAGGTCTGGAGACATGCTTGGCCAGTCCATCACCTTTACCCTCAGCTTCTTTAGCAAGGCAGTGGTCGTCTTGGAGGTGTGTTTGGGGTCGTTATCATGTTGGAATACTGCCCTGCGGCCCAGTCTCTGGAGGGAGGGGATCATGCTCTGCTTCAGTATGTCACAGTACATGTTGGCATTCATGGTTCCCTCAATGAACTGTACCTCCCCTAGTGCCGGCTGCACTCATGCAGCCCCAGACCATGACACTCCCACCACCATGCTTGACTGTAGACAAGACACACTTGTCTTTGTACTCCTCACCTGGTTGCCGCCACACACGCTTGACACCATCTGAACCAAATAAGTTTATCTTGGTCTCATCAGACCACACGACATGGTTCAGTAATCCATGTCCTTAGTCTGCTTGTCTTCTGCAAACTGTTTGTGGGCTTTCTTGTGCATCATCTTTAGAAACGGCTTCCTTCTGGGATGACAGCCATGCAGACCAATTTGATGCAGTGTGTGGCGTATGGTCTGAGCACTGACAGGCTGACCCTCCAGCTCTTCAACCTCTGCAGCAATGCTGGCAGCACTCATATGTCTATTTCCTAAAGACAACCTCTGGATATGACGCTGAGCATGTGCCCTCAACTTCTTTGGTCGACCGTGGCGAGGCCTGTTCTGAGTGGAACGTGTCCTGTTAAACCGCTAACATAACAAACTATGAAAAAAATGTTGTTTTTTTTTCAAAATTTTGAGTCTTTTTTCGTTTGTTTAGCAAAAAATAAAAATCCCAGTGGCAATTAAATACCACCAAATGAAAGCTCTATTAGTGTGAAAAAAAAATGATAAAAATGTCATATGAGTACAGTGTTGTATGACGGCGCAATTGTCATTCAAAGTGCGACAGCGCTGAAAGCTGAAAATTGGTCTGGGCAGGAAGGGGGTTAAAGTGCCCAGTAGTCAAGTGCTTAAAGTATAAGGCTCCTTTCACATTTGTAACGGTGTCTACCACTACTTGGAAAGTAACTTTTTTTTTTGGGCCAAATGCCAATTTTGCATTATAGAACCGCACCACAACAATGACCCAAGCCTCTGGCTCGCGGTTGCTACGCTGCCCCATTCACTAACGTGGTAAAGTTTGACAGTTAGTGCTGCCTATCAAGCTCAACATGTAGTGTAAACATTGGCATGAAAATGTGTACCCAACTGAGCGGCACCATGTCTGCTTGTAGGAGGGCATGGGGGGAGGCTAAAAATATGGATCAACCACCTGTTTTACTATCCCCTGGCCACATGTGTAAATGGCACCTTAACCGCTTCATCTCTGGAAGATTTTACCCCCTTCCTGACCAGAGCACTTTTTGCGATTCGGCACTGCGTCGCTTTAACTGACAATTGCGCAGCCGTGCGACGTTGCACCCAAACAAAATTGATGTCCTTTTTTTTCCCACAAATAGAGCTTTCTTTTGGTGGTATTTGATCACCTCTGCGGTTTTTATTTTTTGCACTATAAACAAAAAAAAGAGCGAAAATTTGGGAAAAAAAACAACAATATTTTTTACTTTATGCTATAATAAATATCCCCAAAAATATATAAAAAAACGAATTTGTTTCTCAGTTTAGGCCGATATGTATTCTTCTACATATTTTTGGTAAAAAATTTGCAATAAGTGTATATTGATTGGTTTGCGCAAAAGTTATAGCGTCTACAAAATAGGGGATAGTTTTATAGCATTTTTATTATTAATTTTTTTTATTAGTTATTGCGGTGATCTGCGATTTTTATCGGGACTGCGACATTATGGCGGACACATCGGACACTTTTGACACCATTTTGGGACCATTGTCATTTATACAGCGATTAGTGCTATAAAAATGCACTGATTACTGTGTAAATAACACTGGCAGGGAAGGGGTTAACCACTAGTGGCGATCAAGGGGTTAAGTGTGTCCTAGGGAGTGACTCTAACTGTGGGGGGATGAGCTTCCACTCACATGACAGCGATCACTGCTCCCGATGACAGGGAGCAGTGATCTCTGTCATGTCATAAGACAGAACGGGGAAATTCCTTGTTTACATCTCCCTGTTCTGTGGCTCTGTGACACGATCGCCGGGAGATTGGCGGACATCGAGTCCGCAGGTCCCGCAGGCACAGTCACACTGTACGTGGCAGGCATGCGCGTGCCTGCTAGCCCCGCCATTTAAAGGGGACGTACAGGTACGCCCATTTGCCCACCGCTGCCATTGTGCCGACGTATATTGGCGTGCAGCGGTCGGCAAGTGGTTAATCACTTAAGGACCGAGCTTCTTTTTGACACATGTTGTTTACAAGTAAAAATCTTTTTTTTTTTGCTAGAAAATTACTTAGAACCCCCAAACATTATACCGTATATACTCGAGTATAAGTCGAATTTTTCAGCACATTTTTTTGTGCTGAAAGTGCCCCCCTCGACTTATACTCGAGTCAAGCACTTTTCTGCAGCAAAAAATTTCATTTTCCGAACCGACTTTGGGGCCTCGTATCTCTGGGCCACTTAGTGCTAGGAACCCCAAATTTGGTATGCAAACCCAGTGGAACTGGTATCATAACACATCCAAAGCTGGGTTTCCTAGCACCAAGTGGCCCTGAGATACGGGGCCCCAAAACCGGTTCGGAAAATGTCATTCTCTGCTGCAGAAAAGTGCTTGACATTTTCTGAACTGATTTTTGGGGCCCTGTATCTCGGGGCCACTTGGTGCTGGAAACCCCAGCTTTGGAAATTTTATGGTGCTAGTTCCACTGGGTTTGCACACCAAATTTGTGGTTCCTAGCACTAAGTGGCCCAGAGATACGGGGCCCCAAATTCAGTCAACTGTGTCCATCTGCAGCAATGTCATTTCGGGACCCTTTGGGTTCAGAGACCCCAAATTTTGGCTGCAGCTAGGGGGCATCTAGGAACCCTTAACTACCGAGTTTGAAGTTCAGGGGACCTATGGCTGCAAATGGCCACAGTGAGGCATGCAAATGGGCATTGTTGACCCTCTTTTCCACTTACAGTAGCTGTGCATTTCTCACCCTCGTCTTATACTCGGGTCAATAGGTTTTTCACATTTTTTTGTGGTAAATTAGGGCCTCGACTTATACTCGGAACGACTTATACTCGAGTATATACGGGTAATTGATTTTCAGACACCCTAGAGAATAAAATGGCAGTCGCTGCAATACTTTCTGTCACACTATATTTGCGCAGCGTTCTTACATGCGCAATGTTTTTGGAAAAAATACACGTTTTTGACTTAAAAAATAAAACAACAGTAAAGTAAGCCCAATTTTTTAAATATTGTGAATGATAATGGTACACCGACTTAATTGATACCCAACATGTCATGCTTCAAAATTGCGCCCGCTCGTGGAATGGCGACAAACTTTGACCCTTACAAATCTCCATAGGCGACATTTAAAAATTTCTACAGGTTACCAGTTTTGAGTTACAGAGGAGGTTTCTTGCTAGAATTATTTCTCTCGCTCTAGCGATCACGCCGATACCTCACATGTGTGGTTTGAACACTGTTTTCACATGCGGGAGCGCGACTTACATATGCGTTCGCTTCTGCGCGCGAGCTCGGCAGGACGGGGTGCTTGAAATAGTTTTTTTTTTATTCATTTAACTTTTTATTTTTACACTGTCATTTTAAAAAAAAAATTGGGGTCACTTTTATTCCTATTACAAGGAATGTAAACATCCCTTGTAATAGAAAAAAAACATAAAAATAAATGAAATGTCATTTTTTTTTTTGCAAATGGGCGGAAGCAACGTTTGATGTCGCTTCCGCCTTCTAATGTTATGTAGCTGAGTGGGGGGCCATCTTTCCCTCACTCGGCTCCAGGCCTGTCAGGGGAGAGGACACAATCGTTTCCGAAACTACCCATGGCTCCGGTAAGCGGAGGAGACGACCGGAGCTGTTGGCTGACATCACAGAGATGGTCAAGGCTGGGGCAACTAGTGATACACAAAAAGAAGATGGTTCCATATATTACACTATTTTAGTGTTAATCTTTTTGACCCTCTTAACACATTTATTATTAGTTTTTATATTGTGCTGACTCATATGTTAAATGGTAAACGCTTACCTATCATAATTCGACCATGCTGCCTATAACTAAGCTGTCCAATAACCCAACAAGCTCTTCTCAAGGGGAACGTGTGGGGTATTGTACTGACAATGGCCAACAACTCTGAAACTGCTATATATACAGTACATTGGTATAATGCCAAGACTGTATTTGTGCTATTATACACCTGTAGCACCCCTCTGACACCCCAAAGGTAGGAGAGCACCTCCAGAGGCCAGGAACGGGCTAGCATTTCACCCCAGGGCTGAGTCCATGTGTAAAATGGGGGGACTGAAAAAGGATATTGGACGCCAGTCACTTTTTTTCTTTTTAAACTTTTATTGCAGAACAGTTTAGAAGGTGGGGGGTTAGGGGTCCTAGGTACCGTAGCAGATCACCTACAGACTCTTCAGATCAAAGTCCAGCTTCAATGTCAGAACCTTTAGGGTAGGCAACCTCGGCCCTCAAGCTGTGGTGAAACTACAAGTTCCAGGAGACATTGCAAGACCCTGACAATCACAGGCATGGCTCCTAGAGGCAGTGGCATGATGGGATTTGTAGTTTCACCACAGCTGGAGTGCCGAGGTTGCCTACCCTTGCTTTAAGCTGACCCGGCAACACTGTAAGCACATTACCAAATTTTAGTGTGTCCTCCAAGTGAGTCGCCAGGCCCTTCTGATAGACCAGCCGTCTTCCTGGCTCTCTCCAGCAAGGGGCCTCCCCTGGGTCGCCTCCTTGGCACAGATTCCTCCAGACCAGGCAGAACAGCTTCAGGACCACTTCAGCACACGATAGGCCCCAAAACAGGCTACTGGGCCTAACAGCAGAACTCCATCCAGCAGGACCTCCATAGCCCATCAGCTGAGGAAGGAGGCAATGCTCATTTTGTCAAGAGTAAAACGTACTTACTCCACTGTGGAACAGTAGCCGGTGCTCTGGTCCACTTCTCTCCCACCCAGGAAAAGCACAGGACTTTCACAGATCACCACATGACACAGACATTCCTATGTCACCTCTGATGATGTTGGCAAGAGGGAAGGTGACAAGAGCCATCAGAGGCCTGCAAGACAGCCACATGGGACTGGTCATCACAATTGAATGGTACCTAACTTCAGTGTCTGGTGTGATTTTTGATGAAGAACTATTCCACAGTACCTGAAGCTACAGAGGTCAGCTAATGAAGGAGGCTATGCCTGTTTTGACAAAGGGATGAGTGAAGAACAGTAGCTCCACCCTGGAAAATTAAAGGGCTTTTGTAAATCATCACATGACGAAGGATGGTGTGGGTGAGAGGGGAGGTGACATGAGCCATCAGAGGCCAGCAAGATAAGCAGCCTATGGAACTGGTCATCACATTTGAATAATACCTGATTTCAGAGTGTATGTTGAGATTTTTGAGGATGAACAACTCCACAGTACCTGCAGCTACAGAGATCATCTAATGAAGGAGGCGATGCTCATTTTGTCAAAGGGAAAACCAAGCTTTACTTGACTGTGGCCACAGTAGCTGATGGTCCATCCACTTTTCTTCCACCCTGGAAAATGGGAGGGCTTTTATAGATCTCTACACAGTGTGGGCATTCCTATGTCGCCAGTGATTGGTGAAAGGGGAGGTGACAAGACCTGTTACAGGCCAGTAAGAAGAGTGGCCTCATGAGTCTGGTCATCACAATCGAAACCAGTGGAAAAAGTCATTTGTTATAGTATCCCCTTGACAAAATAGGTATTAAAACCATCATCAGCTGGAAGAGCGGAGGTGCCATAATTCTTATGACTTAACGATTACCTGGAGAACTTTTCCGATGGAAAAAGTCGGATCGGATTTTCCGATGGAAAAGTGCGATCGGATTGTGTTGTCGGAAATTCCGATCGTGTGTAGGCTCCATCGGACTTTTTCCATCGGAATTTCTGACACACAAAGTTTGAGAGCAGGCTGTAAAATTTTCTGCCAACAAAATCCGATTGGTTAAATTCCGATCGTGTGTACACAAATCCGACGCACAAAGTGCCACGCATGCTCAGAATAAATTAAGAGACAAAAGCTATTGGCTACTGCCCCATTTATAGTCCCGACGTACGTGTTTTACGTCACTGCATTCAGAGCGATCGGATTTTCCAACAACTTTGTGCGATCGTGTGTAGGCAAGACAAGTTTGAGCCAACATCCGTCGGAAAAAATCCTAGGATTTTGTTGTCGGAATGTCCGATCTGTAAATGTGCATAGTCTGGGCACAGGTGTACATTAAGTGGAACGCTTTTTGGTCCCCTTAGCAATAACCTGCTTGGTTATCCTATGTCATTGATGTATATCCATATCCCATGTATCATTTGGTACTCCCCAGAAAATCCTATTTTGTATTCATTAATGGCGATGCAAAAAAATGAAGATACATTTATCAGTATCCTAATACAAAGCAGCTTTGCGTGTCTGGAAAAAACAAAACACTTGATCACTTCAATGTGGTTGGAAAAAAAAATTGGTATCGGGCCTAAATTCTCCTGGGTCCGCTTATCACAAAAAAATGGAATCTTTACATGACTGACCCCCGGCCAATATACTTATAGCTAGTAAATAGCTGACATTTTTACCTTTTCTTATTGAGTCTGGCGCCCACTTTCCTCCCCAGAAATCTAAAGACGTGTTTGATAAATTGGAAAAAGATTCTTTAGTCAAAATCCTATTCATTACACGGCAGAAATAGCGGGTTTTGAAATTTGTAGTAATAATACCAAAATATTTGTTTCGATAACCAAAGACAAATGTTCTGTTTTTTTTTTTTTACTTAACCCTGTCATGACTAATGGCCTTCGAGACTTTGGAAATCAAGAAGAGCTACTCAAAAGGGCTTTATAAAAAAAAGAATTAAAGAAAGAAAAAGAGCAAAAAAATAAAAAAAGTTCTTCCCATGGTTAAGGGGATTGATATTATTTACTATTTTATTTTTTACATGAGCATGAAAATATAAATTAAATCAACTTGATATATATAGAAACATGGAAATGTGACGGCAGAAAAAAGACCATTGAATATGCCCATTTTTTAAAAACTTTTTTATCAGCCCCATTTAGTGAGAAAATCATGTTGAAACTACAGGTTGGTGCCAACGAGAACAGGGGGACCACTTACAGTCCCAATCTTTTTTTAAATTACTGCACAGTGCAGTAAGTCAAATAAGGTTGATGCTGCAATAACCGGACATGGCCCAGGACACAGCATTGGAGGGACAGATATTCAAGATGCGGGACTGTCCCGGCAAATCCGGGACAGTTTGTATGCTTTTGGTCCTGGTGACCATTGCCTCCAGTTCAGAATGTAATGAAAAAAAAAAAAATATATTGGCATTGACACAGAAATAAGAGCTGAGGGGTAAGCTTCGAATAAATCCTCATTTAGACATGCGGTTGGCGGGCTCAACCGTGCATTTTTGCCAGCCACCAACTGCACCAACTTAAGGTGCAATAGGCAGCGGACGGGGTGTTTACATGTTGCAGGCTTAATACTTTGCTTTGCTCCCACAGCAAAGTTTACCTGACATGTAGCAATTGGTGGGTGTCAAGCCTGCTGAATGCTACACACTGAAGCAGATGGGGAAGAGCCACAAACGCCCTCTAACCGCATGCAATGCACACAGTTGCGGCTTGTTTGTCGGCAAAAATGGGGTTAAAACAGGCGATGAGGAGGCGTCACAACGTTTTCTCCCCGCCTGTCAGTAGCCTCTGAAGCACAATCCCAATTTGGATTGGGCTTCAGGGGAAAGGGAGATTTAGATATTTAGATGCAGGTAATCTGTTTTAGTAACAACTGTCTAAGAGGGGATATACTTATATCCTGTTTTGTCTCTGGGGAAAAAAACAAATAAACGTAAAAAAAACCCCAAAAACGTACCTTTAAGTAAGTTACATTAAAGTGATAATAAAGGCTTGGTTTTTTTTTAAGTACAAAAGATGTTATACTTACCTGCTCTGTGCAATGGATTTGCACAGAGCAGCCCTGATGCTCCTCCTGAAAAATGAATAAATAAATAAATAAATGCACATTAAGCTGATCAATAATCATCAGATATATCTCTTAGTGATCTAACCTTAAAATCCTTAAAGTGCAAAGTGTACTCTAAAACACACAGTATAAGTGCAAAAATCAAGGGTGAAATAGCAGCATTCCTCATAGAAGTCCTTATAGTTCAAAACGTGCACATCCACAGAAATATAAATATAAAGTGCTCAGAAATAGTGTCCATAATAGTGAATTTCATCCATCTTGTTCTTCCAAAAGTATAACACCGTAAAGCATGCCTCAGTGTCTTCCTGTGACCCCCCAAAAGCGTATGCGCTCACCTTACAATGTGTGACACAGTAATTAAACTCTGTCAAACAGACTTTGGAGCCACTCCAGTGCTCAAAGGGAATTAACTTTGCAGACCTCCAATGCTTCCAATCATGATGTTATATGCAAGAAAAAGGAAACTCCATAGCGCAATATTGTAGGATAATAAAGGATCTTTTATTATAAACAGAAAACTCTCCCCTCATAGGGGTACTCACATGTTGCGGGTGCGTAAGTGCACCATCCCAAACAAGCATAGACACAAATAAGCCGTCCGTGGGGTATAGCGTGCGGTGCGGTGTGTGTCCCAAGCTCTCTCTCTCTGCTGACAGCTCCGTCCAGGCCCCTCCCCTACGCGTGTTCGGCACCGGGATCACGTGCCTTCATCAGGGGGATTTGATTGGACGGACGCTCTATGACACATTTATAGTCTCGGTGGCCATTTTGCCTTAGACCGCAGACATAACTAGCAACAGGCTACAGCTAAGTATATCCCTAGCGGCCATTTTCCCTTAGATTACAGACGAAACCAATAGCAGGCTAATAGCGATAATTATCCCCCATTGCCTACCGACCCTTATAAAGAACAGTAAGCTACTAGTCGTCTGGGGAGCAAAAACATATGTTTGTAAACCCAGAGAGCGAAATCATGTAAATAGGACCAATTGATACGTTTGTAACCCCTAATTGGAATGTACTAAATAAACCCCAGACTGGAGCCGTAACACAGAGAGAGCACCGCCGCGCACCCCATACATGTAGACAGCCACACTAATTACAATAATGTCAATAATAGCAAACAGATAGTGTCCTGAATAATGGGTTACTGATAAATAAAAAAAAATACTCAGTAATATATGGAAATAAAAATAAAAGTAAAATTACATAGATAAAAACCTCCGTAAAAATAATTGATAATAATATTTAATGTGTAAAACTATCATCATTAAAATTGCTGTGGGGGAGTGACACCAGAAAATACAATTAAAACCAGAAATATCCGGGTAAAATACTATATAGACAGGATTCCTACTGGAATGGGAGATATAGAATCGGAGACATAAAATCGGTAGAAGTATGGGACAATGCGCTGGCAATGCGACCAGGACCAAAACACAGTACATGTCCACATATGCCAGATCCACAACGCATATCCATATAGACTAAAATATTTATCTAAAACCATCAGAGGAGAAATCGTAAAGGAAAATACTATACAGAAGCTCTCCGGCAGACTAAAAATGGTTAAAAATTGCTGAGAAAGCATCTTAAATCAAAATCTCTATTTAGTCCACCAGGCACCAAAGAGCCAAGCTGGTGTATCCACCAGGATTCCCGTTTACTTATCTCTCTAGTGAAATTCGAGCCCCTCCAGTGGCGTTTAGGTGCTTCAATTCCCCAAAATTGCATACCAGTGGTACTCTGATTATGTACTTTTTTAAAATGTTCGTATAGTTTATGTTTATCTGACCCCTTACGAATGTGTCTTACATGTTCCTCTACACGGTCCTTCAGGGCCCTAGTGGTGCGCCCTACGTAAATTAAATTGCATGGGCACTTTAAAGCATAAACGACCCCAATAGTGTCGCAGGATATAAAGTCCCTAATAATGTAAGATAAACCATTCCTAGGATTTAAAAATTCTTTTACCCTCCTACTATTACCCGGAACCCTAATACAGCTGTAGCATCTGCCACAGCCATAAAAACCTTTAAGATCCCAAAACATTTTTGGTTTTGGGGGGGGGGGGGGTTCCACTACGTTATGTACCAGCTTATCACGTAAATTGGGAGCTCTTTTAAAAACAATTTTAGGTGTATCTGGAAGTATATCCTTAAGATGAATATCCTGCTTCAACACGCTCCAATATTTACATATAATCCTCCTTACTTCGTTACTCTGCACAGAATAGTCCAGAACAACGCTGATACCCTCATTATTATCCCTATCCGTTGCCCTAGTGTTATCTTTTAGCAAGTCATCCCTATTCATGCGTCCAACTTTAATCATTTCTCTCTCCAAAAACTCCTTCCGATACCCCTTTTCTAAAAACATGTTGCTTAACCTATCCAATTGGACCTCATAGTCCTCAATCCTTGTGCAATTCCTACGCATCCTTGTAAATTGGCCTCTAGGGATGTTACTCAGCCAAGGTTTGTGATGACAACTTGCAATCGGAATATAGGAATTACGGTCCGTGGTCTTAAAAAAGGATTTAGTGGTGATACCTTCATTGGTATTATAGATTTCCAGGTCTAAAAAGTGTATGCATTCTCTACTAATATTCCAAGTAAGAGAAATATTGCGATCATTAACATTCATGGAGTCTAAAAATTCCGTCAATGTCTCCATATCACCTTTCCAAATAATTAAAAGATCATCAATGAACCTCCTATATAACAAAATACTTCCACAGCTTTTGCTCCAAATCCTCTCCTCTTCCCATTTAGCCATATACAGATTTGCCACGCTCGGGGCGAACTTAGCGCCCATAGCAACACCTTTCTTCTGTAGGTATATCTTACTGTCATACCAAAAAAAATTGTGTCGCAAGCAAAAGTCCAAACATTTCAAAAGGAATAGCATAAAACCCTCATCCTCTGAGTCTTCCCTTTCCAAGGCCCATTCTAGAGGAACATGTAAGACACATTCGTAAGGGGTCAGATAAACATAAACTATACGAACATTTAAAAAAAGTACATAATCAGAGTACCACTGGTATGCAATTTTGGGGAATTGAAGCACCTAAACGCCACTGGAGGGGCTCGAATTTCACTAGAGAGATAAGTAAACGGGAATCCTGGTGGATACACCAGCTTGGCTCTTTGGTGCCTGGTGGACTAAATGGAGATTTTGATTTAAGATGCTTTCTCAGCAATTTTTAACCATTTTTAGTCTGCCGGAGAGCTTCTGTATAGTATTTTCCTTTACGATTTCTCCTCTGATGGTTTTAGATAAATATTTTAGTCTATATGGATATGCGTTGTGGATCTGGCATATGTGGACATGTACTGTGTTTTGGTAGTGGTCGCATTGCCAGCGCATTGTCCCATACTTCTACCGATTTTATGTCTCCGATTCTATATCTCCCATTCCAGTAGGAATCCTGTCTATATAGTATTTTACCCGGATATTTCTGGTTTTAATTGTATTTGCTGGTGTCACTCCCCCACAGCAATTTTAATGATGATAGTTTTACACATTAAATATTATTATCAATTACTTTTACGGAGGTTTTTATCTATGTAATTTTACTTTTATTTTTATTTCTATATATTACTGAGTATTTTTTTTTATTTATCAGTAACCCATTATTCAGGACACTATCTGTTTGCTATTATTGACATTATTGTAATTAGTGTGGCTGTCTACATGTATGGGGTGCGCGGCGGTGCTCTCTCTGTGTTACGGCTCCAGTCTGGGGTTTATTTAGTACATTCCAATTAGGGGTTACAAACGTATCAATTGGTCCTATTTACATGATTTCGCTCTCTGGGTTTACAAACATATGTTTTTGCTCCCCAGACGACTAGTAGCTTACTGTTCTTTATAAGGGTCGGTAGGCAATGGGGGATAATTATCGCTATTAGCCTGCTATTGGTTTCGTCTGTAATCTAAGGGAAAATGGCCGCTAGGGATATACTTAGCTGTAGCCTGTTGCTAGTTATGTCTGCGGTCTAAGGCAAAATGGCCACCGAGACTATAAATGTGTCATAGAGCGTCCGTCCAATCAAATCCCCCTGATGAAGGCACGTGATCCCGGTGCCGAACACGCGTAGGGGAGGGGCCTGGACGGAGCTGTCAGCAGAGAGAGAGAGCTTGGGACACACACCGCACCGCACGCTATACCCCACGGACGGCTTATTTGTGTCTATGCTTGTTTGGGATGGTGCACTTACGCACCCGCAACATGTGAGTACCCCTATGAGGGGAGAGTTTTCTGTTTATAATAAAAGATCCTTTATTATCCTACAATATTGCGCTATGGAGTTTCCTTTTTCTTGCATATAACATCATGATTGGAAGCATTGGAGGTCTGCAAAGTTAATTCCCTTTGAGCACTGGAGTGGCTCCAAAGTCTGTTTGACAGAGTTTAATTACTGTGTCACACATTGTAAGGTGAGCGCATACGGTTTTGGGGGGTCACAGGAAGACACTGAGGCATGCTTTACGGTGTTATACTTTTGGAAGAACAAGATGGATGAAATTCACTATTATGGACACTATTTCTGAGCACTTTATATTTATATTTCTGTGGATGTGCACGTTTTGAACTATAAGGACTTCTATGAGGAATGCTGCTATTTCACCCTTGATTTTTGCACTTATACTGTGTGTTTTAGAGTACACTTTGCACTTTAAGGATTTTAAGGTTAGATCACTAAGAGATATATCTGATGATTATTGATCAGCTTAATGTGCATTTATTTATTTATTTATTCATTTTTTAGTGATTTGTCATTTTTTTACTTGCCGCAACTATTTGTTTGATATTTGAATTCTAGCGCAGACATGTTTGTATTTCTTTTGTATCACTCACACGGTAATGGAACGTGGTTAGTGTTTGCAGCTTGTTTTCACTTGGATTCTATATATATTTAATATTTTTTATTCTATTTATAAGGCATTAACCCGTACGTGGCTCGCAAGGCTCATCTAGTTTTTCCTGATGCTCCTCCTCTTCGGTCCCCCGCCGACTCTCCTGGCTCCTCCCTCCTGCCCCCACAGCAAGCAGCCTGCTATGGGGGCACCCGAGCAGGATCGTTCCTGAGCTGCTGCTCTCTGTGTCTATTCACACACGGAGCGTGGCTAAGCCCCGCTCTCTCCTCATTGGCTCACTGGCTGTGATTGACAGTAGTGGGAGCCAATGATTCCCACTGCTGTCTCAGCCAGTAAGAGAGATCCAAAAGAGCAGAGGCTCTTGTGCACATCTCTGGATTGGGAGAGGGCTCAGGTGAGTTTAGGCGGGCTTGGGGGTGCTGCTGAACATAGAAGGTTGAACTTTGAGCCTTTACAACTACTTTAACTACTTAAGGACCAGAAGATTTTCCCCCTTAATGACCAGGACATCTTTTGAGATACGGCACTGCATTGCTTTAACTTCCCTTGCATTTGCATAGATAGCCCCCTAACCTCTGTGTTTTAAGAGCCCATCTTGTCTGCACTGCACTGTGACTGCAGACACCAACTGAATGGCCAGTACGTTGAATTTTTCAGACACTTTGATAAATAAGGTCCTCTTGTTCTATGCAATAATTACAAGCAGGGGCGTTGCTAGGTCTACAAAAGATCTGGGGCTAGAGCCCCTAGAAGTGTAGTAAAGAAAGTCATACACTTGGGCGGGCATACATATGTATATACAGTATTATACGTGTGTGTGTGTATATATCCCCAGACAGCCCCCCACTTACATCAGGGTCCCCAGAGAGCCCCCTTACATCAGGGTCCCCAGAGAGTCCCCCCTTACATCAGGGTCCCCAGAGAGCCCCCCTTACATCAGGGTCCCCAGAGAGCCTCCTCCTTACATCAGAGTCCTCAGAGAGCCTCCCCCTTTCATCAGGGTACCCAGAGGGCCCCCCATTTACATCAGGGTTCCCAGAGAGCCCCCCTTACATTAGGGTCCCCAAGAGCCTCCCCCTTAAATTTGGGTCCTTAGAGAGCCTCTGCCTTAAAATCAGGGTCCCCAGAGAGCCTCTCCCTTTCTTCCGGGTCCCCAGAGAGCCCCCCACTTACATAAGGATCCCCAGAGAGCCTCCCCTCCCCTTTGGGGACCCCTGCAGAGACTCTGGGCTATTGGCCCCAGATTCGGGGCTATAGCCCCAAAAGTCACCCCCTAGCGACGCCCCTGATTACAAGCAATGCAAAATCTTAGTAGGTTTTTAATAAAGTATTAAAAAACAAAAATTCATTGTTTAGCAGTAAGAGACTAACCCCTCACTCACTGTATCCTTGCCTACAGTAAATTGTTTTCCACAAGGCCATGTAATAATCCCATGATACTAAGCAAATTAAAATGCCAAGTATATTTGAGCCCTAACGGAACCATATTTTCTGTGGACAAAGTGTTGCTGTCTTCCCATGTGTCACCCAGGGCTCATGTTTATGAAGGGTCTGGACAGCATCCCTGGAGAGTAGGATCTTGAGTTAATCATGGGGGTACTTATAAGTATTGACTTTCAGGCCATTTGTTACAGTAGTAATAAAGACACGATATGACCCTGATCCTCACACAAATCCCTTAATCTGTACTGATAACCTTTCCTTCCCCTTGCATCCAATTTCAAGACCTCAGCCCACTCCGTATCCTCCAGTCCTTAGCGTTCACCATAATAAAGATCTACTTGTAAGAACCAGACACCTGAGGGACAGTTTTGGTTACTTAAAAAAAAAAACCCTTAAAGGACCAGTAAACACCCAAAATTTTTGGTAGATGCTGTAAAGATGCCGACTTGAGAACTCGGAAGGTGAGATGTCTTCTCCTGATTTCTTGGCTCTGCATATCTCCCACAACCATTATGAGGGGGTCTTATTTTATGATGTAGGGAGCACAACAGAAGAAGTGACTTTACCGGAGATTATTATATCAAGTGCAGAAAGTGATGAGAAATCAAAATTGTAGATTTCATGCACATGGCGACAGGAGAGGGTACAGCGGTCATGGACCACAAATAACTGGCATAAGGGAGCTACAGGTGCAGTGTACAGCCTCCCATTGCAATGAATGGGTGTACACTGCTATATGGGGGGGGGGGGGTATGCCCCTCAAGCTCCCAGTGCCTGAAGGCATGTAAAGCAGCCCACACATTTTTTTTCTGAATAAATAGAATAAAAATTAAAAAAAAAAAAATTCTATTCTATTCCTTTATTTTCTATTCTATTTTATCCTTTTTGGAAATTGGAAAACGAATTTAAAAACTTTTTGAATTAGAAAACTATTCGAAATTGATTCCAAGACTTTTCGAATCGATTTGAAAATGAATAAACTAAACTAACGAATTACACAAATAAAACAAATTTAACTAAATGAATTTATGTAAATAAGGAATCAAAACGAAACAAAACAAAACTAATTTTAATTTGTAACGAAACGAACCACACAAGTTTACTCTTTGCTGCCTTCTCAGGGCTGGAGACGCCCCGATATCACGATAATACAAAACCAAGAAAGACGGCACACCAGCCTTGCGCATTACCCTAATAAACCATTTATTAATAAAACCATAGTAGATGTATAATCACAAGCAACTGTGATTCACAAAGCTCATCAAAAGTGTATCAAAGACAATATTGCCCGATCCACTGCGCATGCTCCTTAGCTCAGGAAGACGTCACCTAGATCTATTTGGCCTACATGTTTCGAGGGGTATCCCCTCTTCATCAGAGGGTTCGGCTCTGATGAAGAGGGGATACCCCTCGAAACGCGGAAGCCAAATAGATCCAGGAGATCCTCTAAAATAGATCTAGAGGATTTCGCTCAACCTCAATGAGCCAGTGGTCTTATAGGCTTGCATTGTGAAATGAAGAAGGCTGCCGCCATGAACATAAATAGTTACAAACTATACATAGAAACAACTTTTAAAAACATTGACGCATTTCTAATAAAATTATAGACATAACAATGTTCTATTTCTAATGTGTATCTATAAGAATGATATATAAGAATACATTCCCTTCAATAAATAAAAGAGACACCCTAGCTTCTGTCTGATGCGAGCTGCAAGGAAGAGCCGCTGGTTAGCAAAGCACTGTAACTTCCTCTGTGAAGTACAAATGACAATGTATACACATGAGCTGGAAATTACTGATTTATTTTTTTCTTCAGGAAAAGTGGAGTTACACTTTAAGAAGACTTTGGATTCCCTGTAGTGTGTTCAGGCCGTTGCACTGTATGTTCAGCTCAGCCGAGTGTAGCGGGATGGGAATCATTGGCTCAGCTCGAGCTCCTATTGCAGTAGCTTCCAAACTACATTACTGGGAAGGGGGCCAAGTTTAAAGGGACACACTTGTCAACGCAGAGTGCTTGTAGGGAAACAAACATTTTGCTGAGATGAAGCATATGTTTGTTTTTCTTGTCATATTTTCCTTGTTTAATATTACAGTCTGCCTTCTTTGCCTACTCCTACACCATTAAAAATGGAGCAGAAGCAGTTTTGGTGGATTATTGCATACGCTGCTACAGGAGCCACGGTAACCAATCAGAATCCACTTCCGTTAAATCATTGGTTGGAATGGGCTTCTGATCATGGCATTTCCTCACATGTATTAGAACTGTACTGTTTGCCCAACTGTTGGCGCTATATAAATCCCGTATAATAATAATAATGTTTTGGGTCAGTTCTATTAGTTTTATTTTTGAAACCAATGTGTTTTATATATAAATATGTTATATTAAGAACAAAATGTTATATTCCATATATACATATATATATATAGATATATATATCTATATATATACTATATTATGGGGGTTATTTACTAAAGGCAAATCCACTTTGCACTACAAGTGCAAAGTGCACTTGAAATTGCACTGAAAGTGCACTTGAAAGTGCAGTCGCTGTAGATCCGAGGGGGACATGCAAGGAAAATAAAAACCAGCATTTTAGCTTGCACATGGTTGGATGATTATATCAGCAGAGCTTCCCCTCATTTCCGATCTACCCCTCAGATTTACAGTGACTGCAATTCCAAGTGCACTTGTAGTGCAAAGTGGATTTGCCTTTCGTAAATAACCCCATATACATATATATATATATATATATATATATATATATATATACACTACCGTTCAAAAGTTTGGGGTCACATTGAAATGTCCTTATTTTTGAAGGAAAAGCACTGTACTTTTAAATGAAGCTAACTTTAAACTAGTCCTAACTTTAAACAAATATACTCTATACATTGCTAATGTGGTAAATGACTATTCTAACTGCAAATGTCTAGTTTTTGGTGCAATATCTACATAGGTGTATAGAGGCCCATTTCCAGCAACTATCACTCCAGTGTTCTAATGGTACAATGTGTTTGCTCATTGGCTCAGAAGGCTAATTGATGATTAGCAAACCCTTGTGCAATCATGTTCACACATCTAAAAACAGTCTAGCTCCTTCCAGAAGCTACAAAACTGACCTTCCTGTGAGCAGATTGAGTTTCTGGAGCATCACATTTGTGGGGTCAATTAAACGCTCAAAATGGCCAGAAAAAGAGAACTTTCATCTGAAACTTGACAGTCTATTCTTGTTCTTAGAAATGAAGGCTATTCCATGCGAGAAATTGCAAAGAAATTGAAGATTTCCTACAACGGTGTGTACTACTCCATTCAGAGGACAGCACAAACAGGCTCTAACCAGAGTAGAAAAAGAAGTGGGAGGCCGCGTTGCACAACTAAGCAAGAAGATAAGCACATTAGAGTCTCTAGTTTGAGAAACAGACGCCTCACAGGTCCCCAACTGGCATCTTCATTAAATAGTACCCGCAAAACACTAGTGTCAACATCTACAGTGAAGAGGCGGCTGCGGGATTTTGGGCTTCAGGGCAGAGTGGCAAAGAAAAAGCCATATCTGAGACTGGCCAATAAAAGAAAAAGATTAAGATGGGCAAAAGAACACAGACATTGGACAGAGGAAGACTGGAAAAAAGTGTTGTGGATGGATGAATCCAAGTTTGAGGTGTTTGGATCACAAAGAAGAACGTTTGTGAGACGCAGAACAAATGAAAAGATGCTGGAAGAATGCCTGACGCCATCTGTTAAGCATGGTGGAGGTAATGTGATGGTCTGGGGTTGCTTTGGTGCTGGTAAGGTGGGAGCTTTGTACAGGGTAAAAGGGATTCTGAATAAGGAAGGCTATCACTCCATTTTGCAACGCCATGCCATACCCAGTGGACAGCGCTTGATTGAAGCCAATTTCATCCTACAACAGGACAATGACCCTAAACACACCTCCAAATTGTGCAAGAACTATTTACAGCAGAAGCAGGCAGCTGGTATTCTATCGGTAATGGAGTGGCCAGCACAGTCACCAGATCTGAACCCCATTGAGCTGTTGTGGGAGCAGCTTGACCGTATGGTACGCCAGAAGTGCCCATCCAACCAATCCAACTTGTGGGAGCTGCTTCTAGAAGCGTGGGGTGCAATTTCTCCAGCTTACCTCAATAAATTAACAGCTAGAATGCCAAAGGTGTGCAATGCTGTAATTGCTGCAAAAGGAGGATTCTTTGATGAAAGCAAAGTTTGATGTAAAAACAATGTTATTTCAAATACAAATCATTATTTCTAACCTTGTCAATGTCTTGACTCTATTTTGTATTCATTTCACAATGTATGGTGGTGAATAAGTGTGACTTTTCATGGAAAACACAAAATTGTTTGGGTGACCCCAAACTTTTGAACGGTAGTGTATATATATATATATATACACACACACACACATATATATATACACACATATATATACACACACACATATATATATATATATATATATATATATATATATATATATGGTTATATAATATATATTTTTTTTTATCTGGTATATATTCGCGCGTGATGGCGGTTTAATTTGACGTTTCGACAAGGCACAAGCTCGTCTTCCTCCTGAAGAAGATGAGCTTGTGCCTCGTCGAAGCTTTGAATTAAACCGCCATCGTGCGTTCACCTTTCAAGACCCGTGAGAGCAACAAGACTCTCTGCAGTTCATTTACCAACAATACACATTTTCTTCCTCAGCAGGCTCCCGACTGTGTAGTCTGAGGTCTGCGCTGCATATAACGCACACTGAGGTTGATTTACTAAAGGCAAATAGGTTGTGCACTTTGCAGTTGCTCCAAAGCTTAGTAAATGAGGGGAAGCTCTGATGACTTCTATCATCCAATCATGTGCAAGCCAAAATACTGTTTTTTTTTTTATTTACCTTGCACCTGATTGGGTATTCTTTGCAAAGTGAAGCTTTGCCCCATTTACTAAGCTCTGGAGCAACTGCTCTTGCTAAGAACAAGTCTCTGCAGAGAATTTCAGTCTATTTGCCTTTCGTAAATCAACCCCACTGTGTACTATCTCTAGCTGCACAGTCGTGTTTTTATTTCAGTTTCGGGTTGCCGACAAAAGTAATGAGATTTGTAGCAAAGCAAGTAAGTCCTCATATGTCTAGAGCAACTTGATCTCTCAATATGGCCCTGGGAAAACGTATCCCTAATTCAGCCATTTGCCGTCATTATAGAAATGGCGCTGCACGTTTCAGAGAGACGATAGGAGGAACTCAACAGCAAACTGACTTTCTCTTTTTGCATGCAGTGAAGCAGCACCTGACCCTCTGTCGATCATCTTATACCATGACAAGCAGATCTCCATGTACAACAAGCAGCTCAGCCCACATAGTACTGCTGGTGATGTAGAATTGTAGATGCATTATACATTTACTGCCCAGCAAATCCACTAGAGGGCGCTGGACATAAAACGTATTATTTGTCCTCTAGTATTTATAGGGATATATGGAAAACAGTCGGTGACACTTGGGATCGATGAAAAGGGAAAGCTGGGCTGTGGAAATATGCTGGACAGTGCTGAAGTCTCTAAGATCCAAGATTTTAAAGATAAGATAAGATCTAACCTTGCTCAACTCCACATCCAACGGATTTGTTCATTATGGGTTCATTATTTTTTACAAAGGAAAATCTGTTGCAAGTTTCAAAAAATTGTGAATATGAAATGTCAAGTGAATGAAAAAACAACAGCTTTGGTCATTTAAAGGCCGACTCTACCCATAGCTAATGTATCAGGCTTGGAATCCCCTGTCCTGTTCAATGGCCGCTGTCATGACAAATCCAAATCATTCACAGAAGGATTCTCCATATGATACACAAATTGGTGTGTCCAGCTTTAACGCTGTTTTCCCACTATAGAGTTTCTAGAACGTGTGAAAAATCACTTGATTTTCATTGACAAATCGTGAAAACAGCTTGTCACACTTGCGGTGCCATACATTGTTAAAGGCACCTTAAATGCAGCAAAACATGCAGTAAAAATAACATTAGCAATGGATGGCAAGTGCATTGCGCTTTTTTTTGCGCATCTTGTGAACGCTCACAAAACATGCACGAATGCTGTTTAAAGTGGAACTCCGGCACAAGGAGCCAATCAGTTCATGGGCTGCCAAGAAGCATGCTGATAGGAGGAGAGAGTGACAAAGTGATGAGCTTCTCTGTAAAATCACATGCTGGGGGGTGGGGGGGGGGCTTTAGGTCTAGGGAAGTGGTCCCAGACCTTTTTGGCACCAGGGACCGGTTACATGGAAGACAATTTTTCCACGATCCAAGGGTGTGGGGTGTAGCTGGGGCTAATTCCCCATCAAATCATTCCCCGCATCTATTACCTTTTGTACCACCACCACCTCCCTTTTAGAATGTAAGCTCTACGAGCCGGGCCCTCCTGTCCCTTCTGTATTGAACTGTACTGTAATTGTGTTGTCCCCCCTCTACATTGTAAAGTGCTGCGTAAACTGTTGGCACTATATAAATCGTGTATAATAATAATAATAATAATTCACAGTGTGCAGTGACAGACATACTGCAGCGTAAAACGGCTGTCACCAACAATTGTTTCCTTTGTGTCCTATTCAAACTTTGGCTGCGCTGCAGCTTGTTGCGATAAAATGCAGTCATGCTGCATTTTATCGCAGCGCACCGTGCTGAATTGCATGGCAATGTACAGCAGCACATCACCCTGCTGTACATTACCAAGAATGAAGTGTACATTTTGTACACTTTACATTAAGTTTTTACAAAATTTTAAAAAAAAGGAGCCATGTGATGTGCTGAATCGTGCAACACACTGCCCCCTATCGCAGCTGCTCTGGCAGTTCTCTGTTCTCATGTTGTGAATTCCTGCATGGTCCGGCTACTAACAGGCCACGGACTGGTTGTGGAACGCTGGTCTAGGATGAGCTGGGCTCAAAGGAAGTGAATTGAATGATGCTGGCCATAAGCCTAAGGACATCTAGTGGCAGAAAAAAAGTACTGCATAGGAAATCTCTGGATTGAAAAAAAGGGAGCAGTGTGATGCGCTGAATCATGTACTACACTGCCCCCTACTGCAACTGGCAATGGATAGCTGCTGGAGTGGTAAAGTGATCCAGCAGCTCTCCTTTCCCATGTTGTGAATTCCTGCATGGTCCGCCTCCTAACAGGCCATGGACAGGCACTGGGTTGGGGTCCCCTGGTCTAGGATGAACCGGGCTCAAAGGAAGTGAATTGAATGATGCTGGCCATAAGCCTAAGACATCTAGTGGCAGAAAAAAGTACTGCAGAGGAAATCTCTGGATTGAAAAAAGGGAGCAGTTGTATGCACTGAATCGTGCACTACACTGCCCCCTACTGCAGCTGGCAATGGATAGCTGCTGGAGTGGTAAAGCGCTCTGGCAGCTCTCCCTTCCCATGTTGTGAATTCCTGCACGGTCCGGCTCCTAAGAGGCCATGGACTGGTACCGAGTTGGGGACCCCTGGTCTAGGATAAGCTGGGCTCAAAGGAAGTGGATTGAATGATGCTGGCCATAAGCCTAAGGACATCTAGTGGCAGAAAAAAGTATTGCAGAGGAAATCTCTTTATTGAAGGTGACTACTGCAACAAAAGCTGTTTTTGTTCTTTTATCTTTTAATATACTATTCTTTTTTAATCGTGTTGCATTTGGCTGGAGTTCTGCCTTAACAGACCAAATAAGAGACGTTCATCGTTACAGTTCACATACACATTAACTTTCATGCATCCCCCAAACTCCGGAATATCAGTTTCGGGTGGAGGAACCCTTTAACAGGCATGTGCGAATAACATCTGGGCTGTTCTGTTACCTTGCGTCACCACCTTCCCGAATACGGGCAGCGTGTCCAGCGTGGAGCAGTTCCACCGCCGATTCCTGAACTGATACTGACATTCCTCAATGGCCAACTGAGCCCCCCGCCTGACGGAGTCCATGACTTCCAGATTCCTCTTACACATCTGCACCTGGCGCTGAATTAATCCCTTCAGCTTCTCACAAGTCTCCTCTTCTGAAATGCTGCCCACCGACGACAGTTTTGCAAGGTACCTGCAACGTAAACAGAGTAAACGGATCACTTGCGGAACGGCAATTAAAATGAAGCTGTCACAACAGGCGGAGGAGGCTGCATGGCAGTGCCGGGGAGGGGGAAGCAGCGCCGCCTGATAATCAAGTCGCTTTCACATTTTAAATTTATTCTGCTGTTGCTTAATAATTGGCAGTGGAAAATCTGCGTTTTGGGGTTTTTTTTGGGCATATTTTTTCATTCTCTGACTCTTCCAAAGAGCTGCATGGAGTCAGAATTCGAACCCAGCCATGAACATGGCAGACAATGCAGTTAAAGTGGACGTCTCAGTACTTTACAAGCCTGTTAAAATAAAATAAATATACAGCAACCGTATCATCTGCTGAAAAAGCTCCACTATTTACCATCTGGATTCACACTGTTGCGATGCGTTGAGGCACACTGGTTGACGTGCATTATGCCGTGCGTCAACTTTCATTGCATTAACCAGTTGCCGATCACCTTATAGTAAATGAGGATTGAATTTCTGATATAAAAGATTTCCAAAGTGTGCCACATCCCATGAGAAACGGAAAAGAGAGAGACCCCCTGGGGGTGGGATTTTTAGGCACTACCAACAAACAATGTAGAAAAAAATAATAATTTTATTTAATAACTATATAGAAAAAATACATATAATGTTTAGACAAAATTGGACATGGAGACATCAAAATAGTGCAAGATGATGATACAGAAATCCAAAGCAAACGCGTTTCGGAGATAAGTGTAGTCTCCTTCATCAGGGGTTAACAGGAAATATGTAATCTATAAAATACAAATAGTCAACAATGAATTTAACATATTTAACCCAACTTCCCTTGCCCATAAGGAAAGGTACTATTGACGGATATTTGCACGCATAATTCAAACGTACGTTCAATTGCACGTACATAAAATCGTCCAAATCCATTATTGAAAAGAAGGACCCTGTCACAGCTACCTTATAGTAGATTTACTGTTACAGGGCGGCTGCTGTGTGCAGAATCACGTCTATATATATATATATATATATATATATATATATATATATATATATATATATATATATATATATATATACACAGTATGTGTGATTCTGCAAGGGGGCGCACTGCTTCTTCTGTGATTAGTCACAGCAGAAGCCGATCAGCGGGTACCGGCCAATGGATGTTCCCCGGTACCCTCTGATCATCGAGGAGAGGCACAGGACGAGCTCTGCTTATGTAAACAATGCAGAACTCCGTCCTGTCAGTGGGGATGTAATGAATTTTCTTTCCCTGCAAAGCAGGGAATAAAAAAAATCAGCACATCCCCTAGTAAAAGCAGCACATCCTGTACACACAAACACCGGCTAGGCACACATTTGACCCTTTAATCGCCCTAATAACAGCATTTTAAGCCTCCTGAAATTTGCCGACCGTATAACATAGATAGGTACATGATCCGGCGCTTTCCAGGGTAGGGGGGCACACGTGCCGCCGGTGACCCAGCCGTGCTGTGATTACACCTCACACAGTATACCAAAACACTGGTTAGGCACGCAGTTAACCCTTTGATCGCCCTAGATGTTTAACCCCCTTCCCAGCCAGTGTTAGTAGTAGAGATGCATCAAAAGGCCAATAAGAGTAAGGGCCGGTTCCCACTGGTGCAATGTCAGACATCGCATGTGATTCGCACCGGATTGCAGTGCAAATCACATGCGATCTCTGCAATTTCAGCCATACAGATAGTATGGCCACACCTCCCAACTTTTTGAGATTTGAATGAGGGACACCCAGCAGCAAAAGTATGCAGGTATAGGACACACCCCTTGCCACACCCCCTTAAAGGAGAATTGTACACAAAAAACAAGATTGGTTAAACCCACAAGTGCTTTTTTCACCATTTCTATTCCTTTATATTGGCTTTTGGAATTTACAAATGCAGCAATTTAGAAATCAAAAGAAAGGTTTAGAGCTGGAAAACACTTTTTGATAGATAAAAAGTGCATTTTATATACATCTATATAGATCAGACCAAAATGAGGGACAAATGAGGAGGAATGAGGGACAGAGGGACATTGCTCAAAATCAGGGACAGTCCCTCAAAATCAGGGACAGTTGGGAGCTATGAGTATGGCTGAATTCACATCGCATCAGTCTGCTCCCCCCTCCCCCCTGAATGGTGCCAAATGTGATACCGGAGGGGGGGGGGGGATCCGAAAAGTGGAAGTTTCATTTTTGGGTGGAACTCTGCTTTAAGTAGCATCAATGTCACATCACATCATCACACTACATGAACAGAACTGTCTTACTTTCCTATTAGCCAAAAAAAAAAAAACAAAATGCATCAAAAACGTAACACTTGCGTTTTTGGTGCAGGTCCATTGAAGTCTATTACATGCAAAATGCAATCTGCTTCTCAGAAAAAAGTCCCTGACCCTTTCCAAAAACACACAGATGTGAACTAGTTCCATAGGAAACCATGCTAAATGGGCTGTAGTGCGTTTCTGCAAAACGCACTAAGGCCCCATTCACACCTGAGCGTTGCGTTTTCAGGCAAAAAGTCGCGCGTCTTTCCCCGCGATTTTGTACAGGTCAAAAGGTCACCAATGTGAAAAGCAGAAAAACGCCCAAATCTGCCTAAAAAAAAAAAGTTCCAAAACTTGTTTGAGCTTCAGGCGTTTTGGAGCTTCTGGCTTCAGGCGTTTTGGAGTGGAGATGTGAACCATCTTCATAGAGAATAATTTATTTTTTTCCCCTCCAGCGTTTTGTAACTTGAGGCTTCAAGCTACAAAACGCTCAGGTGTGAATGGGGCCTAAAAGACGCATAGGTGTGAACCAAGGGTAAAAGCGAGTCTGTTGTCACAAAGCAAACCTGACCGCTCATACTTGGTGAAGTCGCTAAATGACCTGATTGGTCAGATTTGATAGAAGTCCAGAACCTAAACACGGGATGCAAAGTGTTTTTTTTTTTTTTTTTAGGTTCCCTAACTGTTGAACATTGCAGGTCTGTGGTATCAGATGTGCAGAGAGCTGGCAGCCATCTTAGTTAGGCCCGCGATGACAGACTGTTTCATCGTGTTCTCCTCTCTCTAACGGAGCTGGTGGATGTTTTGGCAGCAGATGAGTAAAGGACTTGTAACTGCCGGTTCAGGCTGTTTAAAGCGATTTGCTAGCCTCAGTACAGAGTGTGGACTGTGCTCCGGGGGCACGGAGTTAAAGGGTTAGTTCACTTTTACCAAAAAACTGGCTATGCAGATAAGGGGCGTTTGTAGATTAAAACAAACTGTGCAGCTCTGACTAAAGTTGAATAATGCCCTTGCTATTGGTGCCATTTATTTACCTCATGAAGCCTGACTTAGTAACGTCCTGGGAGAATTCCAGTCAGGCTTCATGAGGTACATAAATGGCCTACACCTATACTCCCAGGACATTGCTAAATGAGGCCTTGTCGTAACTGCTCACCTCTACCATCACAGGAGTGAGCTTTTTCCCTGATTCAAACCTCCTCACATGCTCTATTTCCCTCCTGATGCAGTAGCTCTGAGCTCAGCGTTTGAGAGCTTACTTCTGTGAGTGGAGGGAAACAGTAATGACTAGGCCTCACTTAGCAATGTCCTAGTATTCCAGTCAGGCGTCATAATGTACATAAATGGCCTACCTATAGCAAGGACATTATCCAATTTCAGTCAGAGCTGCACAGTTTGTCTTTATCTACAGGCACTCCCTATCTGCATAGGCTTTTTTTGGTAAAGCTGAACTAACCCTTTTTAACCACTTGCCGCCCGCCCACCGTCAAGTGACGGCGGAGCGGTGTGGCTCTTGTTCTGGGATGACGTCATATGATGGCGTCCAGATTAGCAGCGATTGCGCGCCCGCGGGGGCAAGCGACCCGGCGACAGCAGGCGTGCCATGTTCCTGGGACACGGCGCGACCCTGATCTCAGCAAAGAGCCGCGTCTCTTTGCCCATGTGATCAGCTGTGTCCAATCACAGTCGATCACATGTAAATAAGGAAGTGCTGTTTATTGGCTCTCCTCGCCTCACACTGACAGCGTGTCAGCGGCATCTCCTCACAGGGAAGACGTGAAAAGATAATCAGGGCACTGATTACAATGCGGCCCCAGCAGTGCCCATTAGTGATGCCACTCTGTGCCCACCAGTGACACCAGACTATGCCCATCAGTGACACCAGTCTGTGCCCATCAGTTATGCCAATCAGTGCTGCCTATCAGTCCCACCCATCAGTGTCACCTATCAGTGCTACCTATCAGTGCCCATCCGTGGCACCTATCAGTGCCCATCAGTGTTGCATATTAGTGCTCCCTCATCACTGCCACCCCATCAGTGCCCTTTAGTGCTGCCTATCAGTGCCCATCAGTGCCACCTCTCAGTGCTGCCTATCAGTGCTCACCACTGCTGCATATCAGTGCCCATCAGTGTTGCATATTAGTGCCTCCTCATCAGTGCCACCCCATCAGTGCCCTTCAGTGCCGCGTCGTCAGTGCCCATCAGTGCAGCCTCATCAGTGCACATCAGTCAAGGAGAAAAATTACTTATTTGCAACATTTTCTAACAGAAACTAAGAAAAAAAAATATTTTTTTGTTCAAATTTTTTTTGTTTTTTGGCAAAAAATAAAAAACCCAGTGGTGATTAAATACCACCAAGGAAAGCTCTATTTATGTGAAGGAAATGATTAAAAATGTATTTGGGTACAGTGTTGCATGACCACGTAATTGTCGTTCAAAGTGCGACATTGCTAAAAGCTGAAAAATGACCTGGACAGGAAGGGGGTGAAAGTGCCCAGTTTTGAAGTAGTTAAAGGAACGTCAATATACTTAGAAAAGACGACTGAGCGTAAAGTGTGTCTGTAAAGCAGCCTAGGCGGTGACAACACTGCTCCTCCATAGATATAGTGCAGTGAGTGAGCGTTGTCACCCTTGCCAAGTAAGCATTTAACTGGCAGGATTCCGAGGTGAAAAAAAAAAAGCCTGAAAAAGGAAACAAATGCAGACACTACATCCTGGATCAACCAGGAACGTCTGTGAACTACAAGGAACCTCCTCCCCATGCAATGCAGATGATGAGAGGGGTAGGTGTTTGCAGTCCAAATCAGCAGAGCAGCCCAGGGTGACAACATTGCTTCTCCATAGATACAGTGCAGTCAGTGAGCGTTGTCACCCTAGGACAGGAGGTGTTTTCCTTGCAGCATTCCCAGGACTTACTGGCTGCAATTTATTCCATTTTTGGGTTTAGAAGATACTCTTTAATATGTACGTTCATGGCAGGGAGGGGGACTCTAAAACTGTATACAGTATATACTTTGCTCTAAAAAAAAAAAAACAGGCAGAGAAAATCATACCAGGGTTACTACACCTTTAAAACCTGCAGAAGCCTGGCCCTCAGAGCTGACAATTCAATTTTATTTTCTGGCGCTGGCAAACCTTCCCCCTGCTTGTAAGAGTAATCTTGGCTGCCTGACAGCCCATCTGTCTCCTGCCTAATGATGAATGGTCCTCATCCTGACATATCTTGCAGGAAGTTTGGGCAATGCTCACCAGTCGGCAGTGCCCCCCCCCTCTATCTGTGTGAATACTCAGGGATGTGCATTCCTCCCTCTGAATCTATCTTGTCAGAAATCCTGATTACTGCTCCATCCAAGTACTACTAGGAAAAGCCAAAGGTCGCCGGAGTCAGCCAAAATAAGCAGAGCGCCGCTCTGTGTGCCAGCTCGCAGCTGCCATACCGCTGCTGTTTTGTAATCGCTTGCAAACATCTTGTACAACCAACACTGCAGAATGAGAGCTTAAAGGGGGTGTCCATATTTAAAGAGCAACTCGGGGCAAAAAGTTAATGCGTTCACTCTGCAAGACGTGGTCGTCAGTGAATAAGGAGAGGGTATGTGCACCTCAATCGTCCAATCATGCGCAAGTTAAAATTCCCAATTTTTTTTAAATTCAATTTTAATTTAATTTAATTTTAATAAATTCACTAGGACGTGATTGGGTATTCAAGGTGAACGCAGCCTGACTTCATTGCTAAGTGACTTTTAATGCACTGCGTTAAAATTCAATGCACCGCATATTGTACTTTACATTCACACAATTAAAAATGTGTTGTGCGTTTTTGGTACACTTCCATTGACTATAATGGAAGGTGCGTTTTTCACAAGACGCACTGAGGCTCGGTTCACACTGAGGTAGTGCAGGAAACGCACAGGAAACGCTGGAATGTAAGAAAAAATAGCTGGCAATACATTTTTTTTCTTTCAAATGCCGTGGGGTCCCCCCCAAATCCATACCAGACCCTTACCCGAGCATGCAGCCCGGCAGGTCAGGAAAGAGAGGGGACGAGCGAGCGCCCCCCTCCTTACCAGACCACAAGCTCCCAACATGGGGAGGTGCTTCGAGGCAGGGGGGCTCTGCCCCCCCCCAAAGCACCTTGTCCCCATGGGGAAAATGGCCTCTTCCCCACAACCCTGGCTGGTGAATGTGAGGGTTTGTGGGTGGGGGACTTATCGGAATCTGGAACCCCCCTTTAAAAAGCCCGGATAGCCATGCCCCCTTGTGATGTAGTTGGCCTAGCATGCCCCTGGCCGACGAAGTCACAAGGGGGCGGGACTACTAGCTGACGTCAGCAGGTGACATCCCCCCACCTCCTTAGTTATTTTAGAGCTGGCAGACTGTGGGAGCCTTCGACAGGAGTGGACAATTTTTTTTTCCGGGTCAGTGGCTTCATGACTGACAATAGATCTATTTTGGGGGACATCGTTTCTTATTTTTGTTTTTTAAATAATGGACTCACCAAAAACTGCCTACTGTTATTTTTTACACTTTTTTTTTTTTTTGGTGAACGAGTAGGGGTACCATTCACATTGGGAAGGGGCTGGGATCTGGGGGCCCCCTTAGTAAAGGGGGCTTCCAGAGTGCGATATGTCACCCACACGCAGACCCCACAACCACTGGCCAAGGTTGTAAGGAAGAGGCTCTTGTCCCCATCCTCTTGTCACCATCAACATGCACCAAAGCACTCCCCCCCATGTTGAGGGCATGTGGCCTGGTATGATTCAGGAATGGGGGGCTATCTCCTTTTACTGATCTGCCGGGCTGCATGATCAGATAAGAGTCTGGCATGTTTTTCTGGTGGCGCCCCAGGCCGATTAAAAAAAAAAAATTTGGTGTGGAGTTCCCTTCAAAATTCATATCAGGGCCCACGTCATTTTCCCCCCATTTTTTTTTATTGCCGGCAATTTTCTTTTTGACATTCAGCTCTCAGCGGGGAATCCCGTTGACAGCTAATGACTCATTGGTTATTAAGGACACAGCGGCCGACTTCCTGGTCCGCCACCATCTATATACAGTTTGTTAAAGTGTTACTAAACTCACAACAGTAAAATCAGTGTGTCTATGCAGCAAAACATGCTTGTTATACTCACTGTGCAACCTAAGGGGTTAATCCTCTGCATTGTGTAAAAAGGCTGTTTGATCTTGTCTTCTCTGATCCTCCCCTTCATCCACTGACTCCAAAACCGGTCTGGATAAGACAGAGTTACTGGAGTCACTCCGCACATGCTCAGTTTGGTGTGTATTGCTAGAGAGTTTTTTTTTCTTGGGAGAGTGCATGTGATCAGCACAGGGCCAATCAGCACTGTCCAGACAGAAGGTCAGGAGTCCTGCATCCTTATAGGATAGCTCAGTGCAGGATGAAAATGCCTCCTACAAGCTTTAACCAGGTACTGATAGAAGTCACAAGACTGCTATATACTGCTGATGATAAAAGGTATTTAGCAGTTTACATTTACTAAAATGATTGTATTTCCATGTCCTGTGTACTGTGGGAGACCAAATATAGTGAATGCAGGGTTTAGTAACACTTTAAAGAGAAAAAAAAAAACGTTCAAAAACAAAAAACGCACTGAAAAACGCATCAACCGCAGCCGCATAGATATGAACCTATGGTAAATCAACATCTATCAATTAATCAATCAATCAACTACTTACCACTATTCACGAAAAGTTGCAAATCAACTGAAATCATAGCACAGCCATGGTGTACAATCATAGACCAATCACAATGTCCAATCATGGGGCTGGTTCACACCAGGAATCCCACAGAAATACGCTCCCCATTCCTATTCAATTCACATGCGGTTCAGTGCGGTGAAATTTAAGCCCATTCATTTTAAATGGGCTAAATCACACCACACGGCGACTAAAGCAGTGCATGCAAGTATGCAGAGCAACCAGATCGCATAGTACTTCTGGTACTTGTTTCCACCATGTAATCCCATTATCTGATCGATCGAAATACAATCGTATTAATGAACAAAGTATCTCAGTGCTGCCGATCAATGCAAAACGATGGATAATATTCTGCCCTGGCCGATTACTTCAGTTTGATCAAATCCAATCAAAATTGTCTAAATCAATCAAAGGGAAAGTTATGGCTATTCGAATGTTTGCGGATTCAATCATTTTGATCGAATCACGCATTGATTGGATAAGAAGAAAAAAATGGAAGCGTGTGTGACCACCAGAAGGGGTACGACTAGAACCAAACTCTGCGTTGTGAGATGTCTTTCCTGCGACAGCCATCTCTCTTCCTCAAGGCAGTGCCTAGAATCCTCCCACCCCTCCCTGTATATATAGGAGATTCTATAGACTTTCATCATTTAATATTTGCTGGAGAAGCGTGGTCATAAATTATATGTTAGGCTGCAGAAATTCTTGGACTTGTCTTATAGACAACCCTCCAACAATGTGAGATCTCCGAGACTACAGCCCTCCGGAGGAAAACGCTTCATGGGTGATGGACACTGGGCTGCTAGTAGTATGCGGCGTAGTATTGGTATATATATATATATATATATATATATATATATATATATATATATATATATATATATATATATAGTATCTTACAAAAGTGAGTACACCCCTCACATTTTTGTAAATATTTTATTATATCTTTTTATGTGACAAAACTGAAGAAATGACACTTTGGTACAATGTAAAGTAGTGAGTGTACAGCTTGTGTAACAGTGTAAACTTGCTGTCCCCTCAAAATAACTCAACACACAGCCATTGATGTCTAAACTGCTGGCAACAAAAGTGAGTACACCCCTAAGTGAAAATGTCCAAATTGGGCCCAATTAGCCATTTTCTCTCCTCGGTGTCATATGACTCGTTAGTGTTACAAGGTCTCAGGTGTGAATGGGGAGCAGGTGTGTTAAATTTGGTGTTATCGCTCTCACTCTCTCATACTGGTCACTGGAAGTGGAAAAGAACTCTCTGAGGATCTGAAAAAAAGAATTGTTGCTCTACATAAAGATGGCCTAGGCTATGAGAAGATTGCCAAGACCCTGAAACTGAGCTGCAGCACAGTGGCCAAGACAATACAGCGGTATAACAGGACAGGTTCCTCTCAGAACAGGCCTCGCCATGGTCAACCAAAGAAGTTGAGGTCACGTGCTCAGCGTCATATCCAGAGGTTGTCTTTGTCTTTTGTCTTTAGTTAGCCTGTCTGTACTCAGACCATATGCATCAAATTGGTCTGCATGGCTGCCGTCCCAGAAGGAAGACTCTTCTAAAGATGATGCACAAGAAAGTCCGCAAACAGTTTGCTGAAGACAAGCGGACTAAGGACATGGATTACTGGAACCATATCCTGTGGTCTGATGAGACCAAGATAAACTTATTTGGTTCAGATGGTGACAAGCGTGTGTGGCGGCAACCAGGTGAGGAGTACAAAGACAAGTGTGTCTTGTCTACAGTCAAGCATGGTGGTGGGAGTGTCATGGTCTGGGGCTGTATGAGTGCTGCTGGCACTGGGGAGCTACAGATCATTGAGGGAACCATGAATGCCAACATGTACTGTGACATACTGAAGCAGAGCATGATCCCCTCCCTTCAGAGACTGGACTGCAGGTCAGTATTCCAACATGACTACCTCAAACACAACACCAAGATGATCACTGCCTTCCTAAAGAAGCTGAGGGTAAAGGTGATGGACTGGCCAAGCATGTCTCCAGACCTAAACCCTATTGATCATCTGTGGGGCATCTTCAGACGGAAGGTGGAGGAGCGCAAGGTCTCTAACATCCACCAGCTCTGTGATGTCGTCATGGAGGAGTGGAGGAGGACTCCGGTGGCAACCTGTGAAGCTCTGGTGAACTCCATGCCCAAGAGGGTTAAGGCAGTGCTGGAAAATAATGGTGACCACACAAAATATTGACACTTTGGGCCCAATTTGGACATTTTCACTTAGGGGTGTACTCACTTTTGTTGCCAGCGGTTTAGACATTAATGGCTGTGTGTTGAGTTATTTTGAGAGGACAGCAAATTTACACTGTTATACAAGCTGTACACTCACTACTTTACATTGTAGCAAAGTGTAATTTCTCCAGTGTTGTCACATGAAAAGATAGAATAAAATATTTACAAAAATGTGAGGGGTGTACTCACTTTTGTGAGATAATGTATATATTTATCATTTATATTTATTAGAAGTTGATAAATGGCCAAAACCCTCTGAAAAAAATGGCGTTTTATAACAGCTTCTAATCATTTTAAACTTTTTTTTTGTTAACCCCTTTCTGGTGGAGGGTAAGACAAATCTTAACACCTGAACAGTTTTGCAACTCTGACATATGTTAGTAGAACTGTACATATCATCGCAACTACTTTGTGTCTTCAAGTGAAGAGTTCAAGTATAACTAAAGATTAAACTTTTTTTAGTGTTGGATAAAAGGGGTCTACATTCCGGGAGTCACAGAAAAATGCCACTGCCAGGAGTGTAAAACCCCCACTGCTACAAGACAAAGGGGTAAACCCTGCACCCCCACTGTGGGATGACCCCATTTGGTTGAATCGGTTGCGTTCCACAGGTGGTACTGCCTACTGAACGCAACAGCAGGGATCATTTTTGAAAAGCATCCTGGCCATGGCATGTGAACACCCCCAGCCTAAAAGGGAGCGGTTGGGGCAACAAAAATACAGCTGAGCTGCATATTTTTACCCCCCCCCAGCTGTAAATGAGGCGGTAACCCCAAAAATCTCCCATGTGGTCTGGAAGAAGGTGGGAATTATAGCAGGGAGATCTTATATAAAAAGACTGGGGCTGACCTCCCGCACCAGGCTCCACCTGTAACAAAAATATTTCACTGAAATCACTTACCCCCCTTAACAAAGCTATGAATGCCATGTGGGCTACCTAAAGACAAGAGCAGAGATTCTGCAACAGCATTCCCAGTGACGATTCACATCATTTACAGATACACTTATACCCCGAAATACCAGCATTTTAATCGATTTAGCCCCGGAAGACTTTATCCCCTTCCTGACCAGAGCACTTTTTGCGATTCTGCACTGCGTCACTTTAACTGACAATTGCGCGGTCGTGTGACGTTACACCAAAACAAAATTGACGTCCTTTTTTCCCCACAAATAGAGCTTTCTTTTGGTGGTATTTGATCACCTCTGCGGTTTTTATTTTTTGCGCTATAAACAAAAAAAGAGCGACAATTTTGAAAAAAAAAGCAATATTTTTTACTTTTTGCTATAATAAATACACCCCAAAAAACTATTTTTCCCTCAGTTTAGGCCGATATGTATTTTTCTACATATTTTTGGTAAAAAAAAATCGCAATAAGCGTATATTGATTGGTTTGCACAAAAGTTATAGCGTCTACAAAATAGGGGATAGATTTATGCCATTTTTATTATTTTTTTTTTTATTAGTAATGGCGGCGATCTGCGATTTTTATCGGAACTGCGTCATTATGGCGGACACATCGGACACTTTTGACACTATTTTAGGACCATTGTCATTTATACAGCGATCAGTGTTATAAAAATGCGCTGATTACTGTGTAAATGACACTGGCAGGGAAAAGGTTAAACACTAGGGGGCGATCAAGGGGTTAAGTGTGTCCTAGGGAGTGATTCTAACTGTGGGGGGGATGGGCTACCACTGACATGACAGCGATCACTGCTCCTGATGACAGGGAGCAGTAGATCTCTGTCATGTCACAAGGCAGAATGGGGAAATGCCTTGTTTAAATAGGCATCTCCCCATTCTGTGGCTCCGTGACACGATTGCAGGACACCGGCGGACATCGAGTCCGTGGGCCCCGCAGGCACGATCACGCTGTATGCGGCGGGCCTGTGCCCACTAGCCCCCGCCAATTAAAGCGGACGTACAGGTACGCCCATTTTCCCACCGCTGCCATTGTGCCGACGTATATCGGTGTGCAGCGGACGGCAAGTGATTAAGCCTCCTGAAATTATTGGCTGTAAACCCTTACATACACCCAGTGAAGTGATTGGTGGTTGTAAACACAGTGAAGTGACTGGCCTCAGGTGATACACAGAGATGAAACAAATCCCCCTACATAAGTTGTACCTGGTCATCTGCAGTCTTCTCCTCTCTAAGTGCAGAATTTATACAGCTTGTCTGAGGTTTCAGAAAGCAGGAGCTAAAGTTACACTCGGTGAAGAGAGCTCTGAGAGCTGATTGGAAAGAAGGGACCCCCCCCTCCTTTCACACAGCACACAGGAACGGAGCTGAGGCTGTCAATCACAGGCTCCCTCCTCTGTCACCTTTAACCTCTTGGTGGAAGTAATTCATGCAGATAGCAGAAAAATGTGGCAGCAGACAGAAATGACACTTAATGTTCTTAATTGAGACAAGTACACACTATAGAGGGATAAGCTTTGTTCATATTTCATGTCGGAGGTTTACAACTCAGAAAGCTCTGGTGACGATGACAATGATGACCATTAGCAGATCAGGCACACGTGGCACAGGGCGCATATTCCAGGCATGCCCACCAAATATTTCAGGGCTTCCAATGCTTTAAAACTTCCTTTCCGCAGCGAGCCAACACTCCAATCTATCTTCTGTATATGTTTGAGATTCCCGTGTCCTCACACTTCGCCTCGGCCTGCTTCCTGCCACTGATAGCCGAGGATGACTTTCCCATCTGCTGGAGGCCTCCAAATAAGGCCGCTCCAGGCGTTCTATAATATTGATCAGGTTACCGTGCTCCCGGCTCAGCCCTGGCTCAGGAGATTCTGTGCCAGCTAAAACATTATCGATAAAGTTACCCGTTACTAAATGCAGAGCTCTCTGGACGCGGCTCCCTAACCGTCAGATATTAGCCAACGAAATCTGCACCGGGGCTGACCTCCAGCCTTCCCTTCAGTCCTGCACAGTTGTACCGGCTCCTCTCCTGGACTGACGTGACTTATTATGATTACACTGCACACTGTGAGCTTTTCATAGGGTGCATCAGAAGTCAGAGCCTGCCTCATTTCCTGCCTGGAGGCCGTCCAGCATCATCTAGCACTTTCACCTTTCATTCATTGAATTTCAGTTCTTTCAATGATGGAGGCTCAGCATCACATGTGGGCGTTACCTTGGGTGGTCTGCATGCAAATGTAGCCTGCTTAAAGCGGTATTAAACCCAAAAGCAAACATTTATAATATTACAGCTTACCAGCTCTAATGCCCCGTACACACGGTCGGACTTTGTTCGGACATTCCGACAACAAAATCCTAGGATTTTTTCCGACGGATGTTGGCTCAAACTTGTCTTGCATACACACGGTCACACAAAGTTGTCGGAAAATCCGATCGTTCTAAACGCGGTGACGTAAAACACGTACGTCGGGACAATAAACGGGGCAGTGGCCAATAGCTTTCATCTCTTTATTTATTCTGAGCATGCGTGGCACTTTGTCCGTCGGATTTGTGTACACACGATCGGAATTTCCGACAACGGATTTTGTTGTCGGAAAATGTTATAGCCTGCTCTCCAACTTTGTGTGTCGGAAAATCCGATGGAAAATATGTGATGGAGCCTACACACGGTCGGAATTTCCCACAACAAGGTCCTATCACACATTTTCTGTCGGAAAATCCGACCGTGTGTACGGGGCATAATGCCGCGTACACACGGTCGGAATTTCCAACAACAAATGTTCGATGTGAGCTTGTTGTCGGAAATTTCTGACCGTGTGTAGGCTCCATTGGACATTTTCTGTCGACAACAAAAATTTGAGAGCTGGATCTCAAATTTTCCGACGACAAAATCCGTTGTCGGAAATTCCGATCGTGTGTACACAATTCCGACACACAAAAGTCCACGCATTCTCGGAATCAAGCAGAAGAGCCGCACTGGCTATTGAGCTTCATTTTTCTCGGCTCGTCGTACGTGTTGTACGTCACCGCGTTCTTGCCGATCGGAATTTCCGAAAACATTTGTGCGACTGCGTGTAGGCAAGACAAGTTTCAGCCAACATCCGTCGGAAATAGATCCACGGTTTGGTTGTCGGAAATTCCCATCGTCTGTATGTGGCATAAGATGTGATTGCTGCATTAGTTTCCTCTTTTAGGTTTTCGTTCTTGTATTTCATGTGGTGATCCAGCCAGAAAGTCTGTTGTTTTTTCAAAAGCCCAAGCTCTCCAGCAGAATGTATCAGTTCTACCTGGATGGGACAAACCACTTGCAGTGGGGAAAAAAAATATTTGATCCCCTGCAGTTTTTGTATGTTTGCCCACTAACAAAGAAATGAAGGGTCTATAATTGTTATCATAGGTGTATTATATTATATTGCTATATTATATTAATTTATTATATTATATTAGATTAGATTAGATTAGATTATATATATTATATTATATTATATGATATATTATTATATTATATTAATATTATAGGTGTATTATATTATATTGTTATATTATATTATATTATATGATATATATTATTATATTATATTAATATTATAGGTGTATTATAGAGACAGAATATCAACTAAAAATCCAGAAAAAAACATAAAACAAATTATAAATTGAGTTGCAGTTCAGTGAATAAAATAAGTATTTGATCCCCTACCAACCAACAATAATTCTGTCTCCCACAGACTGGCTACAATAGGTGCTCATGTGGTACACAGATTAGTCCTGTCAATGTAAGAAGGTGCTCCTAAAGATAACCCATTATGTGTATAAAAGACACCTGTCCACAGAATCTCTTTCTTCTATTTAAACCTCACCATCATGGGCAACACTAAAGAGCTGTCCAAGGACGTCAGGGACAAGATTGTAGACCTGCACAAGGCTGGAATGGGCTACAAGACCATCAGCAAGAAGCTTGGTGAGAAGGAGACAACTGTTGGAGAGATTATTCCCAAATGGTAGAAATACTAAATAACCATCGATTGCCCTCAGTCTGGAGCTCCATGCAAGATTTGGCCTCATGGGGTGAGGATGATCATGAGAAAAGTGAGGGACCAGCCCCGAACCACATGGGAGGAGCTTGTGAATGATCTCAAGGCAGTTGGGACCACAGACATCAAACAAACCATTGCTAACACAATACGCCACCATGGATTGAAATCCTGCAGCGCCTGCAAGATCCCCCCCTCCTCAGGAAGATACATGTACAGTCCCATTTGAAGTTTGCCAATTGACATCTGAATGATTCAGAGAAGGATTGGGAGAAAGTCTTGTGGTCAGATGAGACCAAAATGGAGCTCTTTGGCACTACCTCGACTTGCCATGTTGGGAGGAAGGAAAATGCTGACTATGACCCTAAGAACACCATCCCTACTGTAAAGCATGGAGGTGGAAACATTATGCTTTGGGGCTGTTTCTCTGCTAAAGTTACAGGCCGACTTTGCCGCATTGAGGGGCCAATGGACAGGGCCATGTATTCTAAAACCTTGGATGAGAACCTTCTCCCCTCAGCCAGAACACTAAAGATGGGTCTTCCAGCATGACAATGACCCAAAACATACCGCCAAGGCAACAAAGAAGTGGCTCAAGAAGAAGCACATTAAGGTCATAGAGTGGCCTCGCCAGACCTTAATCCTATAGAAAATTTATGGAGGGAGCTGAAAGTTTGAGTTGCCAAGCATCAGCCAAGAAACTTTAAGGATTTAGAGAAGATCTGTAAAGAAGAGTGGACCAAAATCCCTCCTGAGATGTGTGAAAACCTGGTCACCAACTACAAGAAACGTCTGACCTCTTTGCTTGCCAACAAGGGTTTCTCCACCAAGTACTAAGTCATGTTTTGCTTGGGGATCAAATACTTATTTTACTCACTGAACTAAAACTCAATTTATAACATTTGTATTATGTTTTTTCTGCATTTTTGGTTTATATTCTGTCTCTATCATTTAAAATACACCTGTGATAAAAATTATAGACCCTTCATTTCTTTGTAAGTGGACAAATTTCCAAAATCATCAGGGGGTCAAATAATTATTCCCCCACTGTAGGTGGTTTGTTCATGTAAAACCTTTATCCCAAAAGGGAAAAAAAAATATTGTAATAAAGTGCGAGCTGGACTTTGGCTTATTCGTTAGTGTATCTAAATCTGCTAATAGATTTAACACTCCCCTCCCCCCCAAGACTGGCAATGCTGCTGTCTGCTGTGCTCATTCCTCCAGAGTTGTGTCTCACTAATAGAGGAATATTATGTGTTACTGGCCAGATCCCCAGATGTAAACAAAGGGGAAAAAAGCCAAAGAAAAGAAAACAAATGCAGCCATCACATCTAATGAATGGTAAGCTGAAATATAATACATTTTTGGTTTTGGGTTTAACCCCTTGGAGCCGGATCCTGCAAGCCCTTTAAGGGGTTTGGCACTCTGGGAGGCGGGGGCGGGGCTTGTGACCATGTGACGCCCGTGATTGGCTGTCATGGCAGTCACAAGACTGGAATACTCCCGATCATAAGAAAGCGATCGGGAGCTTCCCGTGAGCCGCCGGCCATTGTGCCGGGAGCGAGCAGGGCGTGAACTCTCAGCACAGCACTATCGGAGATAATGCATGCAAATATGCGACCCCTCGGCGCCACATGTCTGCGTGCGCCCGGTCCCTAGAGGTTAATATCGCTTTAAGAAGACCCACCCGTCCAGACTGACATCCACCCATCAAGGTCTTTTGATATTTGCATAACTCCTACAAAAAAACAGTTTACTGGCTCAGGGTTCTTGGGAGGAGTACTGCGGTATGGTGCTATGTACAGAATCCTGCTGGCCCCTCCCACCAGCCATGGTCTACCCGCATTGCATAGAAAAGCACAGAGGTCTCTTGTATGGCTAATGGCCAGTATGGAAAGATGGGCTTTGGGCTGGTGTTGATGGCATCAGACTGAGATACTTCTGAGATCATTTAGAACTCATTGACAGGTGACCTGCAGTTGATCTCCTTCTGACTTGCATTTGACCTGCTCCAGGAGAGTTTTACACTCCTAATATCATGCATAGGAATGTCAACCCGCTTTTAGCAAACAAAAGCCCATTGACACTGCCGCTAACCGTGTAAAGTGTGGAGTGATGGTGTAATGAAGTTATTGCTATTTCTATTTCTATTGCTATTTCTTTGTACTTGTTCTTCACTCTGCCAAAAAAGTCAGAGCATCTCAGAGATCTCTGGCCACCTTCGGCTATTATTTTTCGCACCGTAAACAGCCCCAGGGGGAAGGGAGACCCCTGCTGGTTGGCATCAGGGTACATGTCAGAATTTTTTACAGATTTTTTTTTTTTAGGCTATATTCTATTTTCTACATTTCCCTCAGTGATCCTGCCAGTAACAACCTTCCTGTTTTAGGGTGCCAACACTCGCCCATTGTTCTCTATCTCTGGAGCAGCAGTATTTTGACTTTAGGTTGCTCTTGATTTTCACTACAAACACTTTCCCCTTCCTCATTTCCATTATAGAAGACAGCTGAGGACAATGGCAACATTTTTTTGAGATTTGGCAGAATCAACAGGTACTGTTCTGTACTTGCAGAAATTGCCTGACAAAAAAAAAAAAAAAAAAGCTAATGCAGCCAGTACATCCAGAGACTAGAAAGCTGCAATATATTACGTTTGTATCCTTGGGCTCAGACATAGGCGTGCGCACAGGGTTTGCTGGCTGTGCTTGGGCACACAATAATCACCCCACGTGGTGCAGATTCCCCCTGATACCTGGGCCCACCCCCCCTCCCCCCAGTGTCCCCACCGTGCCGCAGAGCTTCCATCCTCTCACGCCAGCTGTCGCAGGAGAAGGCTGGAGTCCCTTTCTCTGTCTCAAAAGCGAGACATCAGGGGTCTGTTAAAACCCCCTGATATTTCACCAAAGCCCCCCAACGTGGCTCTAATACAACTGTAAAATAATATTGTAAAAAATAATAATAAATAATAATATTGTGTAAAATAAAATTGTAAAATATAATTAAAAAATAATAAGAAAAAACTACTGACATCGTACACTGCTCTCCTGACACCGTTTTCTGCCCTAATGACAAAGTTCAATGCTCTACTGACACATCCACTGCCCTACTGACACCATCCACTGCTCTACTGACACCATCCACTGCCCTACTGACACCATCCACTGCCCTACTGACATATCCACTGCCCTACTGACATATCCACTGCCCTACTGACACCATCCACTGCCCTACTGACACCATCCACTGCTCTACTGACACCATCCACTGCTCTACTGACACATCCACTGCCCTACTGACACCATCCACTGCCCTACTGACACCATACACTGCTCTACTGACACCATCCACTGCTCTACTGACACCATCCACTGCTCTACTGACACCATCCACTGCCCTACTGACACCATCCACTGCCCTACTGACATATCCACTGCCCTACTGACACCATCCACTGCCCTACTGACACATCCACTGCTCTACTGACACATCCACTGCTCTACTGACACCATCCACTGCTCTACTGACACCATCCACTGCCCTACTGACACCATCCACTGCCCTACTGACATATCCACTGCCCTACTGACACCATCCACTGCCCTACTGACACATCCACTGCTCTACTGACACATCCACTGCTCTACTGACACCATCCACTGCTCTACTGACACCATCCACTGCTCTACTGACACATCCACTGCCCTACTGACACATCCACTGCTCTACTGACACCATCCACTGCCCTACTGACACATCCACTGCTCTACTGACACCATCCACTGCCCTACTGACACCATCCACTGCTCTACTGACACCATCCACTGCTCTACTGACACCATCCACTGCTCTACTGACACATCCACTGCTCTACTGACACCATCCACTGCTCTACTGACACATCCACTGCTCTACTGACACCATCCACTGCTCTACTGACACATCCACTGCTCTACTGACACATCCACTGCTCTACTGACACCGTCCACTGCCCTACTGACACATCCACTGCCCTACTGACACCATCCACTGCCCTACTGACATATCCACTGCCCTACTGACATATCCACTGCCCTACTGACACCATCCACTGCCCTACTGACACCATCCACTGCTCTACTGACACCATCCACTGCTCTACTGACACATCCACTGCCCTACTGACACCATCCACTGCCCTACTGACACCATACACTGCTCTACTGACACCATCCACTGCTCTACTGACACCATCCACTGCTCTACTGACACCATCCACTGCCCTACTGACACCATCCACTGCCCTACTGACATATCCACTGCCCTACTGACACCATCCACTGCCCTACTGACACATCCACTGCTCTACTGACACATCCACTGCTCTACTGACACCATCCACTGCTCTACTGACACCATCCACTGCCCTACTGACACCATCCACTGCCCTACTGACATATCCACTGCCCTACTGACACCATCCACTGCCCTACTGACACATCCACTGCTCTACTGACACATCCACTGCTCTACTGACACCATCCACTGCTCTACTGACACCATCCACTGCTCTACTGACACATCCACTGCCCTACTGACACATCCACTGCTCTACTGACACCATCCACTGCCCTACTGACACATCCACTGCTCTACTGACACCATCCACTGCCCTACTGACACCATCCACTGCTCTACTGACACCATCCACTGCTCTACTGACACCATCCACTGCTCTACTGACACATCCACTGCTCTACTGACACCATCCACTGCTCTACTGACACATCCACTGCTCTACTGACACCATCCACTGCTCTACTGACACATCCACTGCTCTACTGACACATCCACTGCTCTACTGACATATCCACTGCTCTACTGACACCATCCACTGCTCTACTGACACATCCACTGCTCTACTGACACATCCACTGCTCTACTGACACATCCACTGCTCTACTGACATATCCACTGCTCTACTGACACATCCACTGCTCTACTGACATATCCACTGCTCTACTTACACATCCACTGCTCTACTGACACATCCACTGCTCTACTGACACCATCCACTGCCCTACTGACACATCCACTGCCCTACTGACACCATCCACTGCTCTACTGACATATCCACTGCTCTACTGACACCATCCACTGCCCTACTGACACCATCCACTGCTCTACTGACACATCCACTGCCCTACTGACACCATCCACTGCTCTACTGACACCATCCACTGCTCTACTGACATATCCACTGCTCTACTGACACATCCACTGCTCTACTGACACCATCCACTGCCCTACTGACACATCCACTGCTCTACTGACACCATCCACTGCTCTACTGACATATCCACTGCTCTACTGACACATCCACTGCTCTACTGACACCGTCCACTGCTCTACTGACATATCCACTGCTCTACTGACACCATCCACTGCTCTACTGACATATCCACTGCTCTACTGACACCGTCCACTGCTCTACTGACAGATCCACTGCCCTACTGACACATCCACTGCTCTACTGACACATCCACTGCTCTACTGACACCATCCACTGCTCTACTGACATATCCACTGCTCTACTGACACATCCACTGCTCTACTGACACATCCACTGCTCTACTGACACCATCCACTGCTCTACTGACATATCCACTGCTCTACTGACACATCCACTGCTCTACTGACACCATCCACTGCTCTACTGACATATCCACTGCCCTACTGACACATCCACTGCTCTACTGACAGATCCACTGCTCTACTGACATATCCACTGCTCTACTGACACATCCACTGCTCTACTGACACCATCCACTGCTCTACTGACATATCCACTGCTCTACTGACACATCCACTGCCCTACTGACACATCCACTGCCCTACTGACACCGTCCACTGCTCTACTGACACCATCCACTGCTCTACTGACACATCCACTGCTCTACTGACATATCCACTGCTCTACTGACACATCCACTGCCCTACTGACACATCCACTGCCCTACTGACACCGTCCACTGCTCTACTGACACCATCCACTGCCCTACTGACACATCCACTGCTCTACTGACATATCCACTGCTCTACTGACACATCCACTGCCCTACTGACACCGTCCACTGCTCTACTGACACCGTCCACTGCTCTACTGACAGATCCACTGCCCTACTGACACATCCACTGCTCTACTGACACATCCACTGCTCTACTGACACATCCACTGCCCTACTGACACCGTGAAACTGCTCTACTGACACCATCCACTGCTCTACTGACACATCCACTGCTCTACTGACATATCCACTGCTCTACTGACACATCCACTGCCCTACTGACACCGTCCACTGCTCTACTGACACCATCCACTGCCCTACTGACACATCCACTGCTCTACTGACACATCCACTGCTCTACTGACACCATCCACTGCTCTACTGACACCATCCACTGCCCTACTGACACATCCACTGCCCTACTGACACATCCACTGCTCTACTGACACATCCACTGCCCTACTGACACATCCACTGCTCTACTGACACATCCACTGCCCTACTGACACCGTCCACTGCTCTACTGACACATCCACTGCTCTACTGACACCATCCACTGCTCTACTGACACCATCCACTGCTCTACTGACATATCCACTGCTCTACTGACACATCCACTGCCCTACTGACACCGTCCACTGCTCTACTGACACCATCCACTGCTCTACTGACACCATCCACTGCTCTACTGACACCATCCACTGCTCTACTGACACCATCCACTGCTCTACTGACATATCCACTGCTCTACTGACACATCCACTGCCCTACTGACACCGTCCACTGCTCTACTGACACCATCCACTGCCCTACTGACACCATCCACTGCCCTACTGACACCATCCACTGCTCTACTGACACCATCCACTGCCCTACTGACACCATCCACTGCTCTACTGACATATCCACTGCCCTACTGACACCATCCACTGCCCTACTGACACATCCACTGCTCTACTGACATATCCACTGCCCTACTGACACCATCCACTGCCCTACTGACACATCCACTGCTCTACTGACACATCCACTGCTCTACTGACACCATCCACTGCTCTACTGACACCATCCACTGCTCTACTGACACATCCACTGCCCTACTGACACATCCACTGCTCTACTGACACCATCCACTGCCCTACTGACACATCCACTGCTCTACTGACACCATCCACTGCCCTACTGACACCATCCACTGCTCTACTGACACCATCCACTGCTCTACTGACACCATCCACTGCTCTACTGACACATCCACTGCTCTACTGACACCATCCACTGCTCTACTGACACATCCACTGCTCTACTGACACATCCACTGCTCTACTGACATATCCACTGCTCTACTGACACCATCCACTGCCCTACTGACACATCCACTGCTCTACTGACACATCCACTGCTCTACTGACACATCCACTGCTCTACTGACACCATCCACTGCCCTACTGACACATCCACTGCCCTACTGACACCATCCACTGCTCTACTGACATATCCACTGCTCTACTGACATATCCACTGCTCTACTGACACCATCCACTGCCCTACTGACACCATCCACTGCTCTACTGACACATCCACTGCCCTACTGACACCATCCACTGCTCTACTGACACCATCCACTGCTCTACTGACATATCCACTGCTCTACTGACACATTCACTGCTCTACTGACACCATCCACTGCCCTACTGACACATCCACTGCTCTACTGACACCATCCACTGCTCTACTGACATATCCACTGCTCTACTGACACATCCACTGCTCTACTGACACCGTCCACTGCTTTACTGACATATCCACTGCTCTACTGACACATCCACTGCTCTACTGACACCATCCACTGCTCTACTGACATATCCACTGCTCTACTGACACCGTCCACTGCTCTACTGACAGATCCACTGCCCTACTGACACATCCACTGCTCTACTGACACATCCACTGCTCTACTGACACCATCCACTGCTCTACTGACATATCCACTGCTCTACTGACACATCCACTGCTCTACTGACACATCCACTTCTCTACTGACACATCCACTGCCCTACTGACACATCCACTGCTCTACTGACAGATCCACTGCTCTACTGACATATCCACTGCTCTACTGACAGATCCACTGCTCTACTGACATATCCACTGCTCTACTGACAGATCCACTGCTCTACTGACATATCCACTGCTCTACTGACATATCCACTGCTCTACTGACAGATCCACTGCTCTACTGACATATCCACTGCTCTACTGACCGATCCACTGCTCTACTGACACATCCACTGCTCTACTGACAGATCCACTGCTCTACTGACATATCCACTGCTCTACTGACACCATCCACTGCTCTACTGACATATCCACTGCTCTACTGACACATCCACTGCCCTACTGACATATCCACTGCTCTACTGACACATCCACTGCCCTACTGACACATCCACTGCCCTACTGACACCGTCCACTGCTCTACTGACACCATCCACTGCCCTACTGACACATCCACTGCTCTACTGACATATCCACTGCTCTACTGACACATCCACTGCCCTACTGACACCGTCCACTGCTCTACTGACACCGTCCACTGCTCTACTGACAGATCCACTGCCCTACTGACACATCCACTGCTCTACTGACACATCCACTGCTCTACTGACACATCCACTGCCCTACTGACACCGTCCACTGCTCTACTGACACCATCCACTGCCCTACTGACACATCCACTGCTCTACTGACATATCCACTGCTCTACTGACACATCCACTGCCCTACTGACACCGTCCACTGCTCTAATGACACCATCCACTGCTCTACTGACATATCCACTGCTCTACTGACACATCCACTGCCCTACTGACACCGTCCACTGCTCTACTGACACCATCCACTGCCCTACTGACACCATCCACTGCTCTACTGACACCATCCACTGCTCTACTGACACCATCCACTGCTCTACTGACACATCCACTGCCCTACTGACACCGTCCACTGCTCTACTGACACCATCCACTGCCCTACTGACACCATCCACTGCCCTACTGACACCATCCACTGCTCTACTGACACCATCCACTGCCCTACTGACACCATCCACTGCCCTACTGACACCACCCACTGCCCTACTGACACCATCCACTTCTCTACTGACACCATCCACTGCTCTACTGACACCATCCACTGCTCTACTGACACCATCCACTGCCCTACTGACACCATCCACTGCCCTACTGACACCATCCACTGCCCTACTGACACCATCCACTGCTCTACTGACACCATCCACTGCTTTTTAATTGACCAAAAATGCAGCAAGTAGGATTTTTACCACCACAACGGAAGGCCAACGGACCAGTCTGAAGACATACAAGGAGTTTACAGAGATACATTTTTTTCAAGCTTTTCTTGCGCTAAAGGTGCCAATAGTGGCGACAAATTCATATTAATTTAAATTCAAGATTTTAATTAAAAAGTGGAATATAATACAATTATAAATAAAAATATATATATTTTTTAAAAAACTGTAATTTTTAGTTCTCGGCCAAGTGCATCCTGCATTTTCGGTTTCGGTACCAAAATTTCCATTCGGTGCACCTCTAGGCACAATTCATCTCAATGATACCAACGATGGGGCACAATTCTTCCCATCGACACCAAGATTGGGCACAATTCTTCCCATCGACACCAAGATTGGGCACAATTCTTCCCATCGACACCAAGATTGGGCACAATTCTTCCCATCGACACCAAGATTGGGCACAATTCTTCCCATCGACACCAAGATTGGGCACAATTCTTCCCAACGACACCAACGATTTGGCACAATTCTTCCCATCGACACCAAGATTGGGCACAATTCTTCCCAACGACACCAAGATTGGGCACAATTCTTCCCAACGACACCAACGATAGGCATAATTATTCCCAACGACACCAAGATTGGGCTCAATTCTTCCCAACGACACCAACGATTTGGCACAATTCTTCCTATCGACACCAAGATTGGGCACAATTCTTCCCAACGACACCAACGATGGGGCACAATTCTTCCCATCGACACCAAGATTGGGCACAATTCTTCCCAACGACACCAAGATTGGGCACAATTCTTCCCAACGACACCAACGATAGGCATAATTATTCCCAACGACACCAAGATTGGGCTCAATTCTTCCCAACGACACCAACGATTTGGCACAATTCTTCCTATCGACACCAAGATTGGGCACAATTCTTCCCAACGACACCAACGATGGGGCACAATTCTTCCCATCGACACCAAGATTGGGCACAATTCTTCCCAACGACATCAACGATGGGGCACAATTCTTCCCAACGACACCAGCGATTGGGCACAATTCTTCCCATCGACACCAAGATTGGGCACAATTCTTCCCAACGACATCAACGATGGGGCACAATTCTTCCAAACGACACCAACAATGGGGCACAATTGTTCCCAACGACACCAGCGATTGGGCACAATTCTTCCCAACGACACCAACAATGGGGCACAATTCTTCCCAACTATACCAATGATGGGGCACAATTCTTCCCAACGACACCAATAATTGGGTACAATTCTTCCCAACCACACCAACGATTGGGCACAATTCTTCCCAATGACACCAACGATTGGGCACAATTCTTCCCAGCGACACCAACGATGGGGCACAATTCTTCCCAACGATTGGGCACAATTCTTCCCAACTATACCAAAGATTGGGCACAATTCTTCCCAATGACACCAACGATTGGGCACAATTCTTCCCAATGATACCAATTATGGGGCACAATTCTTCCCAACGACACCAATGATGGGGCACAATTCTTCCCAACGACTCCAACGATTGGGCACAATTCTTCCCAACGACATCAATGATTGGGCACAATCCTTCCTAACACCAACGATTAGGCACAACTTTTCCCAATTACACCAACAACGGGGCCCAATGACATCAATGATGGGGCACAATTCCTCCAAAGGACATCATCGATGGGACACAATTTCTCTCAATGACACCAACAATGGGGTCCAATAATGGGGCACAATATCTCCCACTGACACCAATGTTGGGGTGCAATTATTCCCACTAAAACAAACAATGGGGCATTATTTTTTTTCCCACTGACTTCGGGACCTTTTCTACTCCCAATGGCCATAGTCCGCCCCCCCGAAATTCTGAAGGACTGAAAACTGGTCCTTTGTTTAGAAAGTTTGGAGACCCCTGTGCTAGCTGAATGGAATCCCAGACGTATTGAATAAGTATGAATATTCCTGAACAAAAACCACATTCACATTTAAAATTTTGTCTTGTTCAAGATAAATTCTCCATCCTGCTCCTTTGAATTTTCTTATCGCTACAATTGAAAACGAACATCGATTTAACCCAGCTAACCATTTAAAAATGGAAAATCTGATGAAATTCTACTGGTGTATGGCTTAAAGCAAGTACTAAACTCTGCAAAATACTCACCACTATACGTTTACATCCCTCGCCGGCCATTGTCATCATTTCTCCCGGCTACTACTGGGTGCCGGATTTTCAACCTCTTGATTGGCCAGCTGGGGATGACATCATCCCACACATGCACATGGTGGTCAGGCATTCCAGCACAGTGTTCTGGGAATGCACGCTGAGCTGCGCATGCTCTCACTCTCCACAAAGGGAACAAACCTTCCTCAGAACTGGTTGAGTTGGGGAGGAAAATTGCCGTGGAACCCAACGGGGCCAGTCTTCCTCCTCTCATCCTTTATTAGTGAAGTATCTGCCTCAGTGCCATCTTAATGTATGGGCATTGCCCAGGGGCTCCCAAGTGCATGGGGGCCCCGTGATAATCCTGCATTACATCATATTTGCCAACTGTCCCGGATTTGCTGGGACAGTCACGGTTTTTACTAAGCTGTCCCAGCATGGCCGTGTCCCGGGTGACATCCCGGAACCTGCACTGTGACCTTCTGATCCTAGTATTGTGCCCTCCTGATCCCCTCCCCCCCCATCTTTTCTTAGTGTTTAACCACTTCAATACCAGGCACTTAGACACCTTCCCGCCCAGGCCAATTTTCAGCTTTTTGCGCTGTCGCAATTTGAATGACAATTGCGCGGTCATGCTACACTGTACCCAAACAAATTTTTTATCATTTTTGTTCCCACAAATAGAGCTTTCTTTTGGTGGTATTTGATCACCTCTGCGGTTTTTATTTTTTGCGCAACAAATAAAAAAAGACCGAAAATTTTGAAAAAAAAACAAGTTTTTTTTTGTTTCTGTTAAAACTTTTTGTAAATAAGTACGTTTTCTTCTTCAATGACGGGCACTGATCTGGCTGCACTGACGGGCACTGATACGGCGGCACTGATGGGCACAGATGAGGTGGCACCAATGAGGTGGCACTGATGAGGTGGCACTGACGGGCACTGATGATGGGCACTGATAGGCGGCACTGATGGGCACTGATAGGTGGCATTGATGGGCACTGATAGGTGGCACTGGTATGCAGCACTGATGGGCACTCATAGATGGCACGGATGGGCACTTATAGGCAGCACTGATGGGCACTCATAGGTGGCATTGATGGGCACTCGTAGGTGGCATTGATGGTTACTTATGGGTGGCACTGATAGTTGGCACAGATGGGCACGGATGGGCACTGATAGATGGGCACTAATGGGCACGGATGGGCACTGACAGGTGGCACGAATGGACACTGATGGGTGGCACTGATGACACTGCTTGTTTGCAGTGATGCCCCTAAGGGTGGCATTGCTGGGCATCACTGCAACATAATGGTGCCAATCAGTGCCCATTTGTGGGCACTGATTGGCACAGATTTGGCACACTGGGCACATGTGGATGGCCATGGGGTACATACCTGGCCATCCACATGTTGCCCCTTCCCTGGTGGTCCTAGTGGCATCCCTGGTGGTCCAGTGTGGTGATCTGCGGGGGGGCTGCGCTGATAAACAATCAGCACAGACCCCCCCTGCCAGGAGAGCCGCCGATCGGCTCTCCTCTACTCGCGTCTGTCGGATACGAGTGAGGAAGAGCCGATCAACGGCTCTTCCTATTGACAGCGTGATCAGCCGTGACTGGACACGGCTGATCACGTGGTAAAGAGCCTCCGCCGGAGGCTCTTTACCAGGATCGGTGTAGCGGTGTGTCAGACTTACACAACAATCCACCGATCGCCGCGATGCGCGCTCCCGGGTGCGCTGCGGCATGTTATCCTGCTGGACGTCATATGACGTCCAGTCAGGATAACTGAACCACCGCTCGGACGTCAATCCGCCATAGGGCGGGCGGGAAGTGGTTAAAATAGATTTTATTGAAAGTACCAATAAATAGATGTTAAATTCTATCAGCTAGTTATACTTTAATTCTGTAGAGTAGGTTTGTAAATTGGGGAAGGCTGGTAGGGGCCCCAGTGCATTACTTTGCCCAGGGGCACATGATGCTATTATGGTGGCCCTGTTCTGCGTGTGTAGGGGTTCACCTCATATCAGCAACAAATAATACATGGATTTCTGTAACGCTGCCGCAGACGTCCCATTCGCAGAATGACATGTGAGCTAACAGTCTATGCACTAAAGCAAACACATTTCCCTATAAGATGTGACGCCCCCCCCCCCCCCAGTCTGGAGGATAGTCAGTTAGTGGTCGCGCTCTATTTACCAAAAACAACTTTTCGAAGGATTATTAGCGCTCTTTCAATAAGCGGTGAAATGACCAGTCGCCCCGCAGCTCACAAACCATAGCGGAACCTTCCTTCCCATAATAAGAATGATTTCCATGTGTTTCCCAAAATGCCATAAAAACCACAATTTCATGCTTCCTGTTTTACCACTATCAGCTTCTTTCAATGAATATCGGATGCTATGAGAGCTGAAAGATCTCCTACGATCAGCCCGGTACGTCTGCTGAGGTTTAAGAACTACAAGTCCCAGCATGTGGGGCAAAGCCTACCGGGCAATGTTGTTCCTGAGCTCCTTCTAGGGTTGCCACCTTTTCTTCAAGTCAAACCCGAACACTTTAGCGGCAATTCCTTTTTATAGTATACACTATACATATATTCTGCTATTAACCTCCTTGGCGGTATGATTCTTTCTGATTTTAGGTGCTGAAAGCGGTACAATTATTTTGCAATGAAATTTGGCGTTTTATATTGTAGGTATTTAATTATTAACAATAACACACTTAAATCTGTCCAAACAAGAGTCTAGTAGATATCCCGGGTATGATAAAGTTTGAAACACAAAAACATAAATTATAATATAATAAAAAAATAATAATAATTATAAAAAATAAAAATAAATAGTAATAAAATAAATTTCCACACGATTCACTATCGCTCAATTCTGCAAGTGTTCTAATTTACTATCGCAGTTTTCTAGCTGGTCTAAAGCCATTTTTGACCTAAAGGGACACTTTTTGGTTGCTATGGACAATCTCCAGTTTCCAGCCAGAAAGAACAGTATATGCAACATAAAACTGCATGCAGGGCATGGGCCAGAGCACTGGGGACAAATGGGATGTGAAATGATTTCATACAGTACTGTAATCTGTAAGATTGCAGTACTGTATGTGTTATGCTTTTTACATTTTTTTGAATTTGCCGCCAGGCTCCGCCCCCGTGCGTCGCGACGCTCGCAGGGAACGGAGCCTGGCACGGAGAGGCTTCGGAGGAGGACGGAGCCCTCGGACAGTGCGGGTGACATCGCAGGATCCCGGGGACAAGGTAAGTAAGGAGGCACCAGGATCCTGCGATGTAATCCCGAGTGTGGCTCGGGGTTACCGCTAATGGTCCTGAAATGTAACCCCGAGCCACACTCGGGAAAACCGCCAGGGAGGTTAAATAACATTTCTAATCATATGAAGTTAATAACAAGAGTCCCCCTTTACATCGGAGTCCACAGAGTTCCCCTTTTACATCTGAACTCATAGAGTTCCCTTTCATTCTAAGGGGGGACTCTGCAGACTCTGATGTAAGGGAGAACACTGGGGACTCTAACATAAGGGATGCTCTGGGAACCCTGATTTAAGGGGAAACACTGAGAACTCTGATGTACAGAGAGGACTCTGATATAAGGGGGAAACACTGTGGCCTCTGGTGTAAAGGGGAACTGTGATATAAGGGGTGCTCTGAGAACCCTGATGTACCTTAGTGTACTCACTCAGAGGCAGGAGAGAGAAGGGGGAGACTTCAGTCACAGACAGGGATGGATGGTGAGCTCACTCACCCCTTGGCAGTCAGTACCTCTCATCCAGATGTATCTGAGGCTACTCGACTTCAAATTTCCGGCCCCCACATTCCTTTTCTGAGGCACAGTGCTGAGGATTGGAGAGTGGTCAGACACAGAGGGGTGGGGGGAAGAGGTGCAGATTGAGCCCTCTCTCCTCTCCCATCTGTGTGTGTGTTTGGGGGGGATTGTTAGTGCTGGCTTTGGGCAGTGTGAAAGAGAATGTAACAGACACTCTCAGCTTAGACAACTGCAGCCAGCAACCCTGCTGGGAGGCCATAGTCAAGTCTGAATAATGTGTCCGGGTTTCAGGCAGTCTGATACCCGGACGTATGATTCCAAACCCGAACTGTCCGGGTGAATCCTGGACAGGTGACGACCCTAGCTCCTTCATGTCCATCCTTGGTGCCCCTTTAAGGCTCCATTCACACCTAAGGGCCCTTTCACGCGGCTCCATTAAAAGAACACAGTAAAAAGGCATATGCGTTATTGATGTGTTTTTTGTGCGTTTTTCAGGTTTCCTGACTCCTATCATGCAGCTGTGAAACATGGACACGTGACTCAAAAAGTGCACCAAAAACGCAACCACGGTGCATTTTTTATACATTTTTGATGCGTTTTCCATTCATTTCAACAGTAAATGGCTTCAAACATGCTTGGGCCAAACATAGAGCTATACTCAGACAAAAAAGGTAAGGAAAAACCTAAAACAAAAAAACAACCCCTCCCCCCAAAAAAACTTGATGGACTACTCTTTTTTTTTCTGCCGTCACTCTATATTTCTATTTCAAAGGGAGGTGCAATTTTGGTGCGCTCTTTAACCACTTCCGGACCGCCCTCCGCATATGTACTGCAGCGAGGCGGCCCGGCTGCGCCGAATCACGTACCCGTCCGTGATTTTGTGCACGAGATTTGGGGTATGAGCCGCTGTAGCCCCGCTCCCGCTGTGTCCAATCACAGCGGGAGCCAATCAGCGTGTCCGGCGGCCGGACCAGATATAGTGAGTACAGTGTCCTGGGTTTAGTAACACTTTAACACATGTATTTTTCAGGATTTCTTTTCCTTTATCTTTACTTTGCGACCCTGCCAGTAACACTTCCTGACCTAAGGTGCTGTCATCCTAAGACAGGACTACAAAATACCTCCCCCCCCCCTTTTATCTCCTCCATAATATAGCGGGAGGTGTTCTGTAGTTCTCGGAGAGAACTGAGAGCAAGGCTAACAGATTACAGTTAGCCCAGGCAGAGAGCACCGGAAGTTATCAGATTTTTTAACAGAATGCTATATTTAACAGAGCAAATAAGAGAAGTTTTGCGTGTTTTCTCACTACATGCTCAAGGCAGCCCCATTAATTTGTATGGGCCCCCCTACATGTGACAAACTTTCCATAGAAGCTCCGGCACCTTTTAGGTTCTGGCGTTTTTCTACAGAGTGATTTTGGCACTTTGGTTGCACATTTTTGGCCTGCGTAAAAGCATGCGTCTGCTGGCCACATTTGGGGTGCCAATAAATGACACAGCAAGTGCAATGCGGGTTTTGCTCACATTCACGTTAAGGGCCCCCTTCAAACGGATTCGTTTTTGATGCGCTTTTGGTGTTTAAAAAGTGGAAGAAAAATGCATGAAATATTTATCCCTTTAAATCCCTGAGCCCCGGTTCACACTTCTGTGACAAATAAAGATGCACGACAAGTGAAATTACATTTATTTCCATGGGGGGGAGGGGGGCATTCCAATCAATGCGACTTTTAAAAAGGTCCCTGCACTACTTTGATGCGACTTCAATGCGACTTAGATTTCTTTAGACTTTAAAGTTGAGTTCCACCCACTTTTACAACTCTTCAGCATCCCTCACTAAACTGTGCACTGTAAACAAATTGGATATTTTTTTTTTTTTTTCTCAGCACCTACTGTATATCTGCTGTATTCATTTTTCACTTCCTCCTCCCTGGCCGCGGCCCATCGCATCATTTCCTGTTTGCAATGCCTTCTGGGAAGGGGCGGCAACTTCCTCTGACACTGCCGTTGCTATGGAAACCTGACCTGAAACCTATTACACTGCTTGTGCTGCACTGAGCATGTGCGAGATCTGCAAGGATGAGATCCAGGAAGAAATACAGTCTGGCTTCAGATGCCCACACTTAAGATGGCCACGGCCTGCTGTAAGTTTATAAAATAACAAACTACTGCTATAAACGAAACAAAACAGACCTTAGTTTACAGACTAACTTTACTAGAATACATTAAGGTTGTGTATTATAGGGGTATTTTTATTTAAAAAGTATCATTTCGGCCGGAACACCACTTTAATGTCGCCTTAAAGTCACAAGCAAGTCGTACTGCATAGTCGCACTGGAAATCGCACGACAATGGGATCATAGCAACGGGAACTGAGGCTAAATGCACGCCAATTTGCTGTGGTTTTTTTTTTTTTTTAAAGTCCTGCATGCTACATTTTGATACATGTTATTATTATTATACGGGATTTATATAGCGCCAACAGTTTACGTAGCGCTTTACAACTTGAGGGTAGACAGTACAAATACAATACACTTTGATACAGTAGGAATCAGAGGGCCCTGCTCCTTAGAGCTTACAATCTAAGAGATATGTTTTAACCACTTCAGCTCCGGAAGGTTTTACCCCCTTCCTGACCAGGCAATTTTTTGCTATACGGCACTGCGTTATTGTAACTGATAATTGTGCGGTCGTGCAACGCTGTACCCAAATAAAATTGGCGTCCTTTTTTTCCCACAAATCGAGCTTCATTTTTGGTGGTATTTGATCACCTCTGCGGTTTTTATTTTTTGCGCTATAAACAAAAAAAGAGCAACAATTTTGAAAAAGCACATTATTTTTTACATTTTGCTATAATAAATACCCCCCAAAAATATATAAATAAAAAAATTTTCCCTCAGTTTAGGCCGATACGTATTCTTCTATATATTTTTGGTAAAAAAAAAATCGCAATAAGCGTTTAAGTTATAGCGACGACATAACGACAATTTTGAAAGAAAAACAATATTTTTAGATTTCTGCTATAAAACACATCCAATAAAAAAAATGTAAAAAATCTAATTTCTTCATCAGTTTAGGCCAATATGTATTCTGCTACATATTTAAAAAAAAAAAAAAAAAATCCTGATAAGCGTATATTGATTGGTTTGCGCAAAAGTTATAGCGTCTACAAATTATGGGGTAGCTTTATGGACTTTTTATTTTTTCAATTGTTTTTTACTATTAATGGTTTCGAGTAGCGATTTTTAGCAGGACCTTCGACATTGCAGCGGACAAATCTGACACAGAGGGGTTGATTTACTAAAGGCAAAAAGACTGTGCACTTTGCAAAGTGCAGTTGCACACTGTAAGAGCAGTTGCTCCAGAGCTTAGTAAATAAGCAGAAGCTCTGCTGACTTTCAACAACCAATCATGCGCAAGCAAAAATGTATTTTTTTTATTTTCCTTGCATGTGATTGGGTATTCCTTGCAAAGTGAAGCTTTACTTCATTTACTAAGCTCTGGAGCAACTGCCCTTGCAGAGTGCACAGTCAAAACGTCCTTTGCTCACTGCAAAGCTACTGGCGATTTTATAACGTTATTTTAACGTCCAGTGTGCATGGAGCCTTAAACTTATAAATATTGCTGATTTCCTACTATACATATACCAAATACTAATATATAAATGACCCCAACAGTGAAGTTAGTAAACATTCATTACATAAAATTGCAATACGTGTGTCAAAGGAATATATCAACAGAATAAATATATATCTTCACAATTATTTGGACTTTGTGAAGATATATATACTGTTGATATATTCCTTTGACACACTCAATCTTCCGGGGCACCGCCCCATGGTGAGGTCTCCCGGAATTTGGGATGGGTACCTGTCAAAAACAGGTACCCGCTCCCCCCAGAAAGGTGCCAAATATGGCAGTGGAGGGGGTGGAGCTCCGCTTTAACAACCAGCTATTCTTCACACAGAATTTAAATTGGCTGATCAAATTTCGACTGATTCGAATTTCAATCGTTCTGAAAATTTGGAATTTATTAGAAAATTAAGAAACCTAGCGCGTTTTTCAGTTCTGCACAAGTCGCACTCATCCAAAGTCGCATCAAAATCGCATCTATATTATGCGGGTGTGACTTTCTTGCGACTTTTGAGGGTTTGCGCCGAGGTCTGTGGACCTCGAGCCGCAAGGAAGTCAGAACAAAGTAGCGCAGGAACTACTTTGAAGTCGCTGCGACTTAAAATCGCACAGATATGAACGGTACTCATAGGGAAACATGGGGTGTGACTTGTCATGCGACTTTGGGGTCCAGAGTCACACGACAAGTCGCACAAGTGTGAATGGAGCCTTTAGTCATACTTTAACCTCCTCATTATAATTTACCTTGAAATGTGCTGTAGGTCACTGAATGGAACTGCATTGTGTGTAATTGCTAGCTGCCCCCCCACTTCAGCTGATGTAATCTGAGAATGGTTCGATTTACTGATATAGTATCAAAGTTTTTATTCTTCTAAAAATTGCATTAAAAAAATCTGACTTATGAAAAAAAAAAACCCCAAAAAATTAGACAAAAGGACTTAGCCATTCCATTTCCATATTTATGACAAGCCTGCAGGCCGGCCATGCCTGTTCTCTAATCCGGCTGAGCGGAGAAAAGAATACGATCGGTATACAATGTCATGTCCATGAAGTGAGTGCTGAAGTACAGGTGACAGTCCTCAGCTACTTATAGAACGCTGTGAAACGCTCCGTCATCTTTACTGTCATACTGCTGAAAGGTGGGATCTCTTTACATACCACAGACGACTTCTATGAAAATACGGACCAGAAAGCTGATATCACACTAACACATTTTTTGGACATCTGGAAACATTTTTGAGATGGATGGACAATCTGTCCCTTTTCTCCGTATAAAAGAAAAGGGAACCTCAGAGCACAAGTGTACCTTATTTGCTCATCAAAGAAATCAGTGGGGAGACTATGTGAGAACATTAGATCCTTGACCATACTCAATGAGTGGTCTGCACACCTCTAAGCAGAACTCCAGAGTTCTGCTTAGAGGGCAAAAGCAACTCAAAGTTGTTCTATCGGGTTGAGGTCAGGACCAGTCAAGTTCCTCCACCCTAAACTCGCTCATCCATGTCTTTATGGACCTTGCTTTGTGCACTGGTCCAAATCATTTGGTGGAGGGGGGATTATGGTGTGGGGTTGGGCTTGGCCACTTAGCTCTCGTGAAGAGAACTCTTAAGGTGTCAGCATACCAAGACATTTTGGACAATTTCATGCTCCCAACTTTGTGGGAACAGTTTGGGGATGGCCCCTTCCTGTTCCAACATGACTGCGCACCAGTGCACAAAGCAAGGTCCATAAAAACACATATGAACGAGTTTGAGGCCGAAGAACTTGACTGGCCTGCACTGTCCTGACCTCAACCAGATAGAACCCCTTTGGGATGAATTAGGGTGGAGACTGTGAGCCAGGCCTTCTTATCCAACATCAGTGCCTGACCTCACAAATGCGCTTCTGGAAGAATGGTCAAACATTCCCATAGACACACTCCTAAACCTTGTGGACAGCCTTCCCAGAAGAGTTGAAGCTGTTATAGCTGCAAAGGGTGGGCCAACTCAATATTGAACCCTACGGACTAATGGCCCGTACACACAATCCAGAAATCGGACGACAGATCGTCCGACTTTTTTCGCTTACTAGTCGCAAGTAGAAATTGAATAGGTTACTAAAGTCACGAAAATTCTCGTACGACAGAAAAAAAAAACATTAGAAGTGATGTCATGTGTTATAATGTATTTGTATTGTATTTTCGGATAACAACTGTACCGACTAAACGAAAATCGTACGATCTGGTATCGTAAGAGGAACATTTTTGTGCTTGTTCCGATCGAATAATATCGGATGAATTGTCATGAACGGCTCTGGAAAGCTCTGTACTAACGATCCGATTATCGCACGATCGTGTCGAAAGCTGTATTTTTTTTCGGATGGTGTGTGCGGCCCATTAGACTGAGATGCCATTAAAGTTCATGTGCGTGTAAAGACAGGCATCCTAATGCTTTTGGTAATATAGGGGGGTTATTTACGAAAGGCAAATCCACTTTGCACTACAAGTGCACTTGGAAGTGCAGCCGCTGTAGATCCGAGGGGGACATGCAAGGACAAGGAAAATAAAAAACAGCATTTTAGCTTGCACATAATTGGATGATAAAATCAGCAGAGCTTCCCCTCATTTCAGATCTACCCCTCAGATTTACAGAGAGTGCACTTGTAGTACAAAGTGGATTTGCCTTTCGTGAATAACCCCCCCCCCCCCCCCCTAGTGTATATGCCAAGTGGATACGTTTTTAAATGCATCAAATTCACATAACATGTAAATGTGACCATCTTTCAATGGAGCCGGCTCACACATGTGCGGGGGTGGCCGCAGTGCGATTTTGAAAAAGGGTCCTGTGTGTTTTTTGGTCCAGTTCAAGTGCGAATTCAGGGAAAAATTAGGGCTGAATCCAGCCTTATGCCCTGTACACACGGTCGGACTTTTCGACAGGACTGGTCCAACGGACCAAATCCGGCGGACAATCCGACCGTGTGTGGGCTTCATCGGACCTTCAGCGGACTGTTTCTGTGGAAAATCTGACGGACTTTAGATTTGGAACATGTTTCGAATCTTTACGTCGGAACTCCACCGGACCCAGTTCCTATCGAGAAATCCGCTCGTCTGTATGCTAGTCCGACAGACGAAAACCGACGCTAGGGCAGCTATTGGCTACTGGCTATCAACTTCCTTATTTTAGTCCGGATGTACGTCATCATGTATGAATCTGTCTGACTTTGGTGTGATCGTGTGTAGGCAAGTCCGTTTGTTCGAAAGTCCGTCGGAAGTCCGTAAAAAGTCAGTCGAAAGTCCGTCGGAAAGACAGTCGGACCTTTGTTGCCAAAAAGAAGCCCGTGTGTACAGGGCATAAGAAAGTATTATTTTACTGAAAGGGTAGTTGATGCTTGGAATAAACTACCAGCAGAGGTAGTGAGAAAGTCAACAATAAATGGTTTAAAACATGCTTGGTACAAACACAGATCTATACTCAGACAAAAAAGTAAAAAAAAAAAAAACAAGAAAAAAAAAAATACAAAACATAAATTATAAAGCAAAAAACAAAAAATGGGCAGACTCAGTGGAGCACTTGGTCTTTTTTTCTGCCGTCACTTTTCTATGTTTCTATGATCAGTATCATTCAACTCACTTCCTCTGAGCCCAGTCCGCCCTGGACCTGCCCTTAATCTGTAATTTGAAATTGAAAGGGCATGCAGCACAGTGATAGGTTCATCTCTGTCACTCTGCTTTCCCCTCTTTTGCCGAGACCCGACAAATCATTACAGCCGCGATCCGTTTTAAATGACTTTTTTTCCTTTAGAAATGTCATTTTGTCAAATTAGCACTTTTGGTTTTTCATGTTAGTGTCCCATAGACTTTAACGGGTTCCGCAGCTTTCGAATTTGCAGCGAACACCGCATAATGTGCGTTGTTTGCCGAACGTCCGAACAATCAAAGTTCGGCCCGAACTTATGCTTGGGCCGAACCGTTCACCCATCCCTACTGTCCATCCATGGTCCATGTCACAGCTTCGTGATTGTCTATACAAGGTCCATGTCAGGGCTTCATGAATGGCCATCCAAGGTTTATGTCATAGCTTCATGATTGTTCATACAAGGTTCATGTCACAGCTTCATGATTGTCCATCCAAGGACCATGTCAGAGCTTCACGATTGTCTATCTAAGATCCGTGTCAGAGCCTAATGATTGTCCATCCATGGTCCATGTCACAACTTCATGACTGGCCATCCAAGGTCCATGTCACAACTTCATGACTGGCCATCCAAGGTCCATGTCACAACTTCATGACTGGCCATCCAAGGTCCATGTCACAGCTCCATGACTGTTCAGGGCTTCATGATTGTCCATCCAAGGTCCATGTCACAGCTTCATGATTGGCCATCCAAGGTCCATGTCACAGCTTCATGATTGGCCACCCAAGGTCCATGTCACAGCTTCATGATTGGCCATCCAAGGTCCATGTCACAGCTCCATGACTGTTCAGGGCTTCATGTTTGTCCATCCAAGGTCCATGTCACAGCTCCATGACTGGCCATCCAAGGTCCATGTCACAGCTCCATGACTGTTCAGGGCTTCATGTTTGTCCATCCAAGGTCCATGTCACAGCTTCATGATTGGCCATCCAAGGTCCATGTCACAGCTTCATGATTGGCCACCCAAGGTCCATGTCACAGCTTCATGATTGGCCATCCAAGGTCCATGTCACAGCTCGATGACTGTTCAGGGCTTCATGTTTGTCTTCCAAGGTCCATGTCACAGCTTCATAATTGTCCATACAAGGTCCATGTCAGGGCTTCATGACTGTCCATCCAAGGCATCCAGCTCTAAGACATGAGGGTTGGGGAGAGAGTACTTAGCCCTGCGTATATTTCAAGCAGTGCTGGGACAAGGCCAATTGGTGCCCAGGGCGAAGATGGCAAACTGCGCCCCCCCCCCCCCCCCACCCCCCGTTTTTAATAAAGAATCAATGTTGTTTCAAAACAAGAATATACTTAACAATACAAGTTCAATTAGGTTTAATGCGATAGAAACAGTTCACTCACACATTTTAATTATATGTATTTTTATACCATTGTAATTAACCCCCCCTCAGCCACCTCCGGCTAGCAACATGGGCGCTTTTAACCCTTTCTTGGGGATTCAAAGTTCCCTGCTAGCGGTCAAAAAGTACCACTTAAATAGTAGTAAAGCGCAGCTAAAACTGGCGACGCTTTACCACTAATGGACCCGCCACCCCATTTTAACCGCTTGCCGACCGCCTCACGCAGATATACTGCAGCAGAAGGGCTCGTACAGGCAAAACCACGTACCTGTACGTTGCCCTTTAAGAGGCGGCCAACGGGCGTGCGCGCCCGCGGCAAGCTCCATGAGTCAGGTCGCGGGTCCCGCGGACTCAATCGCCGTGGGGATACCCGCGATCGCCTCACGGGGAGGAAGAACGGGGAGATGCTGATGTAAACAGCATCTCCCCGTTCTGCCTAGTGACAGTGTCACTGATTACAGCTCCCTGTCTTCGGAGCAGAGATCAGGGACGTGTAACATGTAGCCACCCCCCCCCCACAGTTAGAAACACGCCCCTAGGACACACTTAACCCCTACACTGCCACCTAGCGGTTAACCCCCTCACTGCCAGTGTCATTTACACAGGAATCAGTGCATTTTTATAGCACTGATCGCTGTATAAATGACAATGGTCCCAAAAATGTGTCAAAAACGTCCGATGTGTCCGCCATAATGTCGCAGTCACAATAAAAATCGCTGATCGCCGCCATTTAAAAAAAAAAAAAATTATTAATAAAGATGCCATAAAACTATCCCCTATTTTGTAAACGCTATAACTTTTGCGCAAACCGAAATTGCGATTTTTTTTTTACCAAAAAATATGTAGAAGAATACGTATCGGCCTAAACTGAGGAAAAAAATTGTTTTTTTTATATATTTTTGGGGATATTTAATTTTGCAAAAAGTAAAAAATAATGCGTTTTTTTCAAAATTGTCGCTATATTTTTATTTATAGCGCAAAAAATAAAAACCGAAGAGGCGATCAAATACCACCAAAAGAAAGCTCTATTTGTGGGGAAAAAAAGGACGTCAATCTTGTTGGGGAGCCACGTCGCACGACCGCGCAATTGTCAGTTAAAGCGACGCAGTGCCGAATCGCAAAAAGTGCTCTGGTCAGGAAGGGGGTAAATTCTTCCGGGGCTGAAGTGGTTAAAAAAAAAACCTTACAAAAAAAAGTCAGTGGTGGCAGTGGACATTGCAAGGACCGCACACGGACCAGTGCCTGTGTGGGACACCCGTCATACAGCTATGCCAACCTGGACATCACATTACACCACACGCACAGCAAACTTCCACAGTCCACAAGGCAGCTCCCCTCTTCCAGCCAAAATCCATGCAGGAGAGTGCACACACTGTACACTTCCCCATCTGTTACAGGCTATAACGTACAGCAGAAATTAAAAAGCAGTGGTGGTCATTAACCTCCCCTCAGCCTCCTCCCCTCCCCCAATCAAGCCATTTATTAATGTTTGTTTAGCGCTTACTTTTACACAAGTTCGGACACTGTCTGCCACACACTGCAATCCAAATCTAGCTTCCTTCAGAATACAGCTAGACTCAAGCCAGCCAGGCAGCAGCTCCTCGACTCCTCCAGGTCACAGCGCGCCGGGTCCGACACAGCTCCCTGCGCTCCTCTGAGTCCTCCCACCTCTCCTTTCGGCCGTGAGTGACGTGACGTCACGCCGCTGGCAGGGACTATGGGACTCCTCCGTAGGGGGAGTAAACTGAAACAGTAAAGGAAACAGTGAAGCTGTGCTGAGGGAAGGGAGGATGCAGGAGCGCACAAATTCGGCACACACAACTTGTACAGTGCCGCTGGGCATAGGTTACTTGTTGTAATACACACTGGCGGGCAGCGGCCGTTGCAGAACTTCACCTGCAGGCTGCGCCCCCCCCTCCTATGGCAAATGGTAGCGCCCAGGGCACGTGCCCCTTCCGCCCCTGCCTTGTACCGGCCCTGATTTCAAGCCATGACTTGGAGTTTACACAGTGTTTCCTAACTTCACTTCCTTCATCCAAACAGAGTGGTATGAGAGTAACTGTAAGCTGAGTATGTGCAGGTGCATGGGCGAAGCACAGGTTCACTTTAAAGAAAACGTTTGAGAAACCTCTCCTTTTTTTTTGCTGTGGACAGATTTTGTAACTGAACAACGGTCAATTGATTTTGGTAAACTTTTCAGTAGATGAGTTGTACAAAGCCCAGTTACCTATAAATCAGACATCTGCACTCCTCGGCTCTCTTTACTTTAACAATTGTAAGCCTAAAAAGCATGCTAACGTAAAAGAATGGCCTTGCAAACCACAATGGTTTAAATATATAATACAGTACCCCCAGCTATGTGCAGAGTGTACAGCTGAGTGATTTCACTGACGTAGAAACCACAAGAGCAAAGGTTATGTGATTATTATAGTGAAAAGGACCATAAACAATAGGACAAACTCTATGCTGAAATGTGAAGATCCTGCCCGTGCATTATAACCGCATCTCAATAAAATAACTAACTCAACCAGAGGGGAGGTGGGAATTTAAGTTTAAATTTAGCTAAATTTAAATAGTAGGGATCCCTTACCTTGTTACTTATTGATCTGATGCAGAGGATTACGTGCTAAAAAAAAGCAAAAAATCACTGCAGACTGCAAGGGAGAGCCATTGTATAAAAATAGTATATTAATGAGATTGGCACATCACACGGGGCTGTGCACTATAAACTTGATACACTTTGGAATGGTATACCATTATAAATCTAATATATACCATGTTCAATCAATGAACTAATACCCTTATTGTCATTAAAGGAGAAGTATGGGGAAAAAAAATAAATAAAATTGGTGTGATGCTGCCGTTGTCCCTCGCCAGCTCTAAGCCTGAGAACTGAACAATCACATGACCACTAATGACTCGGTTCTCGGTCTTCTCGGAGAAGAGAGCAGTGATTATCAGTCACCGCTCTCTGCTCTGCCCCTCACTGGAGCAGCTGGCAGAAGAGGGGGTGGGCATAGCTGCCATCATCTCTCAGCCACGGGTGGAGAGCTGAAACGAGGCAGCTGGGTGGATCCGGACAATATGGCCGGGATCCTTCCAGAGCTTGGAGCTATCAGCTGACTTTAGCTCACTGTAGGCTGGTTCTGTGATCCAGAGGAGAGGTGTGGCCAAAAAAGCTTGGGCCGTACTTTACTTTTAAAGTTTCTATAGCCAAAACTTATATCCAAAAAATGTTTCGGATGGAGTTGGGAAGTGTTAGAACCCTTGTCCAGTTTACATTGCTGTCTGCATACCTCCAAACTTTCTGAGATGAGAAAGACGGGCACCTTTCAATACATGCCCCCAATTACGCACACCATGAAAGATGAATATGCCAAAAAAGGTAGCTTAAACCCATAAGTGACTTTTTTTTTTTACCACTGGTAAAAGGTTTGGTGTACAGATGGACTTGACTCCAGTCAAGAAACAGTCTCTCCAAATCGGAGACATTTGGGAGATATGCTGTCTGTGTTCCCACTGGAAAGATTTACCCTCTCCATTTGTCTTGGTGACTGTTAACAGACAAACATGAGGTGATAGGAAATCTGATACTTTACAGGTGTCACAAGCACAGTAGGTCCCGATGGAAAATCTTCAAATGGTCTTCTGGTGCCAACTGTCGAAGAAAGGATATTCCCAACTTTAGGGAGATTTCCCCTTACTTCCTGGTCTTCACTTGCCCACTTCCTATCTACAAGGCAAGAAGTGAAGAAAAATATCCCGAATGGGACCAGACAGGACATGAGCATTAACCCTTTCCTACACTATCCAAAACTAAGATAAACTTTAAAACAAATGTGCACATTTAGGAAAAGTAACAGGCTATCCCCCACCAGGGCACTATGTTTGCTCCCGACCAACCACACCACCAAAACCCTTTACCACCCTGTATAGGAGAAATGCAAAGATTCCTCCATCCACGTTAAACAGCTTGGATGGAGGAATCTCCCACTGCTAGCTAATGTATTGTGATAGCTGGCACCAGCGGCTGTAGATTACCCCAAGAGTGACTGCAGCAAATTGGCCTCAGTGATTGGCTGACGTTATTTCCATCTGGCTCCTTCGATTTCTTATTCATATTTTGTTCAGCCAGGTGGTGTTGGCAGGACCACTCATGGCTTAAAATTCTAGCCCTGTATGGCCAGCTTAGGTTCCGACACAATGTTAGGCCAAAGCTCACACAGGGATAAGGACCCTTTGCATCAATTGCTGCCCCAAAGAGGCTTATGCCGTGTACACACGGGCGGACTTTTCGACCGGACTGGTCCGACGGAATGTATCCGTCGGACAATCCGATCGTGTGTGGGCTTCATCAGACCTCCAGCGGACTTTTTCTGTCGAAAATCAGACGGACTTTAGATTTAGAAAATGTTTCAAATCTTTCCGACGGACTTGAGTCCGGTCGGAAAAATCAGTTTGTCTGTATGCAAGTCCGACGGACAAAAAAGGACGCAAGGACAGCTATTGGCTATGAACTTCCTTATTCTAGTCCGGTCGTATGTCATCATGTTCAAACATCCGGACTTTCGAACGGACTTTAGGACTTGTGTGCGCAAGTCCGGTCGTTCGCAAGTCCGTCGGACGTTTGATGCTGAAAAGTCCGCCCGTGTGTACACGGCATTACAATTTAATGGTTTTACCACCCTTGTACAGCACAGTTTCTATTCCCATTTATTTACACCAGTTAAACTAGACTACCCTTAGGGCATGCAAGTAAATAGAGAGTATCCAAACTCCATGCACATACTGTACTGTCCCTGATGGAACTCATGGGAGGACCCATACGCTACAACACAAAAGTTAAAGCTGCTTAGCTAAGTTCATGCTTCATAAATTTGCTACCAGCCATATACTATGTGCTCTTCAATCCGTTACAAGTAGAAACTTTTCTTATTGCCTTCTCATAGTTTCTGTCGTTGCTGTGTCCTTTGGCCCAGCCTTTTTAGTTATCTATTTAGTTATTTAGTTATCTGCAGTGAAAGTGCAGTTTTTTTTTATGTATTGTGACAGCTAGACAGACAGATACTGTAGATACATTTAAGGCTGATAAATCTAAACTGAAACTCAAAATTGATATTCTATGCCGAAACTCAAATTTTTATATAATTTTCTTGTGATTTTTTTCAGCCAGATTGAGCAGGTGTTTGGGACCATCTCTGGTCAGGACTACAGTCTCTTGATAATAATTTCATTCAATGCAACCTTCCACCAGCAGAGTTATATCTCTCTACATGTAATGCGTTCTGTGAACTACAAGAACAGAACTAGGACTAGGGAGGTCAATACTTTTTTAGTAAAGAGGGTGTACAATCAAACTGCAAATGGACTCTAATGTGTTGTGTATCCCTGGCCTTAGATGGCCCAGGCGGTTGTCTAGTTTATACCTGAAATAGAGTGGATGAGGAGCATTTTTAAAGCTTTTCTACCTCCTACAGCACCTGTTGAATAGTTTAATGGTGACCTGACAGCCCTGTGGGGTGGTTGCGTTGTTTTGCTTCACGGTGCGCTGTGGCAAAAATGATACCCTCTGTTGCATTCGGTGGGCAGCACCACCACCAAACCTAACCCATTCAAGTTCAGCACAGTATTACATACATAGTTACATAGTAGGTGAGGTTGAAAAAAGACACAAGTCCATCAAGTCCAACCTATGTGTGTGATTATGTGTCAGTATTACATTACATATCCCTGTATATTGCGGTCATTCAGGTGATTGTCTAATAGTTTCTTGAAGCTATCAATGCTCCCCGCTGAGACCACCACCTGTGGAAGGGAATTCCACATCCTTGCCGCTCTTACAGTAAAGAACCCTCTACGTAGTTTAAGGTTAAACCTCTTTTCTTCTAATTGTAATGAGTGGCCACGAGTCTTATTAAACTCTCTTCTGCGAAAAAGTTTTATCCCTATTGTGGGGTCACCGGTACAGTATTTGTAAATTGAAATCATATCCCCTCTCAAGCGTCTCTTCTCCAGAGAGAATAAGTTCAGTGCTTGCAACCTTTCCTCATAACTAAGATCCTCCAGACCCTTTATTAGCTTTGTTGCCCTTCTTTGTACTCGCTCCATTTCCACTACATCCCTCCTGAGGACTGGTGCCCAGAACTGGACAGCATACTCCAGGTGCGGCCGGACCAGAGTCTTGTAGAGCGGGAGAATTATCGTTTTATCTCTGCAGTTGATCCCCCTTTTAATGCATGCCAATATTCTGTTTGCTTTATTAGCAGCAGCTTGGCATTGCATGCCATTGCTGAGCCTATCATCTACTAGGACCTCCAGGTCCTTTTACATCCTAGATTCCCCCAGAGGTTCTCCCCCCAGTGTATAGATTGCATTCATATTTTTGCCACCCAAATGCATTATTTTACATTTTTCTACATTGAACCTCATTTGCCATGTAGTTGCCCACCCCATTAATTTGTTCAGGTCTTTTTGCAAGATTTCCACATCCTGCGGAGAAGTTATTGCCCTGCTTAGCTTAGTATCGTCTGCAAATACAGAGATTGAACTGTTTATCCCATCCTCCAGGTCGTTTATGAACAAATTAAATAGGATTGGTCCCAGCACAGAACCCTGGGGAACCCCACTACCCACCCCTGACCATTCCAAGTACTCCCCATTTATCACCACCCTCTGAACTCGCCCTTGTAGCCAGTTTTCAATCCATGTACTCACCCTATGGTCCATGCCAACACACCTTATTTTGTACAGTATTGCCATTCAAAAACCTGGTTCAGCTGTGAAAAAAGATTGCCTGTCATCAGTTCCCGTACCACTCAAAGAAAACCAACCTAATGCTTTTCTGAGACTGCCCCAAGTGTAAATGGGCCCTTAGACCAGGGGTGTCCAACCTGTGGCCCAAGACAGCTATGAATGCGGCCCAACACAAAATCCTGAACTTACCTAAAAATGTTGATTTTTTTTTGTTGAATTTTTTTATAAAAATGCTTTTACACTTAGGGATCACATGCAGCCGGATAGCAGTGTATCTTTACTGAGCTTTTATAAGTTTTATCCTCCCAAAGAAAAGTCTCCCACTCTTCACAGTCACGTCTTATTCACGTCATCAGTTTTCGGCAGCACCTATATTTTGAGCAACTATTTTCAAGGATGAAGCACATGGAGGGCAAAATTAGAACCAAAATATCTGAGGAGCGCCTTGAGAATTCTTTGAGAATTGCTCCTCCATGCATCCAACCAGATATTGATGTGTTCGTTTATCAAAAACCGCGTCAAATATCGCACTAGTTTTATGTTCCCTCTTTTACTTTTATAATAAAAAACATTACAAAAAAAAAGTTTTATTACTCAGGTTCATCATCTATATCTTTAACTTGTGATCTGCCCGACTTTTGCTGCTGATCAGCTATCCTTATTGTTAGTGTATTTTATGTGCGACCCAAGACAATTCCTCTTCTTCCAATGTGGCTCTAGAAGGTCATCTCACTACGCTTAGCCAAATCACTGGGTTGCTGGGACTCCGAATGAGGTGACAATTTACACACAAAGCGAGGGGTGCAATCATCACAGTGAAGGGTCCCCTTGTCCTTAGCCCTCTAACTGGAAAAAAGATGACCATAAAAATTAGGTCTATGCTTGACCCCCCCAGCCATTTATTCTTGGAGGAATTAGCAAACTGCTATGTTAGGTCTTTCTGGCCAATCACTGTTGTTTTAAGTACCCTCATTGTTTTGTGCACCATCTTACTGAAGCAAAACCAATCAAAACTTTTTGGGGATTTTGGGTTAGGGGTATAGAACCTCTGCCAAGGTCTTTGACCCTCTTGGAAAGATTTCCTCTCCCGTACTGTTGGGAAGAGGTGGGTTTGGAGCCTACCACTCCCATCATGCTGTCACAGGAACAGGAAGTGAGATGAAATTCTTCCAACAGGGTCTAGAACAGCAATAAAACAGAAGTCTCCAAAATTTTGGGACAGAGTGTTTTAGGGGTATAGAAACCCTTGTCAAGTTGTTTTAAGCACCCTCATTGTTTTGTGCACCATCTTACTGAAGCAAAACCAGTCAAAATTTATTGGGGTTTTTGGGTTAGGGGTATAGAACCTCTTCCAAGAGGGTCTTTGACCCTCTTGGAAAGATTTCCTCTCCTGTACTGTTGGGAAGTGGTAGGTTTAGAGCCTATTGCTCCCGTTATGCTGTCACAGAAACAGGAAATGAGATGATTTATTTATTTTTTTAACAGGGTCAAAGGCAGCAAAAAAACTGAAATCTATCTAATAGAAATAAACATGCACCATAAATCATATCTGTAAATGTATTAAAAGAAAGGGAAAAAAATCCACATGTAATGAAAGTGTTTCCACCAGACGGGGCTTGAATACCTGGCATGGTACCTTGTACATGGCATGTATGAGTGAGAGTCAAACTGGAAAGACTGAAAAGGATCAGCTGACGGCAGCCATCGCTGCCCTGTTTGGATTGTGACGACAGCACCTTTCATGACATATATGATAGATTAGCTTGCTGTCATGCTCTGTGCTTCCATCAGTCATACACAACCTCTAACTAGCATAGAAGAATTCTAGGCAGCGGCTTTCAGAAAACACAAGTGTTAGTTCACTAAATCTGCTTTTTACAAAGAAGGCTTCATCGTAAACCCTGTTTTCCATTGTTCCTCATCTGAAAATGTGCTATAGTCAACTGAACCAAAAGTAACAAAGCTATAATGGCAACCCTGGCACCAAACCCCACCCATCTATTCCACCACTGTCAAAAACCTGTTGCTTCTAGGAATAAGGGAGCACACATAGACTCCAATGCTGTGCTTCAGTGGCCAATCCCAAAGCTCAAGCACTGTCACATGGGGGATGAGTGGTGTGCTTAGTCCTATGCAAACAACAACTTTCAGAAAGTCAGGGATCTGCAGTGCTGGACTGGGGATTCGGGTTGTGCTATCAAAGCTGCAGGCCTCTTGAACCCATTGGGAAAGAGAGCCCTGACTGTTGGGGGCATAACCAGGGCGGAGTATGGTGACTAGGGGTCACGGTGGATTGGTGGGGGACGGAGTGGGGTTGGGCCTGAGCTCACTAAGGTGGTTGCCCCCAGGGGATTCTGGGCCTTTTGGTGAAGAAGATCGGTAAGAGCTGCCCACCCTCCCGCCCCTTTATATGGTTGGTACGTCACAGCTTGCTACGGTTTTTGGTGACCTTGCCAGCAAAACACGGCGGTAAGAGGTACGCCCTTCACGCTAATTGGGAGATAGACGGCAGTCCGGCACTTATGGTAAGGACAGGCCCCTCAGTTATCTCCCTTTCCACCAGTCGGAACTGAGTGCTCACAGTGCTACTGTGACTGGCACTGTGGAATGTTAAATGTATGTTTAAGTTGTTAAAGAGTTGAATTTAATAAAAGCTGTGGCCTTGCCCTTTCCAACATGAATGGTGGTAAGTGGTCTTTATTGGATGGGAAGAAGGGGTAAGGTCTAAGTTGGATGGATCATGGTGTGGACCTGGTTTTATTGCACCTCAGCAGTCATGAAGTAGACACCAGATGCCAGTTGTGCAATGACTTTATAACATTGTGGAATCTTTCTATAGTACTGGTTTACATTAAACTAAACCCGTAACTTTAGAAGAAACAATATGCTGCAAGGAAATGGTGCAGGAAATGTAGAGCCTGCCTTTACTGTTTTATAGTAAATCAGGCCAGACAATATTAGAATTTAGTTCAAGATTTTTAAATTTTGCTAATCAGTAGAGACATATCAATGTTTGCTTTCAACCATAGCGTTGAGTAAATTAGAGGAGCGGGATGGAGAATTTTCCTCAAACGAACAAACTTCTAATGCCCCGTACACACGGTCGGATTTTCCAATGGAAAATGTCCGATCGGAGCGTGTTGTCGGAAATTCCGACCGTGTGTGGGCTCCATCGGACATTTTCCATCGGATTTTCCGACACACAGAGTTGGAGAGCAGGAGATAAAATTTTACGACAACAAAATCCGTTGTCGGAAATTCCGATCGTGTGTACACAAATCCGACGGACAAAGTGCCACGCATGCTCAGAATAAATAAAGAGATGAAAGCTATTGGCCACTGCCCCGTTTATAGTCCCGACGTACGTGTTTTACGTCACCGCAATTAGAACGATCGGATTTTCCGACAACTTTGTGCGACCGTGTGTAGACAAAACAAGTTTGAGCCAACATCCGAAGGAAAAAATCCTAAGATTTTGTTCTCGGAATGTCCGAACAAAGTCCGACCGTGTGTACGCCCTATAACAGTGAATGTGGTTTTCGTTTAGAAAAGTCCACTCACTCCAAAATCAAATATTAAAATGAAAAGAAATTTTGAGGTACTTTTGAACGAGATTCGTCGCGTTATCAAATGTACTGAGGATTTTCATACAGGTGTTCCTACGGACATTCATTTAAAAATCTACTAGGGCATGGCCAGCTTTAGGAAGACATGGACATCATTTTGAAGGATGATGTTGGGCCCCACCTCCTCTATGAATTAATATGGTTGTAAAGGATTTTTATTTATTTTATAAATTAATTACATCTCTATATTTACCTGCTCCGTGCAATGGAATTGCACAAAGCGGCTCTGTACCTCTTCTTCTCGGGTCCCTCACCAGCGCTGCTGGCTCCTCCTCTCTGTCCAGTGCCCCCATGGGAACTGGACGTGTTCACTACCTAATGCAAGGTAAAAAATGTTTAGGCTTTAGAATCACCATAACCTTGCCTCCTATATTAACTTAACCAGCTTCAAGCCATTAGGGCTTGCCTCCTTTTTTATGGTAATGTGATGAGGTTAGGTTGAGTGAGCATTTGGTGTCATTTACATCAATGTTCTGGGTTGCCGAGTGACATTTATTAACAGGACCAAAGGTGGCCTTACATTTATAATTCAACAGACGTTCACCCATTTTATAACATATTATCTATTTGGACCAAATGTGTTAAAGGGAAGTATGAGACAACACTATCAGAGCCATCAACCTAATCACTAAGGCTAGGTCAGAAGTCATCCCTATGGTTCTACTATCTACAGACACAGGAAAAGTCTTTAATAGGGTTGATTGGGACTTTTTGGTTGGAACATTTGTTGACCTATTGTATATAGGCATTCTACCACTGACGTACACGTGGATCAAAGCTATCTACTGTACTCCCTTGGCTTCCATTAAGTTTAACAGTTGCTGTCTGCAATTTTTTACAATCCCAAAGTGTAGCACTCAGGGCTGCCTTCTCATCCCACCTCCCAATATTGTTCTTACAATGGAGCTGTTTCCCTTAAGAATCAGAAACAAAATCCCTTTGACCACTTTCCCTCTGTTCCTCTGACATTCCTATATTGCATACTCTGTACCTTTGCTTGTATGGCCAATGTACTGTGTTCTAGACATGTGCGGTTCGTTTCGCACGAATCGAAAATTCGTACAAAATTCCGAAAATTCGTACGAATTTCCAAAAATTCGTACATTCGGAAGCATCCGAAATACGAATTTCTATGCTTCCGAATTGTATACGAAATACAAAATTTCGTTGACGAATTTCAGATCCAAATTCCATTACAATGGAAACGTGACTGGTGTTTTGTTGACCAATCAGAGGTTTTCTTCTGCTGCTGAGTGAGGGTTGGGAAAATTACCTTTTTTAATATGGGAGTGGGAGACGGGTACTGGTAGTTGATGGGAGATTCAGAATCGGACAAAATAAGAATGTTCGTTAATATCCTTTTAGCACACACAGCAGGGGTACAGCCCCAGAGGAAGTCAGCACAGCACAGGGATGGTGGGAGCCCCTCATAATGGGCACAGCACAGGGATGGTGGGAGCCCCTCATAATGGGCACAGCACAGGGATGGTGGGAGCCCCTCATAATGGGCACAGCACAGGGATGGTGGGAGCCCCTCATAATGGGCACAGCACAGGGATGGTGGGAGCCCCTCATAATGAGCACAGCACAGGGATGGTGAGAGCCCCTCATAATGAGCACAGCACAGGGATGGTGAGAGCCCCTCATAATGAGCACAGCACAGGGATGGTGAGAGCCCCTCATAATGAGCACAGCAGGGGTACAAACCCAGGAGGAACTCAGCACAGCACAGGGATGGTGGGAGCCCCTCATAATGGGCACAGCAGGGGTACAAACCCAGGAGGAACTCAGCACAGGGATGGTGAGAGCCCCTCATAATGAGCACAGCAGGGGTACAAACCCAGGAGGAACTCAGCACAGCACAGGGATGGTGGGAGCCCCTCATAATGAGCACAGCACAGGGATGGTGGGAGCCCCTCATAATGAGCACAGCACAGGGATGGTGGGAGCCCCTCATAATGAGCACAGCACAGGGATGGTGAGAGCCCCTCATAATGAGCACAGCAGGGGTACAAACCCAGGAGGAACTCAGCACAGCACAGGGATGGTGGGAGCCCCTCATAATGGGCACAGCACAGGGATGGTGGGAGCCCCTCATAATGGGCACAGCAGGGGTACAAACCCAGGAGGAACTCAGCACAGGGATGGTGAGAGCCCCTCATAATGAGCACAGCAGGGGTACAAACCCAGGAGGAACTCAGCACAGCACAGGGATGGTGAGAGCCCCTCATAATGGGCACAGCACAGGGATGGTGGGAGCCCCTCATAATGAGCACAGCACAGGGATGGTGGGAGCCCCTCATAATGAGCACAGCAGGGGTACAAACCCAGGAGGAACTCAGCACAGCACAGGGATGGTGGGAGCCCCTCATAATGAGCACAGCAGGGGTACAGCCCCAGGAGGAAGTCAGCACAGCACAGGGATGGTGGGAGCCCCTCATAATGAGCATAATGAGTCGACGACTGCCATATAGAGAAAGGTATTTTTTGCTTTTTAAATTCATCATAACAAACGTTCGTAATTGTTACCAAAAGCTAACGAACCTAACGAAAATTCGTATTTTGTACGAATCCAAATTGAATTTCGGACGCGAATTACGAAATATGAATTAACGGCTAATACGAAACGAAACGAAACGAAACAAATTTATTGACGGCGCACATGTCTACTGTGTTCAGGATGGAGGAGTTTTGAGCCGCAATGTCCACTCTAGCTCTTTCACAGACTGACCTTAAATTAAAACTAAGTTTGGGTTCACACTATTGCGAACACAGACATCGCATGTGATTCGCACCGCATTGCTGTAAAGATCACATGCGATGTCTGTGCGATGCGCGAAGCGCCACCTCCCTGAAATTTGTTTTTGCAGGTTGGGATGTCTGTAACTGTAAACAGGAAGAGATGAGGAATCTCCCTGATAGGGGCACAGAGAGCACTAACAACTTGTTAGGGTTAGGATAATCCTTTAACTGACATTCCCAAAAACCAAGGAAACCTTCATAACTGGAATAGCGGAGTATAAAGTCTTTCGGGCCTAGTCTCCATCTTCACAGTATTATTTTATGCACTGAAATGAACTTGTGCTTTGCCTTGCTGTGTGGCCAGTTGGGGGTGAAGACTCCTGGTATGAGACATGGAGCTTACACAGTGCTAAGCTCCCTGGAGTGGCGGGGGAACAAAGGTAAAGTAAGCTGCTTGGGGGGGGCTGCCATTAAAGCTTTGAGGGGTGAGCTTTTGCCACAAGCTGCAAGTATGCTTAGCATACTTCAGATTATGGCACATACCTACTTCTTCCAGCGATGATGGGTACCAGGATTGGATCACCACCATGCCTACCAACTTTCTAAAATGGGAATGAAGGATGCCTATTAGCAAATGTATGTAGGCATAGGAAACACCCCCGTCACGCTCCCTTAAAGGAGAATTGTACAAAAAATGTTTAGTTAAACCCACAAGTGCTTTTGGCTTACCACTACTATTCCTTTATATTGGCTTTTGGAATTTACAAATGCAGCAATTTAGAAATTGGATGAAAGGTTTAGCACTGGGAAACACTTTTTGATATATAAATAGTGCATTTTATATACAACTATATAGACCAGACCAAAATGAGGGACTAATGAGGAGAAAAGAGGGTCAGCGGGACATTGTTCCAAATCAGGGACAGTCCCTGGAAATCAGGGCCAGTTGGGAGGTATGGTCACGGCTGTGCCTCCACTGATGATTCTTCTGGGTCCTATGGCATTGCTCTTGGGCCATTGGGCGACCCCTGATGATATAAGTCCTGCATAGGAATTGGTTCTGTTCTCATCATGCTGTGCTGTGTGGAAAAAAAAAAAGTCACCAGGAGCCAAGAAAATGTTTTTTTTGGCAATAGAGGCTTTGTATATCTCTTCTGCCAAAATTCTCCACCTCCTGGTGACTTTTTCTTAAAGTGAGTTTAGTTCCATTGTAAAGTGGATTTGTACTTTACCCATAGACATTAGATTTCTTCTGATCTGGCAGTTTTAGGCTGGAGATAAAGTGACAAAGATAAATCAGTGGAGCACCTGCAAACACCGCGCTGGCCAAGACTGACCAACCAATGAGAGGTTTTTGTTTAGGGAGACACTGAACAGCGTGGATCCCTGAAGGAAGGTGGATCGTGTCCTCTGCCCTCGAATGTCATTGGTCTGCTTTACATTACTGCAGCTCTATAAAGTGTATGTAAAGGGATTAGAATCTCTGCCAAGTTTTTATCGCTGTTTGAATCTTCATTTGTGAGATTTCCCCTCACTTCTTAAAGGGGTTGTAAAGGTTCCCGTTTTTTCACCTTAATGCCTCCTATGCATTAAGGTGAAAAAACTTCTGGCAGTGACCGGCCCCCCAGCCCCCCGTTTTACCCACCTGAGCCCTGGAATTCACTCGGCGGTGACACGCTGTCCCTCTCTCCATGAGGCTTTCGGCTCTTGATTGGATAGATTGATAGCAGCTCAGCCATTGGCTCCCGCTGCTGCCAATCAAATCCAATGACGCAGGCGCCGGGGGGCGGGGCCAAGTTCGGCATTCGTGTCTATGCTGAATACTGGACTCGGGAGCGCGCCCGCAAGGTAACCCCCAGACAGAGTGATTCTCCTAGGGGGTTATAATACGATGCCGGGAGGAGCTGATAGAGCCACCGGGGGACCCCAGAAGTGGAGAATCAGGGCCACTCTGTGCAAAACGGGCTGCACAGTGGAGGTAAGTATGACATGTTTGTTATTTAAAAAAAAAACAAAAAAAAAAACCAAAGCTTTACAATCACTTTAAGTTTAATGTACATGGGATTTTTACAAGCTCTCCTGAACAATGTAATTTGACAGATAGTAACCGACGTTTAATAATGACCGTTTTGCCGTGTTTACATGCCGCGTTTAGCAACGTTTACGTATAGAAGCGCTTTTTTTTGTTTTTTAAATAGTTAAAAATTAAAAACGCCTGTAAAGGAAATGCGGCTAAACGTGAGTTACCGCGTTTACAAGCTGTTACAGACGTTTGGCGTTTCAAATGCCTCTGAACATCCGGCTGAAGGCATTTTGTTGCTTTCCAAAAAATGCTTCTATAAACCCAACTGCATAGAAACGACTATAAAGAACTCTGTGTACATGGACTGATAAGATAACACAGAGGAGAGTTCAGAGGCAGCTGAAAAAAACGCCCAACTGCTCCTAAACGTTCGTTTACCAGCAGCCGTGTACATGAGGCCTTATTTGATTGGTCTCAGAAAATAAGACCTATAAAAAAGAAACAAGAAGAAATACACCAATGAAATTCATATATTGCTTTGTGCACTGGTGCTCAGTCATTTTGGAACAGGAAGGAGCCATCCCCAAACTGTTCCCACAAATTTGGGAGAATGAAATTGTCCAAAATGTCTTGGTATGCTGACACCTTAAGAGTTCCCTTCACTGAAGCTAAGGGGCCAAGCCCAACCCCTGAAAAACAACCCCACACCATAATCCCCCCTCCACCAAATGATTTGGACCAGTGCACAAAGCAAGGTCCATAAAGACATGGAAGAGCGAGTTTGGGGTGGAGGAACTTGACTGGCCTGCACAGAGTCCTGACCTCAACCCGATAGAACACCTTTGGGATGAATTAGAGCAGAGACTGCGAGACAGGCCTTCTCGTCCAACATCAGTGCCTGACCTCACAAATGCACTTCTGGAAGAATGGACAAACATTCCCATAGACACACTCCTAAACCTTGTGGAGAACCTTCCCAGAAGAGGTGAAGCTGTTATAGCTGCAAAGGGTGGGCCAACTCAATATTGAACCCTATGGACTAAGACTGGGATGCCATTAAAATTCATGTGTGTGTAAAGGCAGGCGTCCCAATACTTTTGACAATATAGTGTAGAAGCTTTTTTACCTGCCCAAATATTTGTATTTATATGCATCCTGTTCTGAGATCTACACATCTCTGCCAGACAGATGACACCACAAGTAAAGACTGTAGAAGGGATACAGTGGGGTCCTTTCTCCACCTCCAGCCTGCTGATTGGACAACAAAGAAGCATCAGGAGAATGATGAGGTAATCTTCCTGCTCACTCTGTTTTTTTCCTCCTATCAGCACATTCCTGGTCAGATCCCATTCTGAAAGCTGCTGTACATGGGGAGTATAAGAAGTTTATATCAATTCACACTACTTACACTAATTACATTTTAAAGAGGAAGTAAAGTTGTTGTTAAATCAAATGGCTGACAGGCAGGGTATTAATGACAGAAGGTCTCTTCTGCCATAAATACATCCTTCTGCCTGTCATGTTCACTGAGCCACACATTTACTGCCCCGATTGGCCCCCTGATCCATGCTGCGGTGATGTGACTCCCATGCGCATGCTATCAAGTGGCCAAAGGCTTATTGGGATTTTTTTTTTACCAAAAATATGTAGCAGAATACATATGGGCCTAAATTGATGAAGAAATTAAATTGTTTACATGTTTTATTGGATATGTTTTATAGCAGAAAGCAGGGTGGATATAAATCAATGATTTAAAAAAAAAAAAAAAAAAAAAAATTTTTTTTTTTTTTTTAATTTAAATCTGATTTTTTTTTTATTTAAACAGAATTTTTAGATTTTTATCAAATTTATTTTAATAAAATGCTTTTAGAGTAAAAAAGATAGTTTTCTATTTAAGATGCATGAATAATTTAGTTTATTCAGCATGAAATGGAGCTTAGTTATGTAGCATGAGGCTGTATATTCTGCAATATTTACATTTTTGGTAAACTCATTCAATGAATCCAAGTTCTGCAAGCTGAGATAACATGCACTGCATTGATGCATTCACAAAAATTTCACAGTAACCATGAGATAAACCAAAGTTCAGGAATATTCCTTTATCCCATTATCCCAAACTGTATGATTGGATCGGTTCTGATATCGCTGTTTTACTAACCTGACAGTTTATTATTCTAAATAGGAAACCTTCATTTTGTTTGCAATTATTAAGGCCCCTTTTACACTGGGGCGGTGGGGGCGTCGGCGGTAAAACAGCGCTATTTTTAGCGCCGCTTTACCATCGTATTAGCGGTGGTATTCGTCCGCTAGCGGTGCGGTTTTAACCCCCGCTGGTGGCCGAAAAAGGGTTAAAACTGCCCGCAAAGCGCCGCTACTACGGCGCTATGCCGGCTGTATAGCCGTGCTGCCCCATTGATTTCAATGGGCAGGAGCGGTGAAGGAGCAGTGAATACACCGCTCCTTCACCGCTCCAAAGATGCTGTTTGCAGGAGTTTTTTTTCTCTCCTGCCAGCGCACCGCTCCAGTGTGAAAGCCCTCGGGACTTTCACACTGGAGAAACAGTAGCGGCAGTTTTAGGTCAGTTTGCAGGCGGTATTTTTAGCGCAATATCGCCTGCAAACCGCCCCAGTGTGAAAGGGGCCTAAAGATTCTAACTACCAGAAAGAATGAGTCCTTACATTTAAAGAGCACCTGTCATTTCAGATCCATCATGGCAGCGCCCGTTATCGGGCATCCACTCACCTGCTGCTGCCACGTCCCTCACCTTGTTGTCAATGCCGCATCACCAGCCGTTCCATTAAAGTGAATGGGACTGTCGGAGAGTCAACAGCGGGTCAGAGGTGACAGTTGCTCTTTAAAAATTATGATTTAAAGCGTAGTTCCGCCGTTTTTTTTTTTTTTTAATACTGCAGCTGCTGACTTTTAAAATATGGATACTTACCTGTCCAGGGCGCCCGCGATGTCAGCACCCGAAGCCGATCTATCCCTCGGCTGTCGGGTGCTGCCGCCGCCGGCTTCACTTCTTGGTTCCCTACTGCGCATGAGCGACTCTCGCTGCATGATCCCACTGGTCCCTGCTGTTTTCTGGGACCCGTGTGTCTCCCAGAATACAGCGGGGGGGGGACGGGAAGAGGCGTAGATACCCATGGGTGGCTCGGGTATCTATGCCCGGAAGTGGGAGCAAAATAGCTGTATTAGACAGGTATTTGCTCCCCCCTGAAAGGTGCCAAATGTGACACCGTAGGGTGGGGGGGGGGGGGGGGAGGAACCGGAAAAGCGGAAGTTCCATCTTTGTGTGGAACTCCGCTTTAAATCAAGCCTTTTTACTAGTGATTTAAATCAAATCCACCCTGGCAGAAATTTCCAAAATTGTCAGGGTTTTTTATGTTTATAGCGCAAAAAATAAGAAACACAGAGGTGATCAAATACCACCAAAAGAAAGCTCTATTTGTGGGAAAAGAAGAACATACATTTTATTTGGGTACAGCGCCCCACGACCGCGCAATTATCAGGTAGCCACCCTGGCGGTATGATTATGTAAGATTTTTGCGTCTCAAAGCGGTACAATTATTTTGCATAGAAATTTGGCATTTTATATTGTAGGCCTCTAATTCTTAGCAATAACACACTTAAATCTGTCCAAACAAGAGTCTAGTAGATATCCCGGGTATGATAAAGTTTGAAACACAAAATCATAAATTATAATATAATAAATAACTATAAATAATTATAAAAAATAATAATATAATAATAATAAAATTAATTTCCCCACGATTCACTATCGCTCAATTCTGCAAGTGTTCTAATTTACTATCGCTGTTTTCTAGCTGGTCTAAAACCACTTTTGATGTAAAGGGACACTTTTTGGTTGCTATGGACAATCTCCAGTTTCCAGGCAGAAAGAACAATATATATAATATAAAACTGCATGCAGGGCATTGGACAAAGCACTGGGGACAAAAGGGATGTGAAATGATTTCATACAATAATGTAATCTGTAAGATTACAGTGTACTGTATGTGTTATGAATTTTCTATTTTTTGAATTTGCCACCGGCTCCGCCCCGTGCGTTGCGACGGAGCCCGCAGACACAGCGGGGGACATCGCAGGACCCTGGGGACAAGGTAAGTAACCTGCACCAGGATCCTGCAATGCAATCCCGAGTGTGGCTCGGGGTTACCGCTAATGGTACTGAAATTTAACCCCAAGCCACACGCGGGAAAACCACCAGGGAGGTAGTTAAAGTAGCGCAGTGCCACAAAAAAATGGCCTGGTCAGGAAAGAGGGTAAATCTTCTGGAGGTCAAGTGGGTAAAGAATAAGGATATTGTTTAGTGTCACTTTAATTCTTTTAGGAGTATTAAACTCAGATCATTCCCTGCATTGCTAGATATTCCAATCCTTCTCGCTGCACAATGAAGTCCTATTGAGCCAATATAAATTTCTTTTACAAAAAAAAAAAAAAAAAGTTAAGTATTAACAAAAGAGCCCCAAGAAGAGGGAGGGCAGATGAATGGGAAGAGACTGTAAACTAAGAGGGATTTAGCAATAAGAAAAATAAACATTGCGCAGACGTCCAGCACGCCACAAGACTGTAATATTAATAATCTGTTGTTCGCCATCCCTTAAGATCCTGCCGGGAATTCTATTACTATGGAAAAATATACACAATAAATGTCAGCAATATTTTATCTGCTTTATGTGCTGTTTAATGTCAAGTCTCTTCACCCCGCCGATTAACGGCTCGGTACGCCACGGGCCCCAATTATCTTATCCTGAGCCCTTTCCTTGTATATAGGCATTTTATATACATTTTCTACCAATCAAACCTACAGCCGAGTATTGACCTTTTGCTGGAGCATTAAAAAGCTCAGCCGTCCTCACCCACAACAAGCGGCTTCACTGACACTGTAATCATACGAATTTTCTCCTTCCTCGTTTAGCTGACGCAATGTTTTTCGATTCTACACCAATTTTTTTTTTAATTTTTTTTATTAAATAACAACAGTTACTTCTAAATTTAAGAAGGCGATGTAAAACTCTCCTCCAAAAATCACTAATTAAACCTGAGCGCTGGGAATGGTCATATGTGCCGGACCACCACCGGACTGCTAATGAGGCCAAACTTCAGCAGTCACTGCGTGTAATTAGTTAATCATTTTCAACGCTTCCAGGGCATTTTAAAATAGTTTTCCAGCCTGAACGCCGAGGACACCTCCTTCGATTGTGAGAGAAAACATTGGAAGGCGAGGAGCAGAGAAAAAAGAAAGAACGAGTACAGAATACTGTACACATAATAATCATATATATAATCATATACAACATAATAATAATTCTACAACCGAAAAAACCTCATATGTCCAACCTTACATCCTAAATGAATTTATTATTATATATGTAAGTTGAAATTACTAAATTATATAATTATGAAGACTGTGATCATCATTATAATGATTATATTATATTATTTATTTTAATAATAACAATCATGGTTCTATATTTCAAATATTTGGCCTTTGTACACAGTATATGAATAATGAAAATATATCATAGAGATAAATAGAAATATAGATAGATAGATAGATAGATAGATAGATAGATAGATAGATAGATAGATAGATAACCTGGTGTATAGGAATATTACATCAGTTGAGCTCAATTTCTTCCCTCGGGGGTAATTTTCAGTATAATTAATGTTTTCTTATATAAGTTACTTAATTAACTGTTCTAAAAGATCAGTGTTGGGTACCACTGTACTAGATAGATAGATAGATAGATAGATAGATAGATAGATAGTTAACAAAGGGCAAATCTTTTTTTAGTTTTGGATAGAGTGAAGAGGGATTAGAACACCTATCAGGTTTTTATTGCTGTCTGTGCCCCTGTTAGGGAGAGCAACCCTCTCTATTTGTCCTGTTGACTGTTATCCCTGAAAGTGAAAGTGAAAGTAAAAGAAAATCCCAAATTTTGGGTTGTCACCAGAACAGGGATAGAGGGAAAATCTTCCACTGTGGACACTAGTTATGGTGACAACCAGGGATTCTCTCTTAGATTGTAAGCTCTAAGGAGCAGGGCCCCCTGATTCCTACTGTATCAAATTGTATTGTATTTGTACTGTCTACCCTCAAGTTGTAAAGCGCTACGTAAACTGTTGGCGCTATATAAATACTGTATTATAATAATAATAATAATAATTCTCTCACTTTGGAGGGATTTCCTTCCACTTCCTGTTTTGGCTATGGGATAGGAGATGAAGGGAAATCTCCCCAGTGGGACACAGATGGCAAAAAACTCCTTTACTCTATCCAATATGTTAAAAAAAAACAAAAAAAACTTTTGTCTTAGAAGATATGTCTTTTGTATAATTTATGTTTTTTTTTAGACAGACAGGTAATTCACAAGTATGTTCTACAAATATAACACAGACAGATAGATAGATAGATAGATAGATAGATAGATAGATAGATAGATAGATAGATAGATAGATAGATAGATAGATAGATAGATAGATAGATAGATAGATAGATAGATAGTGCATGGCCGGATTCACAGAGTTTACTTATCAATGTGCCCCTCCCTGGTATTGGACAAAATTTGCATTGTTGGGGCTCGTTCACACAATTATGTGGGTAATATTGTGTATTATAAATGTGTTATAGATGCACATTACTACAATGTATAGTAATACACTGTACACACAGTTCCCAACTGTCCCTGATTTCAAGGGACTGTCCCTGATTTGGAACAAAGTCCCTCTGTCCCTCTTTCCTCCTCTTTTGTCCCTCATTTTGGTCTGATCTATATAGTTGTATATAAAATGCACTATTTATCTTTCAAAAAGTGTTTCCCAGTGCTAAACCTTTCATCCAATTTCTAAATTGCTACATTTGTAAATTTCAAAACTCAGTATAAAGGAATAATAGTGGGATAAAAAGAGGCGTATAATTCTCCATTAGGTGGGGGCGTGTCCTATGCTTACATACTTTTGCTAATAGGTGTCCCTCCTTCCCATCTCAAAAAGTTGGGAGGTGTGACTGTAGATGTGGGTTGCAGTACATTGCAATGTAAAGTTAATTGCACAACAACACATCTACAGTGTACTGAAACACACTTGCGATAAAAGACAACACACAGATGAGAATGCTCGGGGCGATTCATTGCTGTTCACGAAAAAAGGAAATTTTCGTTGGCACATTAACAGCACATTTATTTCAAAGAGACTGCCTAATGCAACGTGCCTCAATGCACAAAGATGCAGCGCACTACATTACAGTGTGAACAGGCCCTTAGGAGGCCATGAAGATCAGAGTTCATCATCAATGTAGAAATAGAGAGAGCGAAGGTGAAAGGCAGAAAAGAAAGAAAGAAAGAAAGAGAGAGAGAGAGAGAGAGAGAGAGAGAGAGAGAGAGAGAGAGAGAGAGAAAGAAAGAGAGAGAGAGAGAGAGAGAGAGAGAGAGAGAGAGAGAGAGAGAGAGAGAGAGAGAGAGAGAGAAAGAAAGAAAGAAAGAAAGAAAGAGGGAGAGAGAGAGAGATAAAAAGAAAGAAAATAGAGAGAGAGAGAAGGCTGAAAAGAAAGAGAGAGAAAAAGAGAGAAAAAAATTGAGAAAGAAACGAAAGTGAGAGAGAAAGAAAAGAAAGAGAGAGAAAAAGAAAGAGAGAGAAAAAGAAAGAGAGAGAAAAAGAGAGAACAAGAAAGAGAGAGAGAAAAAGAGAGACAGAGATAGATAGATAGATAGATAGATAGATAGATAGATAGATAGATAGATAGATAGATAGATAGATAGATAGATAGATAGAAAACATAAGGATAGAGGAAGGGGAAAAGAAAGAGAGAGTCAGAAGGAAAGAGAGACCAAAAGAGGAAGAAAGAAAGGCAAAGAAGAAAGAGAGAGAAAACGACAGAAAAAGAGAGAAAAAAAAGAAAGAGAGATAGAAAGAAAGATAGAAAGAGGCAGAAAAAAGAGAACTGTCACGTGTATTGCAAAGTTAGCTATACATGTTTATGTTCTAATACCACTATGATAATTATTACTATTATTATATTTATTATTATTGAATCAAAGTTTTTTTTATCAGTTTGTTTCCTCTTTGGAAAAATGTTTATGAAAAGGTCGTCTGAAAATATAAATATTAATTATTCCCCAATAAATAATAAATAAAAACATGACCCATTGATATGAACTATGGGCTCTTTTTGAGCAGTGTGGCATATTCTCACCATGACATTAACACTCACATTGTGGGTCGTAACAAATTGTAAACAATTCTAAATGTAGCCTCACCCCGGAATGTTTCCAGTGACCCAATATTATGGGTGAATCTCAATTTTAGCTCCATGAAATGTATATTAGAGATCACATTACTCTATCAGCAATACATAACAGACAGGCTTCACTGGCAATTGAGTAAAGCTCCCTGCGGATAGACCAGTGACCTACACCAGCAAAGTTTGGAACAGATCTGATAGCGATCGGATTGGGTTACACCAGAGACAGCAGATTTCCAGCTGCAGATTTGCAGTTTTCATGCACTGTTTTATATCATTTTTTTTTTCAAAAAAGATTATTGTAGAAAATAAACATCAGCCCTTTTAATGGGATATTACACTTACACTGGGGGGGGGGGGGGGGGGGGGTGTGCCTGGCTGTTGCAGAACCACAAATCCCAGCGTTTTACAGCAAAGCATGCTGGGAATCGCTTTTGCACAGATGATAAAATGAAAATGAATGTAAAGGCCCATTCAACTGTAAACCAATATCTAGGAATGATCCCGTTTTTTTAAATAATTGTACAGGATAGGGGTGGACTGAAACTAATTTGGTGACTAGAGGATTGTTATATCTAAAAGGACATTGTTAAAAAATGCCAAGATTATTGGATGGAAGATATCTGTTTTTTCCAAATGGCCAATTGTTTCACAGAAGATTACAATTATACCTAATATTACATTATGATAAAATAATAATAATAATAATAATAATAATTATAATTATAATAATAATAGACTATCATTTTGCCATTACATATTATGCACAATGTAATATTTAACACAAAATAACAGTCTACAGAAAATGTCCCATCTATTACCACTAGGGGTCAGGGTTGTGCAACCCACAGCCCCACAAATGATGGGGAACTACAAGTCCCAGCATGCTGGGTCATCCAAAGGCTGAAAGGGCATGCTGAGTACTGAAGTTCTCCAATAGCCAAAGGGCAGTCACCTCATGCTTCTCTTAGATACTTTATAATAAGATGTCGTTTTTAAACAATAAAAACTTTCAGTTGAAGCTCGCTCCACACAATGATCCCACAATTTCCCCCTCCAACAGTGCCAGCAAGTCCCTACATGTCACCCCCCAGAGTCATCCTAATCAGCAGAGATTTCACTTTTCCCATCTGGATTAACCTGGTTGTGTCTCTCAGCCATTACCAAACAGACATATTATATGAATGAAACTTCAACAAGAGGGAATGATGGAGCCCCACAGGAAGAGAGAAGAGGAATGCCACGCCGCGTATAATCGCCTGCAGCTATTTTACTGGATAGATAGATAGATAGATAGATAGATAGATAGATAGATAGATAGATAGATAGATAGATAGATAGATAGATAGATAGATAGATAGATAGATAGATAGATAGATAGATAGATCAGATAGAGTGGTGTTAACAGAAGAGACTCATTAAGTGGTGGATGAGTGTTCCAGTAGCAGTGATTGGTCCAGCAGCACAGAAAAGGCTCAGGTGGAGGGATAAAAGTTAGAAGAATCAGGTGGAGGGGTGTAAGGTAGTAGGCACAGGTGGAGGGATAGAAGGTAGAAGGCTCAAGTGGAGGGATAGAAGGTAGAAGGCTCAGGTGAAGGGATGGAAGGTAGAAGGCTTAGGTGGAGGGATGGAAGGTAGAAGGCTTAGGTGGAGGGATGGAAGGTAGAAGGCTCAGGTGGAGGGATGGAAGGTAGAAGGCTCAGGTGGAGGGATGAAAGGTAGAAGGCTCAGGTGAAGGGATGGAAGGTAGAAGGCTTAGGTGGAGGGATGAAAGGTAGAAGGATCCGGTGGAGGGATGGAAGGTAGTAGGCTCAGGTGGAGGGATAGAAGGTAGAAGGCTCAAGTGGAGGGATAGAAGGTAGAAGGCTCAGGTGGAGGGATGGAAGGTAGAAGGCTTAGGTGGAGGGATGGAAGGTAGAAGGCTCAAGTGGAGGGATAGAAGGTAGAAGGCTCAGGTGGAGGGATAGAAGGTAGAAGGCTCAGGTGAAGGGATGGAAGGTAGAAGGATCAGGTGGAGGGATAGAAGGTAGAAGGATCAGGTGGAAGGATAGAAGGTAGAAGGCTCAGGTGAAGGGATGGAAGGTAGAAGGATCAGGTGGAGGGATAGAAGGTAGAAGGATCAGGTGGAAGGATAGAAAGTAGAAGGCTCAGGTGGAGGGATAGAAGGTAGAAGGATCAGGTGGAGGGGTGGAAGGTAGAAGGCTCAGGTGGAGAGATGAAAGGTAGAAGGCTCAGGTGAAGGGATGGAAGGTAGAAGGCTTAGGTGGAGGGATGGAAGGTAGAAGGCTTAGGTGGAGGGATGAAAGGTAGAAGGATCAGGTGGAGGGATGGAAGGTAGTAGGCTCAGGTGAAGGGATGGAAGGTAGAAGGCTCAGGTGGAGGGATAGAAGGTAGAAGGCTCAAGTGGAGGGATAGAAGGTAGAAGGATCAGGTGAAGGGATGGAAGGTAGAAGGATCAGGTGGAGGGATAGAAGGTAGAAGGATCAGGTGGAAGGGTAGAAGGTAGAAGGCTCAGGTGGAGGGATAGAAGGGAGGGGTGTAAGGTAGAAGGCTCAGGTGGAGGGATGAAAGGTAGAAGGATCAGGTGGAGGGATGGAAGGTAGAAGGCTCAGGTGGAGGGATAGAAGGTAGAATGCTCAGGTGGAGGGATGGAAGGTAGAAGGATCAGGTGGAGGGATAGAAGGTAGAAGGATCAGGTGGAAGGATAGAAAGTAGAAGGCTCAGGTGGAGGGATAGAAGGTAGAAGGCTCAGGTGAAGGGATGGAAGGTAGAAGGCTTAGGTGGAGGGATGGAAGGTAGAAGGCTTAGGTGGAGGGATGGAAGGTAGAAGGCTTAGGTGGAGGGATGAAAGGTAGAAGGATCAGGTGGAGGGATGGAAGGTAGTAGGCTCAGGTGAAGGGATGGAAGGTAGAAGGCTCAGGTGGAGGGATAGAAGGTAGAAGGCTCAAGTGGAGGGATAGAAGGTAGAAGGATCAGGTGAAGGGATGGAAGGTAGAAGGATCAGGTGGAGGGATAGAAGGTAGAAGGATCAGGTGGAAGGGTAGAAGGTAGAAGGCTCAGGTGGAGGGATAGAAGGGAGGGGTGTAAGGTAGAAGGCTCAGGTGGAGGGATGAAAGGTAGAAGGATCAGGTGGAGGGATGGAAGGTAGAAGGCTCAGGTGGAGGGATAGAAGGTAGAAGGCTCAGGTGGAGGGATGGAAGGTAGAAGGCTCAGGTAGAGGGATGGAAGGTAGAAGGCTCAGGTGAAGGGATGGTGGAGTGATGGAAGGTAGAAGGCTCAGGTGGAGTGATGGAAGGTAGAAGGCTCAGGTAGAGGGATGGAAGGTAGAAGGCTCAGGTGAAGGGGTGGAAGGTAGAAGGCTCAGGTGGAGTGATGGAAGGTAGAAGGCTCAGGTGGAGTGATGGAAGGTAGAAGGATCAGGTGGAAGGATGGAAGGTAGAAGGATCAGGTGGAGGGATGAAAGGTAGAAGGCTCAGGTGGAGGGATGGAAGGTAGAAGGCTCAGGTGGAGTGATGGAAGGTAGAAGGCTCAGGTGGAGTGATGGAAGGTAGAAGGCTCAGGTGGAGGGATGAAAGGTAGAAGGATCAGGTGGAGGGATGGAAGGTAGAAGGATCAGGTGGAGGGATAGAAGGTAGAAGGCTCAAGTGGAGTGATGGAAGGTAGAAGGCTCAGGTGGAGTGATGGAAGGTAGAAGGCTCAGGTGGAGGGATGGAAGGTAGAAGGATCAGGTGGAGTGATGGAAGGTAGAAGGCTCAGGTGGAGTGATGGAAGGTAGAAGGCTCAGGTGGAGTGATGGAAGGTAGAAGGCTCAGGTGGAGGGATGGAAGGTAGAAGGATCAGGTGGAGTGATGGAAGGTAGAAGGATCAGGTGGAGGGATGGAAGGTAGAAGGCTCAGGTGGAGGGATGGAAGGTAGAAGGCTCAGGTGGAGTGATGGAAGGTAGAAGGCTCAGGTGGAGTGATGGAAGGTAGAAGGCTCAGGTGGAGTGATGGAAGGTAGAAGGCTCAGGTGGAGTGATGGAAGGTAGAAGGCTCAGGTGGAGTGATGGAAGGTAGAAGGCTCAGGTGGAGTGATGGAAGGTAGAAGGCTCATGTGGAAGGATGGAAGGTAGAAGGCTCAGGTGGAGTGATGGAAGGTAGAAGGATCAGGTGGAGGAATGGAAGGTGGTAGAGGGGGAGGGGGAGGGGCATGCTGGAATCACACACCTGTTCTCAGACTCTCACACATAGTGTAGGAGGACGGGGACGGTGGAATGTCCCATCAGCATGTTCCGTGTAGGAAATTGGGATTAATTGTAAGCAGAGCCGGGCAGTGTCCTGGGCGGATCTCTTTCCAGGGCCATGGACTCATCTTACCACACTTCTACAGAAATAATCTCAGCACGCTTCCAGTTTCCTCATACTTCACATTGTACAGCTCAGGCCGGGAGAGCTCAGCCCAATAACAGCAACACAGGGGCAGCTCCAATGGCCTCGCAGTAACCGAGACCCAGACTCTTCCCGGGGGCCACAGCTCGGGGTCACAATCTGGTTATAGGGGCGCTCTTTTATCCACAATCCCTTGCTAATGCAATGACAAGATCTGCCGGGTATTTGCTCTTTCCCAGAGTCTCACTCCTGCTGTGGAATTCTCCGTATTAACAGGGGTGGTGTAGAAGAGACCCAAAGGTCTGTCTAATGGAGGCCATACAAGCTTCAATTTTACTGTCCAATCAATGTGCAATTTCATCAAAACCATCAAATCAGCGAGCAATCAAATTCAATCAATTTAGACCGGATTCAATCAAACTGAGTCGATCGGCCAGGGCAGAGAACAATCACACTGCATCGATCGACAGCACGAATCTGATTTTATTTTGATCAGATTATGAGATGTGATCAATAACTTACAATCGTATCTTCCAATTATTGATCAAAATCCACTTCCCCCCGATGTGTCATATCGATCAAACTGGTTCTTGACTATAATTGGATCGGGAGAGATTGATCAGAAAAGATATTGCTCCTTTATTGAAACATATATCTGATCACATAGACTTGTGTACTACATAGTGGATAGGAGATCTAAAGGAGCTTGTACAGTCAGACTGTATAGTGTATGGTCACTATATATAAAGCAGATTGTACAATCAATGTAACCAATCATTAGATGTGGTGGCTGCATTTGTTTTCTTTTTTTTAGGCTTTTTCCCATCTGTTTTCACCTGGTGATCTGGCCACTTACACCCCTCCTGTATTAGAGCGCCCCTCACTCTGGATGAAGGATCACAGGAGGCACAGCACATTGCAGCATTGTCAGGCTGGGGGGGGGGGGGTGTTAGATGTACAAGCAGATTTAGATATTCCTTTTGGGCTAAATAAATAAAAGCTGATCATTGTAAGCACACCTGCTAGTGGTAAATGGTTTGTCTCATCTCTGTGTCCGATCCATTCTGCAGGAGAGCTTGTGCTTGTGAAAAACAGCAGACTTGCTGGCTGGATTACCAAAGTGAAGATAAAGGAAAGAAAGCCTAAAAAAAGAAGACTAATGCAGCCATCATATCTAAGATTCAGTAAGCTGCAATATAATAAATGTTTGCTTTTGGGTTTATTACAGCTTTCAGCCCCCCCCCCATCTTTGTACCCCCAGCAGACCCCCTTATCACCAGAGTGGGGACGATATACTCAGCCAATAGACGCAGCAATCTAAAATCCAATGCTTAGAACATTATATGCCAATCCTTTGTAATGTCACACATGCAATTCTTTACATTCATTTTTCAGCTTAAGTGACGCTCCTAAACCGGCTACAGATGGACGGATCGAATCCGCGATTCTAGATTGCCGCATACTCGTGACACAGAAGAGACGATTTACTAAAACTTGAAAGTGCAAAATCTGGTGCAGCTCTGCATGGTAGCCAATCAGCTTCTAACGTCAGATTGTTCAATTAACCACTTCAGCCCCGGAAGATTTTCCCCCTTAATGACCAGAGCATTTTTTTGCGATGCGGCACTGCGTGGCTTTAACTGACAATTGCGCGGTCGTGCGACGTTGCACCCAAACAAAATTTATGTCCTTTTTTTCCCCACAAATAGAGCTTTCTTTTGATGGTATTTGGTCACCTCTGCGGTTTTTTAATTTTTGCGCTATAAACAAAAAAAGAGCGAAAATTTTGAAAAAAAAAACCCAATATTTTTTACTTTTTGCTATAATAAATATCCACAAAAAAAAAAATTCTTCATCAGTTTAGGCCAATGTGAATTCTTCTACATATTTTTGGTAAAAGAAAAAAAAAATTGCAATAAGCGAATATTGATTGGCTTGCGCAAATGTTACCGCGTCTACAAAATAGGATATAGATTTATGGCATTTTTATTATAATTTTTTTTTTGTCTTACTAGTAATGGGGGGAATCAGCGATTTTTAGCAGGACTGCGACATTGCGGCGGACAGATCGGACACTTTTTTGGGACCAGTGACATTTATACAGCGATCAGTGCTATAAAAATGCACTGATTACTGTATAAATGACACTGGTGGGGAAAGGGGTTAACACTAGGGGGCGATCAAGGGGTTAAGTGTGTCCTAGGGAGGTGCTTTCTAACTGTGGGGGGAGGGGACTGACTGGAGGAGGAGACAGATCGCTGTTCCTGATCACTGGGAACAGACGATCATTCTCTACTCTCCTGTCAGAACGGGGATCTGTTTGTTCACATCGACAGATCCCCGTTCTGGCTCTCTGTGGAGCGATCGTAAGTGGCCGGCGGACATCGCGCCCATGCAGCAGGCACGCGTGCGTGCGCCTGCTATAGCTGTTAAAGGGACCGACGTACAGCTACGGCGATTTGCATGAACGAGCCGACCTGCCGCAGTTTAATGATGGCGGCTGGTCGGCAAGCGGTTAAGCTTTGACAATAAAACTTGGAAGCTGATTGGTTTCTATGCAGATCTGCACCAGATTTTGCACTTTCCAGTTTTTAGTACATCAACCCACAGAGTGTTCCATTGGGGAGATTTCCCTTCACTTCCTGTCTTGTAGACCCCAATCCCTCAAAAAGCCAAAGGAAACCCATTCTATGTTCACAGAAACAGAAAGTGTTCCTATTGGAAGAACTATTGAGCACGTGACGCATGCGCTCTGAAGTGCAGCGTGAACATGTGCTGCGTTTCATTGTTAAAGCATAATGCAATGCATGCTTTTTTTTCCCCATCTTTTTTTTTTTTTTTTACTTCTATGTAACTTTATGCCTTGCAACTTGATGCAATGGAAAGCACTGTGCAAAAAAGAAAAAAAAAGCAGCGCGTCCTTTTTGGGTTTTTTTGCCCTAAAAAAACAGAAAGGACACGCTGTTTTTTTGTTTTTTTTTGCACAGTGCATTTCAAGTTGCAATGCATAAAGTTACATAGAAATAAAAAAAGAAAAAAAAAAGTTCACACCACATGCAGTCCAGTGCGTTCTTGTTCTGCATCAGAAACGCATGGTAAGTAGACATGTGCAGAACGAACAAAATTTTTCGTTTTGTTTTGTTTTGATTCGTTATTTACATAAATTTGTTTAGTTAAATTTGTTTCATTCATTTTTGGAATTCGTTATGCTTATTCGTTTTCGAATCGATTCAAAATTTTCAAATTAGGATTCGGATCGATTCGAACACTTTTCGAATTGATCGATTTCGAATAGTTTTCGAATTGGAAAAACTTGCGAATTTGAACATTTTCTAATTCAAATAATTTTCCAATTTCCAAAGAGATTAAAATAGAATAGAAAATAAAGGAATAGAACAGAAAAAAAAATATATTTTCTATTCTTTTTTATTCTCTTTGGAAATTGGAAAACTTTTCGAATTCAAATTTGAAAAGTATTCGAAAAGTATTCGAAAACGATTCTCACTCAAATTTCATCCAATTTTTTTTTCCGTTATTTCGGATTCGTTTAAATTCCTTACTACAGTAATAACTCGGACTGCGAGTAACGCGGTTTACAAGCCTTTCACAATACGAGCTGTTATTTTTAAAAAATCCTGACTCAGTTTGCGAGCGTTGTCTCACAAAACAAGCAGGATTCAAGTCTCTGGGGTGTGCAGTACCGCATTTGGCCAGTGGTGCAGGGGGGCGCTGGTGACACTCGGAGCCGTTCGGAGCCACTCGGAAACACTCCGTTCTCTCTGAATGCATCTGAGCCACTCAGAGTGCTCTCCGAGTGTTTCCAAATGTCTCCGGCGCCCCCCCCCCCCCACCTCTGCTTACATGGGGTACTGCATACACTAGCAGTGCCACTGGAACGGATTATCTGAGTTTCCATTATCTCCTATGGGAAAACTCGCTTTGATATACGAGTGCTTTAGATTACAAGCATTCTTCTGGAACAAATTATTCTTGTAATCCAAGGTACCACTGTATTCTAATTGGGAAACTCGGATACATTCGTCTGAATTTGAATTGGGAACAAAACGAACCGCACATGTCTAATGGAAAGTAGGTTTTATGGTTTACAATGGCAGGGTTCACACCAGTGCGGTCAGTTCCAGGGCTTATCAGTTCCAGAAAAAAAAGTAGAACATGCTGCATTCTTTCTGCACTGGACTGTACTGGAACGCTGTAAAACGCATCAAAAACGTACTGAAACGCACAGGAATGCACTGGAACGCATCAAAAATGCAATCAAACGCACAGGAATGCACCGGAACGCATCAAAAATGCACCAGACACTAGTATAATAAAAACTAAAAAACAGCAAAAAAAAAAGAAAGAAAAAAGCACCTGGACTGCATTCGAAACGCATCAAAAACGCGCATGCAGAAACGCATCTGGAACGGATCTGGAGTGCGTTTTTGTGGTGTGAACCAGCCCTTAGCGGCTCTCTGTAAACGGAAGCCATCGGACGTCAGACAAATCGCCTTGTTCTTGCACTAGGCAATGCTGCCGGTGCGATCGAGCCCTCGGTCCTCGTGACAGCGGTCAGCTGGACAAACTAAAAGGACGAGTCACCCCTTTGCTGGGAAACACACATCAATAAAAACCTGACGGGGGTTCTAACCCTGCCCGACCTCATCCACAAAAAATAAAATAATAGAAATGACCCTCACGTGTAAAACATGATTAATAGGAGAAAAAAAAAAAAAAGCATAAAATTCCAACGATCACCCTGCGGGTGTCTGGCCCACTATTGTGCCCTGAGCTGGAGAGCTGACAATTTAAAATGTTTGAAGCTTTCATAAAATGCTGCTTCCGATTTTTTCGTCAGTATTCGAGGATAGGACTGTAAGTGATCGATCGCATCTTTTTTTCCCAACATGCAACCTTATAATCTGATTGATCGAAATGCGAGCAAATTTATGACTGAATGAACTGTTTCGATGCAAAGCGATCAATGGCTTTCCACCCTGGCCAATCAACTCAGTCTGATCAAATCTGATCCAAACCACGTAAAAAAAAATTGATCGGAATGGAAGTTATGAATATTCAATCAGTTTCTGGTTTGATGGTTCTGATTGAATCTGATCAATAAAATTTGGAGCAGGTATGACCGCCATAACGGTCCAATCAGAAATATGATTAGATCATTTGATATTCTTAACGATCATGTCAAATTATCAACTTTATTAATGGTGGCTTTGATTTTATGAGCTGATCAATGTGTGGTTCGATCAAAACAGCTAAATCTGCAAACGATTGAACATCTATAACTTCCGTTCTGATTGATTTAGGCTTATTTTAAATCAGATTTGAGCAAAATGAGCTGATCGTCCAGTGTGCAAAATAGATGATTGATCGCAGCACTGAGATACTTCATGATTATGATCATATTGTTTGATTGATCAGATTTTGAGATTACATTGAGCATTGATAATCTATGACTGTATCTTAACTATCAATTAAAATCCAATTCCTTGTGTGTAGGATATTGATCGAATAGTTTATCGACTATAGATCGGTTACTCCTATTGAAAAAGATTAATAGGAAAATAAATTGATCATTTTTCGAAGCTTGTACAAGATCAGATTTTCCATCCAGACCGATCAGAATAATCTTAATTAAATTGATCAGTATTGCTTGAAACTGATCGATGGCTTTTCAATAATTCATAAATCTGATCGCATTATTGATCAGATGGTTAAATGTATGATCACCATAATGCAAACAGGTGCTGAGCTAAATCAGATCGCATTATCGATCAGATCGTTACATGTATGCCTACCACCATATGGCAGATAGGTGCCAGGCTACCGTCTGTGCCCCATTCTTAGATACTTTGACTAGGAATACGGTTGTAGTTTGATTGATTAGGTTATAAGATTACACAGTGGGAACAGAGAGATGCAAGGGATAACTTATAATCATATCTTAGCTATCGATCGAAATCCACTTCCTTAAGTGTGGAATATCAATTAAATTGTTTCATCAACTATAGATTGGTTACTCCTATTGAAAAAGGTTACTAGGAAAAGTAATTGATCATTTTTCGAGGTGTGTAGATTTCCCATCCAGACCAATCAGAATAATCTCAGCTAAATTGATCAGTTTTGCTTGAAATTGATTGATGGTTTTTCAATAATTCATAAAGCTGATCGCATTATTGATCAGATGGCTACATGTGTGGCCAGCATAATGCAGATAGGCGCCAAGCTACCATCTGTGCCCCATTTCTAGATACTTTGATTATGAATATGGTTTTATTTTAATCGTTCAGATTATAGGACTACATAGTGGGAACAGAAATGTGATGGATGTTATTCATTTTTTTTATAATTATACAGGATTTATACAGCGCCAACAGTTTACACAGCGCTTTACAACATAAGATAACTTATAATGATATCTTAGCTATCAATCAAAATCCACTTCCTTAAGTTTGGTATATCGATTGATTCATTTATTAAATATATATATCGGTTGCTCCTATTGAAAGAGATTGATAGGAAAACAAATTGATCATTTTTCGAGGCGTGTACAAGATCAGATTTTCCATCCAGACCGATCAGGATAAGCTAAACTAAATTGATCAGTTTTGCTTGAAATTGATTGATGGTTTTTCAATAATTCATAAATCTGATCGCATTATTGATCAGATGGATACATGTGTGGCCACCATAATGCAGATAGGTGCTGAGCTACCATCTGTGCCCCAATCTTAGATACTTTGATTATAAATACGGTTGTATTTTAATCGATCAGATTATAGGACTACATAGTGGGAACAGAAATGTGATGGATGTTATTCATTTCTATTATTATTATACAGGATTTATACAGTGCCAACAGTTTATGCAGCGCTTTACAACATAAGATAACTTATAATCATATCTTAGCTATCGATCGAAATCCACTTCCCTAAGTGTGGTACATCGATTGAATAGTTTATCGACTACAGATCGGTTACTCCTGTTAAAAGAGATTCGTAGGAAAAGAAATTGATAATTTTTAAAAGTGTGAATAAGATCAGATTTCCATCCAGATCGATCACAATAATATTGAATAAATGAATGGGTTTAACTTAAAATTGGCCGATGGCTTTTCAATAATTAAATAGATCTGATTGCATTATTGGATTCTATGAAGAATCGATCGATCAGATGGTTAGATGTATGGCCACCATAATACAGATAGGAGCTGACCTGCCATCTGTGCCCCATTCTCATTCAAAGAGGGCAATAAAGTGACCCCCCCCCCCCCCTTCCCATGCTGGGCTATAGAGATCTATAGAGATGAGAGGAAGAAGAAGAGGAAACAAAGTATCACACATGGGAATAGAAAGTTTAATAGATGGGAATACAAAGTATAATAGAGGGGAATAGAAAGTATCATAGATGGGAATATAAAGTATAATAGATGGGAATATAAATTATCATAGATGGGAATATAAAGTATAATAGATGGGAATATAAAGTATAATAAATAGGAATATAAAGTATAATAGATGGGGATATAAAGTATAATAGATGGGGATATAAAGTATAATAGATGGGGATATAAAGTATAATAGATGGGGCTATAAAGTATAATAAATGGGAATATAAAGTATCATAGATGGGAATATAAAGTATAATAGATGGGGATATAAAGTATTATAGATGGGAATATAAAGTTTAATAGATGAGAATATAAAGTATAATAGATGGGGATATAAAGTATAATAGATGGGGATATAAAGTATAATAAATGGGAATATGAAGTATAATAGATGGGGATATAAAGTATAATAGATAGGAATATAAAGTATAATAGATGGGGATATAAAGTCAGGAGAAGATGGACTGACACTATAATAATAATAATAATAATAATAATAATAATAATAATAATAATAATAATAATAATAATAAATGACACTTACAGCCAGTTGCTGGCATTGGCGGAGAAGACAGCCAGTATGATCATCAGAAGGGACCTGAGGAAGTATTCGGGGGTCATCCTGAGGATTTTGGGGGGGCCAATGATCTCCAATAAGAATGAAGGGGGGTCTTCAGCAGGTGGTAGCTCCTCAGTATACAGATCCCAGGGGGTAAAGTGCTCCGGGATGCCCCCCCACTCTCCTCCTCACAGGGGTCCCGACCTGTCAGAGTGAGAAGCAGCAGATGGAAGCGGGGTGTAGTCCGGGAAGGTGGTCGGTGCCCCTCCAGTGCCAGCGATGGACCTGTAGCGGAGGTGAGCTCCCCCCGGGCACTGGGCTTTAAATCGGGAGCGCAGGTGGCACGCAGCACAGCGACCTCTAGCGGGTGACAGCGGCGGTGTTGAGTGGCAGCAGCGCAGAGCGGGTCTCCCTCCGAGCAGCGCCTGGGTCAGACTCCGAATGTCAGCTCAGCTGGAGGAATCCCGGGGTGGAAGCAACAAGCGGAGGGGAGGGGGGCGGAGCCGGGGGACGGACCTGGACGGTGATACCCGGGCGGGGTTACAGGACACCCCCATCCCGGGGCGGGACAAGAGGAGAAGAACCTTCATTCATAGCGCTGCCAGTGTGTGCGGACCGTGCCGGGGGAGAGAACACCGGGGACATCCCATAATATCACCTCTATACACTGCAAATCACCGGGACATCCCATAATATTCCATAATATCACATCCATACACTTCAAATCACCGGGACATACCATAATATCACCTCCATACACTGCAAATCACCGGGACATCCCATAATATCACATCCATACACCTCAAATCACCGGGACATCCCATAATATCACCTCCATACACCGCAAATCACCGGGACATCCCATAATATCACATCCATACACCTCAAATCACCGGGACATCCCATAATATCACCTCCATACACCGCAAATCACCGGGACATCCCATAATATCACCTCCATACACCGCAAATCACCGGGACATCCCATAATATCACCTCTATACACTGCAAATCACCGGACATCCCATAATATCACCCCCACACACCGCAAATCACCGGGACATCCCATAATATCACCTCCATACACTGCAAATCACTGGGACATCCCATAATATCACCTCCATACACCGCAAATCACCGGGACATCCCATAATATCACCTCCAAACACTGCAAATCACCGGGACATCCCATAATATCACCTCCATACACTGAAAATCACCGGGACATCCCAAAATATCACCTCCATACACCGCAAATCACCGGGACATCCCATAATATCACCTCCATACACCACAAATCACCGGGACATCCCATAATATCAGCTCTATACACCGCAAATCACCGGGACATCCCAAAATATCACCTCCATATACCGCAAATCACCGGACATCCCATAATATCACCGCAAATCACCGGGACATCCCATAATATCATCTCTATACACTGCAAATCACCGGGGCATCCCATAATATCAGCTCTATACACCGCAAATCACCAGACATCCCATAATACCACCTCCATACACCGCAAATCACCGGGACATCCCATAATATCAGCTCTATACACCGCAAGTCACCGGGACATCCCATAATATCAGCTCTATACACCGCAAATCACCGGGACATCCCATAATATCACCTCCATACACCGCAAATCACGGGGACATCCCATAATATCACCTCCATACACCTCAAATCACCGGGACATCCCATAATATCACCTCCATACACCGCAAATCACCGGGACATCCCATAATATCACCTCCATACACCGCAAATCACCGGGACATCCCATAATATCACCTTGATACACCGCAAATCACCGGGACATCCCATAATATCACCTCCATACACCACAAATCACCGGGACATCCCATAATATCACCTTGATACACCGCAAATCACCGGGACATCCCATAATATCACCTTGATACACCGCAAATCACCGGGACATCCCATAATATCACCTCCATACACCGCAAATCACCGGGACATCCCATAATATCACCTCCATACACCGCAAATCACGGGGACATCCCATAATATCACCTCCATACACCGCAAATCACCGGGACATCCCATAATATCACCTCCATACACCGCAAATCACCGGGACATCCCATAATATCACCTCTATACACTGCAAATCACCGGACATCCCATAATATCACCCCCACACACTGCAAATCACCGGGACATCCCATAATATCACCTCCATACACTGCAAATCACTGGGACATCCCATAATATCACCTCCATACACCGCAAATCACCGGGACATCCCATAATATCACCTCCAAACACTGCAAATCACCGGGACATCCCATAATATCACCTCCATACACTGAAAATCACTGGGACATCCCAAAATATCACCTCCATACACCGCAAATCACCGGGACATCCCATAATATCACCTCCATACACCGCAAATCACCGGGACATCCCATAATATCACCTCCATACACCGCAAATCACCGGGACATCCCATAATATCAGCTCTATACACCGCAAATCACCGGGACATCCCAAAATATCACCTCCATACACCGCAAATCACCGGACATCCCATAATATCACCGCAAATCACCGGGACATCCCATAATATCATCTCTATACACTGCAAATCACCGGGACATCCCAAAATATCACCTCCATACACCGCAAATCACCGGGACATCCCATAATATCAGCTCTATACACCGCAAATCACCGGGGCATCCCATAATATCAGCTCTATACACCGCAAATCACCAGACATCCCATAATATCACCTCTATACACCGCAAATCACCGGGACATCCTATAATACCACCTCCATACACCGCAAATCACCGGGACATCCCATAATATCAGCTCTATACACCGCAAATCACCGGGGCATCCCATAATATCAGCTCTATACACCGCAAATCAACAGACATCCCATAATATCACCTCTATACACCGCAAATCACCGGGACATCCTATAATATCACCTCTATACACCGCAAATCACCGGGACATCCCATAATATCAACTCTATACACCGCAAATCACCGGGACATCCCATAATATCACCTCCATACACCGCAAATCACCGGGACATCCCATAATATCACCTCCATACACCGCAAATCACGGGGACATCCCATAATATCACCTCCATACACCTCAAATCACCGGGACATCCCATAATATCACCTCCATACACCGCAAATCACCGGGACATCCCATAATATCACCTCCATGCACCGCAAATCACCGGGACATCCCATAATATCACCTTGATACACCGCAAATCACCGGGACATCCCATAATATCACCTCCATACACCGCAAATCACCGGGACATCCCATAATATCACCTTGATACACCGCAAATCACCGGGACATCCCATAATATCACCTTGATACACCGCAAATCACCGGGACATCCCATAATATCACCTCCATACACCGCAAATCACCGGGACATCCCATAATATCACCTCCATACACCGCAAATCACGGGGACATCCCATAATATCACCTCCATACACCTCAAATCACCGGGACATCCCATAATATCACCTCCATACACCGCAAATCACCGGGACATCGCATAATATCACCTCCATACACCGCAAATCACCGGGACATCCCATAATATCACCTCCATACACTGCAAATCACCGGGACATCCCATAATATCACCGCCATACACTGCAAATCACCGGGACATCCCATAATATCACCTCCATACACCGCAAATCACCGGGACATCCCATAATATCAGCTCTATACACCGCAAATCACCGGACATCCCATAATATCACCTCTATACACCGCAAATCACCGGGACATCCCATAATATCAGCTCTATACACCGCAAATCACCGGGACATCCCATAATATCACCTCTATACACCGCAAATCACCGGGACATCCCATAATATCACCTCTATACACCGCAAATCACCGGGACATCCCATAATATCAGCTCTATACACCGCAAATCACCGGACATCCCATAATATCACCTCTATACACTGCAAATCACCGGGACATCCCATAATATCACCTCCATACACTGCAAATCACCGGGACATCCCATAATATCAGCTCTATACACCGCAAATCACCGGACATCCCATAATATCACCTCTATACACCGCAAATCACCGGGACATCCCATAATATCACCTCCATACACTGCAAATCACCGGGACATCCCATAATATCAGCTCTATACACCGCAAATCACCGGGACATCCCATAATATCACCTCTATACACCGCAAATCACTGGGACATCCCATAATATCACCTCCATACACTGCAAATCACCGGGACATCCCATAATATCACCTCCATACACCGCAAATCACCGGGACATGCCATAATATCACCTCCATACACCGCAAATCACCGGGACATCCCATAATATCACCTCGATACACCGCAAATCACCGGGACATCCCATAATATCACCTCCATACACCGCAAATCACCGGGACATCCCATAATATCAGCTCTATACACCGCAAATCACCGGGACATCCCAAAATATCACCTCCATACACCGCAAATCACCGGACATCCCATAATATCACCGCAAATCACCGGGACATCCCATAATATCATCTCTATACACTGCAAATCACCGGGACATCCCAAAATATGACCTCCATACACCGCAAATCACCGGGACATCCCATAATATCAGCTCTATACACCGCAAATCACCGGGGCATCCCATAATATCAGCTCTATACACCGCAAATCACCAGACATCCCATAATATCACCTCTATACACCGCAAATCACCGGGACATCCTATAATACCACCTCCATACACCGCAAATCACCGGGACATCCCATAATATCAGCTCTATACACCGCAAATCACCGGGGCATCCCATAATATCAGCTCTATACACCGCAAATCAACAGACATCCCATAATATCACCTCTATACACCGCAAATCACCGGGACATCCTATAATATCACCTCTATACACCGCAAATCACCGGGACATCCCATAATATCACCTCCATACACCGCAAATCACCGGGACATCCCATAATATCACCTCCATACACCGCAAATCACGGGGACATCCCATAATATCACCTCCATACACCTCAAATCACCGGGACATCCCATAATATCACCTCCATACACCGCAAATCACCGGGACATCCCATAATATCACCTCCATACACCGCAAATCACCGGGACATCCCATAATATCACCTTGATACACCGCAAATCACCGGGACATCCCATAATATCACCTCCATACACCGCAAATCACCGGGACATCCCATAATATCACCTTGATACACCGCAAATCACCGGGACATCCCATAATATCACCTTGATACACCGCAAATCACCGGGACATCCCATAATATCACCTCCATACACCGCAAATCACCGGGACATCCCATAATATCACCTCCATACACCGCAAATCACGGGGACATCCCATAATATCACCTCCATACACCTCAAATCACCGGGACATCCCATAATATCACCTCCATACACCTCAAATCACCGGGACATCCCATAATATCACCTCCATACACCGCAAATCACCGGGACATCCCATAATATCACCTCCATACACCGCAAATCACCGGGACATCCCATAATATCACCTCCATACACTGCAAATCACCGGGACATCCCATAATATCACCTCCATACACTGCAAATCACCGGGACATCCCATAATATCACCTCCATACACCGCAAATCACCGGGACATCCCATAATATCAGCTCTATACACCGCAAATCACCGGACATCCCATAATATCACCTCTATACACCGCAAATCACCGGGACATCCCATAATATCAGCTCTATACACCGCAAATCACCGGGACATCCCATAATATCACCTCTATACACCGCAAATCACCGGGACATCCCATAATATCACCTCTATACACCGCAAATCACCGGGACATCCCATAATATCAGCTCTATACACCGCAAATCACCGGACATCCCATAATATCACCTCTATACACCGCAAATCACCGGGACATCCCATAATATCACCTCCATACACTGCAAATCACCGGGACATCCCATAATATCAGCTCTATACACCGCAAATCACCGGACATCCCATAATATCACCTCTATACACCGCAAATCACCGGGACATCCCATAATATCACCTCCATACACTGCAAATCACCGGGACATCCCATAATATCAGCTCTATACACCGCAAATCACCGGGACATCCCATAATATCACCTCCATACACTCCAAATCACCGGGACATCCCATAATATCACCTCGATACACCGCAAATCACCGGGACATCCCATAATATCACCTCCATACACCGCAAATCACCGGGACATCCCATAATATCACCTCCATACACCGCAAATCACCGGGACATCCCATAATATCACCTCCATACACTGCAAATCACCGGGACATCCCATAATATCAGCTCTATACACCGCAAATCACCGGGACATCCCATAATATCACCTCTATACACCGCAAATCACTGGGACATCCCATAATATCACCTCCATACACTGCAAATCACCGGGACATCCCATAATATCACCTCCATACACCGCAAATCACCGGGACATGCCATAATATCACCTCCATACACCGCAAATCACCGGGACATCCCATAATATCACCTCGATACACCGCAAATCACCGGGACATCCCATAATATCACCTCCATACACCGCAAATCACCGGGACATCCCATAATATCAGCTCTATACACCGCAAATCACCGGGACATCCCAAAATATCACCTCCATACACCGCAAATCACCGGACATCCCATAATATCACCGCAAATCACCGGGACATCCCATAATATCATCTCTATACACTGCAAATCACCGGGACATCCCAAAATATCACCTCCATACACCGCAAATCACCGGGACATCCCATAATATCAGCTCTATACACCGCAAATCACCGGGGCATCCCATAATATCAGCTCTATACACCGCAAATCACCAGACATCCCATAATATCACCTCTATACACCGCAAATCACCGGGACATCCTATAATACCACCTCCATACACCGCAAATCACCGGGACATCCCATAATATCAGCTCTATACACCGCAAATCACCGGGGCATCCCATAATATCAGCTCTATACACCGCAAATCAACAGACATCCCATAATATCACCTCTATACACCGCAAATCACCGGGACATCCTATAATATCACCTCTATACACCGCAAATCACCGGGACATCCCATAATATCACCTCCATACACCGCAAATCACCGGGACATCCCATAATATCACCTCCATACACCGCAAATCACGGGGACATCCCATAATATCACCTCCATACACCTCAAATCACCGGGACATCCCATAATATCACCTCCATACACCGCAAATCACCGGGACATCCCATAATATCACCTCCATACACCGCAAATCACCGGGACATCCCATAATATCACCTTGATACACCGCAAATCACCGGGACATCCCATAATATCACCTCCATACACCGCAAATCACCGGGACATCCCATAATATCACCTTGATACACCGCAAATCACCGGGACATCCCATAATATCACCTTGATACACCGCAAATCACCGGGACATCCCATAATATCACCTCCATACACCGCAAATCACCGGGACATCCCATAATATCACCTCCATACACCGCAAATCACGGGGACATCCCATAATATCACCTCCATACACCTCAAATCACCGGGACATCCCATAATATCACCTCCATACACCTCAAATCACCGGGACATCCCATAATATCACCTCCATACACCGCAAATCACCGGGACATCCCATAATATCACCTCCATACACCGCAAATCACCGGGACATCCCATAATATCACCTCCATACACTGCAAATCACCGGGACATCCCATAATATCACCTCCATACACTGCAAATCACCGGGACATCCCATAATATCACCTCCATACACCGCAAATCACCGGGACATCCCATAATATCAGCTCTATACACCGCAAATCACCGGACATCCCATAATATCACCTCTATACACCGCAAATCACCGGGACATCCCATAATATCAGCTCTATACACCGCAAATCACCGGGACATCCCATAATATCACCTCTATACACCGCAAATCACCGGGACATCCCATAATATCACCTCTATACACCGCAAATCACCGGGACATCCCATAATATCAGCTCTATACACCGCAAATCACCGGACATCCCATAATATCACCTCTATACACCGCAAATCACCGGGACATCCCATAATATCACCTCCATACACTGCAAATCACCGGGACATCCCATAATATCAGCTCTATACACCGCAAATCACCGGACATCCCATAATATCACCTCTATACACCGCAAATCACCGGGACATCCCATAATATCACCTCCATACACTGCAAATCACCGGGACATCCCATAATATCAGCTCTATACACCGCAAATCACCGGGACATCCCATAATATCACCTCCATACACTCCAAATCACCGGGACATCCCATAATATCACCTCGATACACCGCAAATCACCGGGACATCCCATAATATCACCTCCATACACCGCAAATCACCGGGACATCCCATAATATCACCTGTATACAAAAGGTGAAAATGTCAATCTGGAGATTATTAATGCATATGAGGTATACTGAAAATACCGCATAAGCAGCTTATCCAGCCACAGCAAGGCACAAAGGATAAAAAAAAAAAAAAAAGCGATTATAAGGTGCAATGTGTAAATAATATACTAGATGTATACCATTAGAATATGAGTAGCAATGATTTGCAAGGTGCGTGAGTGCACCAATCTGATGTCACATTTCCCTGATGAAGACACGTGACCCTGTGTCGAACACGCGCAGGGGAGGGGCCAGGACAGAGCACGGAGCCTTTCACTCCACTGAGATGCGATACACAGCTTATCCCTGCTGACAGGCAAACTTTGAGGCAAACTTTGGAGACTGTTATCAGATTGGTGCACTCACGCACCTCATTATATATACAGTTAGTAGTTTAATCACAGCTACTCTTATTCTAATGGTATACATCTAGTATATTATTTACACATTGCACCTTATAATCGCTTTTTTTAATATATATATCCTTTGTGCCTTGATATGGCTGGATAAGCCGCTTATGCGGTATTTTCAGTATACCTCATATGCATTAATAATCTCCAGATTGACATTTTCACCTTAGCGCAGCGCATCTTTTGTATACATTGTATTGCACAGCATATGAAACGTGTTCTGCGCGGGCAGCTAGGTGATTTCCACATTTGAGACAATATACCACTGTGGCTCGCAAAATCCCCTTTTATCCATAATATCACCTGCATACACCGCAAATCACAGGACATCCCATAATATCACCTCCATACACTCCAAATCACCGGGACATCCCATAATACCACCTCCATACACCGCAAATCACCGGGACATCCCATAATATCACCTCCATACACCGCAAATCACCGGGACATCCTATAATACCACCTCCATACACCGCAAATCACAGGACATCCCATAATATCCCCTCCATACACTCCAAATCACCGGGACATCCCATAATACCACCTCCATACACCGCAAATCACCGGGACATCCCATAATATCACCTCCATACACCGCAAATAACCGGGACATCCTATAATACCACCTCCATACACCGCAAATCACCTGGACATCCCATAATATCACCTCTGTACACCGCAAATCACCGGGACATCCCATAATATCACCTCCATACACCGCAAATCACCGGGACATCCCATAATATCACCTCCATACACCGCAAATCACCGGGACATCCCATAATATCACCTCTGTACACCGCAAATCACCAGGACATCCAATAATATTATTACATTTATTATGTTATTTACTATGTATTTTTAATTTATTTATTATTATTATTTATTATATTATATTTATTATGTTATTTATGTTATTTATTAGATTTACAAACAAATATACCATATTTATGCTGCATTTGCAGGGAAAACAAACATATTGGTATGGTGTATTCTTTTCACATAGCGCTCTCATCTTGTATCAGAAAGAATGATTATGAGACTCATTTATGTTTTTAGCCTGAGCTACCCTGAAAACCTAAAATATACCTTTCAAGTTTTTCAGAAGATCTTTTTTAGAGCTAGATGTGGGGAATCAAAAGTTCACACTTTAACCGCTTGCCGACCAGTTACCGTCATTATGCTGCGGCGGGTCGGCTCTCCTGTGCAAACCGCTGTGGGTATACTTCGGTCTTTGCACAGGAGGAAGCGGGCGGAGGCACGCGCACCGTGGGAGCGTGCCTGTGGGAGCGTGCCTGTGGGAGCGTGCCTGCGGGAGCGTGCCCGCGGGTCCGGCGGACCTGATGTCCGCCGGCTGCCCACGATCGCGCTATACAAAGGCAGAACAGGGATCTGCCAGGTGACATGTCAGAGATCTTTTGTTCCCAGTGATTGGGAACAGCTATCTCATGTCCCTGGTAGCCCATCCCCCCTACAGTTAGAACACACCCAGGGAACACACTTAAAGCGGAGGTCCGCCCACTGCTGCAAAAATTAAAAGCCAACAGGCTACACATACTGCAGCTGCTGGCTTTTAATAATCGGACACTTACCTGTCCTGGAGCCCAGCGATGTCGGCATCACAGCTGATGTTTCCATCAGCTGTCGGGTGCTGCCGCCGCCATTGCGGGTAAGGGAACCCTGCAGTGTAGCCCTACGGCTTAATCTGAATCAGAATCCTACTGCACATGCGAGAGGCTCCGCTCCTCTCCTACTGGCCCGGCGGCAGCGGAAGGAGGAGGGAGCTGAGCGGTGACGTCAATATCCGCAGCTGTGGCTCCTGGAAGTAGGAACACGAAACCTGTCAATGACAGGTATCCGCTCCCCCCCAAAAGGTGCCAAACGTGGCACCGGAGAGGGGGGAGGAGACAGATGAGCGGAAGTTCTATTTTTGGGTGGAACTCCGCTCTAACCCTTTGATCGCCCCCTAGTGTCAACCCATTCCCTGCGAGTGTCATTTATACTTTGATCAGTGCATTTTTATAGCACTGAACAATGTAATAATGTCACTGGTCCCCAAAAAGTGTGATTTGGGGTCAGATTTGTCCGCCGCAATGTCGCAGTCCCGCTAAAAATCGCAGATCGCCGCCATTACCAGTAAAAACAAGTCCCTTAATCTGTCCCATAGTTTGTAGACGCGATAACTTTTGCGCAAACCAACCAATATACGCCTATTGAGATTTTTTTTTTACCAAAAATATGTAGAAGAATACATATCGGCCTAAACTGATGAATACATCAGTTTTTTAATATATATTTTTTGGATATGTATTATAGCAAATATTTTTTCAAAATTGTCGCTCTTTTTTTATTTATAGCGCAAAAAATAAAAACCGCAGAGGTGATCAAATACCACCAAAAGAAAGCTCTATTTGTGGGGAAAAAAGGAAGTCAATTTTGCTTGGATACAACGTCGCAACGACCGCGCAAATGTCCATTAAAGCGACGCAGTGCCGTATCACAAAAAATGGCCTGGTCATTAAGGGGGCAAATACTTCAGGGGGCGAAGTGGTTTAAAGTGCAAATTACTTTCTTAAAAGGATTTTAAAAAGTTAATACATTCTGTATTCTATACATGTGTGTGTTTCAGATTGATTTTTTAGCTGAGAAAGAGGCATTTTTTTTTCTTTCTTTTTTTTTAATGTTTACATTTACATTAGATGCTGCTTTAATAATATTAAATATGTAACACTTTATAAATAATAAATGTTAATTTGTTTTGAAAGCCTGTTTCATGAGACTATTCATTAAAAAAAAAAAAAAAAACATATTATTGTATATTTTTTGCATAGTTTGGACTAGCTTGGCTTGATGTAAGATTGTGAAAGTAGCTCCACACGGGGGGGGGGGGGGGGGGGCACCAGGGTCCAGTGGGCAAATGCCCTTCCTCTGCTTTCAAAATTATAAGTTAAGGAAAAATGGAAAAATAGCGCTGGCCTCATAAGATTATTATATCGTTGGTTCTATCTTTCAATGCATTTCTGGTCTTCAAAAATGCCTCCTTCATCAGGGCTTGAGATTGAAAACAATGTAAATGGACTACAAGTGAACTGGTTCTTTAAAACCACTTCTGGCCCAAGCCAATTCTGGCACTCCTTTCCTACATGTAAAAATCATCATTTTTTTTTTTTTTTGCTAGGAAATTACTCAGAACCCTCAAACATTATATATGTTTTTTTAGCAGAGACCCTAGGGACTAAAATGGCGGTCATTTTTTATGTCACACTGTATTTGCGCAGCAATTATTTCAACCACAATTTTTTTGGAAAAGGAACACTTTCATGAATTAAAAAAAAACAAAACACCAAAGTTAGCCCAATTTTTTAATATAATGTGAAAGATGATGTTACACCGAGTAAATAGATACCTAACATGCCATGCTTTAAAATTGCACACACTCGTGGAATGGCACCAAACTTCGGTACTTAAAAATCTCCATAGGCGACGCTTTATACATTTTTACAGGTTACCAGTTTAGAGTTACAGAGGAGGTCTAGCAATAGAATTATTGCTCTTGCTCGATCGTTTGTGGCGATGCCTCACATGTGTGGTTTAAACATCGTTTACATATGTGGGCGCGATGTACATATGCATTTGCTTTTTTTTTTTACACTTTCCCTTTTTTTTTTTTTTTTTTTTTTATCACTTTCATTCCTATTACAAGGCATGTAAACATGCCTTGTAATAGAAATAGAGCATGACAGGTCCTCTTTACAGAGAGATCTGGGGTCTGTAAGTCCCCACATCTCTCCTCTAGGCTGGAAAGCCTGAGATAAAAAAAAACAAAAACCATCGATCTCAACCTTTCCTCCTTAAAAACCTTTCAAGCTGGAAATGACGTCATGACGTCGCTCCTCCTGGCCTCTGAAGGTCATAGAGATGGCCAGGGACCATCTGGTCCTTGGTCAGCTCTATGGTAAACGAGTGCCGGCCGATTCATTCCCAGGCTTGCCAATCACACAGGCGAGCCGGTAAAAGAACCGGAGGGCGGTGGGAGGGGCCCCTCCCACCGCCTGTAAAAAAAATCAATCTTTTATATAATCGCTGACAGAAAAAAAATGATATCTGCAGCTGCAGGCATCATTCAGATTTAACCACTTAAAGCCCAGGAAGTCATGTGACGTCCACCTAGGGTTAAGTGGTTAATGGTATTTCTTCCAGTTGGATTACAAGCACAGGTCTGGTTTGGCAGCAAGGCCCTGGTGAAGGGGGCATTTTTGGACCCCCGAAACGAGTTGGAAACTCATTCAATTGTCCCCATGACCTCGAAATTAGAACAAAACCAAATCTGGAGCTTTTAGCAGTGGTGTGGTGCTTCAATTTGAATTTTTTGTTACAAGCACCAAAGAACACGCTACTGATCTGCTTATGGTCAGGTTGAAGGACAGTAGAATGATTCAGATCCTCTCTGGCCGCGGTGGAGACTTCCTGCCTGAGACTGAATGTCAAGTTGGAATTTTCCTATTCAATCGCTATTGTATTGCCTGGAGATAGGATGGTCCTGGGTGTGCCTGTAGAGTGTTTCCTCTCCATAGATACAAGCACACTTCTTAGCCCGATGCAGACATGTAGATTTCTACTCTCATCTTTTGTTCAAAAGATAATTTGGTGAGCAGATCCTGAATTCCCGTAGGTAGTTTAAGGTCATTGGGAGCCAATAGAAGCCTCGCTCTGTCTGTGCCTGCCCTGGCAATTGACTTTTATGACAAATTAAAGGTGAGTGACTCACAGTATTTAACATTCTTCCATATTTTCTATACTAATTGTAATTTAACCACTTCCGCCCCGGACGGATTTACACCCTTAATGACCAGGCCTTTTTTTTTTTGCGATACGGCGCTGCGTCGCTTTAACTGACAATTGCGCAGTCTTGCGACGTTGTACCCAAACAAAATTGATGTCCTTTTTTTCCCCACAAATAGAGATTTCTTTTGGTGGTATTTGATCACCTTTTTGAGCTATAAACAAAAAAAGACTGATAATTTTGAAAAAATATTATTATTTTTTTTTTTACTTTCTGCTATAATACATATCCAAAAAAAATATATAAAAACACAAATGTATTCATCAGTTTAAGCCAATATATATTCTTCTATATATTTTTGGTAAAAAAATTGCAATAAGTATATATTGGTTGGTTTGCGCAAAAGTTATCGCGTCTACAAACTATGGGACAGATTGAGGGACTTTTATTTATTTTTTATTGTTTTTACGGGTAATGGCGGCGATCTGTGATTTTTAGCGGGACTGCGACATTGTGGCGGACAAATTTGACCCCAAATCACACTTTTTGGGGACCAGTGACATTATTACATTGATCAGTGGTCTCTGTGGTTTTTTTTTTTTTTGCGCTATAAAGAAAAGAAGACTGACAATTGAAAAAAAAAAAAAACTATATTTTTTATTTTTTGCTATAATAAATATCATAAACAAACAAAAAAATGTCTTCATCAGTTTAGGTCAATATGTATCTACATATTTTTGGTAGAAAAAAATCGCAATAAGCGTATATTGATTGGTTTGCGCAAAAGTTATTGCGTCTACAAAATAAGAGATAGATTTACGGCATTTTTAGTATTTTTTTTTTTTTTTTTACTAGTAATGGAGGTGATCAGCGATTTTTAGCGGGACTGTGGCATTGCGGCAGACAGATCGGACACTTTTGACACTTTTGGGACCATTGACATTATTACAGTGATCAGAGCTAAAAATAACCACTGATTACCGTATAAATGACACTGACAGGGAAGGGGTTAACACTAGCGGGCGATCAAGGGGTTAAGTGTTCCCTAGGAAGGTGTTTCTAACTGTAGGGGGGGAGGGGACTGACTGGAGGAGGAGACAGATCGCTGTTCCTGATCACTAGGAACAGACAATCTCTGTCGCCTCACCTGTCAGAACGGGGATCTGTCTGTTTACATTGACAGATCCCCGTTCTGGCTCTCTTTGGAGCGATCGCGGGTGGCTGGCGGACATCGTGGCCGTTGGCCACGCGAATCAGCTCCGGTGGTGTGTGCGCGCCTCCTATAGCTATTAAAGAGACCAACATACAGCTACGGCGATTTGCGCAGCTGAGCCAACCTGCCCCAGTAAAGTGATGATGGCTGGACGGCAAGTGGGTAAAGCTGAACTCCAGGCAGATATAAAAGACAAATCAATCCAGCTTTGTGTTTATGAACTAATGGCCGACCATTCTATATCAGAGTTACTGCGCCAGGACGGCCAATCTATGGATACACGATTCTGCACTTCCGGGTAGGGGGACCGTGCGCGCGCCACTTCTGCTGTGATTAGTCACAGCAGAAGCCGATGAGCGGGTTCCAGCCAATATATGACTGCCGGCAACCGCTGAATGTCGAGGAGAGACACAGGACGGAGCTCTGCCTATGTAAGGCTCGGTTCACACTTGTGCGATGCGGGAACCCTGCAAATCCACTGCGGGTTCCCACATGGCACCTGACTCGCAAGGCAGTTCACACTGCACTGTGCAAACTGCTGGGAGCGTCAATAGAAAGTTAATGACACTCCCAAATCAGTTTGCCTATCGCAGTGCGAACTGTCAGTTCCAACATGAATCGGATCGCATGGGTGTGAATACTCATGCAATCCGATTCTGGTGTGGACCGAAAAAAAAAAGGGTCATGTGCGAGTTTGATCCAAATGCGAATTCAGCCATACTATATGTAAGGCTGAAATCGCATCGCACAGACATCGCATGTGATTTGCACTGCAGTGTGGTGTAAATCACATGCAATATCGCACAGCGCACTGGTGTGAACCGGGACTAAACAATGCAGAGCTCCGTCCTATCAGCAGGGATGTGATGGATATTCTTTCCCTGGAAACAGTGCGATTTCAAAGCCGCAGACCAGTGTGATTTGCACCTCCAATTTCATTGCGGTTTGCGACTTTGTTTAACAAAAGTCTGTGCAAGTCGCAATGAAAAAGTAGTGCAGGAGCCTTTTTGCAATATTACTGCGACAGGAGTCGCGGCAATCTGAATCTGGTTCTCAATCAATCTCAATCTGGTTCCATTGCCAACAATGGGGTGCGACTTGTCCTGCGATTTGAAACTGGGAAAGGGCTAAGGCTTTATTCACACTTGTGTGACTTGTCATGCAACTTTGGACATGAAAAGTCACATGACAAGCCGCAGCCCATTCTTTTCAATGGCACCCGGTCAGATCGGTACGGTTTAAAATCGCAGCGATTTTGAAAAGGTGCCTGCACTACTTTGGTGCGGCGGTGGATGCGACTTAGGTTCATTGAGTGTAAAGTCGGATTAAACCTGGAAGCTGATTGGCTACCATGCACAGCTGCACCAGTTTCTGAGTGCTCCAGTTTTAGTAAATCTCCCCCCAATGTGTCTTATTATGTGGGACTATGGATTTTTTTTCTCTCTTTTTTTTTTTTTTCTTTTTCTTTCTTAGTCATTGTGTATGAGTTATTTTGGATAATGCATCTTTTTGTGTATCTTATTGTTGTTGTAACTGTTTTGCTATGTATTGTTGCTTTGTGACCTGTCAAAAAAGCAAAAACAAAGAAACAAAAAAAAAACAAACAAAAAAAAAAAAACAAATCAAACAACTAAATAAACAAACAAAAAAAAAAAATAACAAAACAAAAATTAAATGAAAAAAATGGGCAGACTCGATGGATGACTTGGTCTTTTTTTCTGCTGTCACTTTTTTATGTCTTGTAATTTTTAAAAGTTTTCAAAAAAAAAAAAAGATAAACTGAGCCGGCTCCTGACAACATTCCTTCTTATGCACAATGGACACAAAACGTCTACAAAGTAGAGCGTGGATGGCTGCAGGTGTTTTGTGGCACTTGCGATCTTTTCTCGTGCTGTGTTGGCTGGAATATACTGTATAACCCCCTAGAAGAGTTCCCTGTACAGAAAAGGCCGTCATCCATCTGAAATCGCACTGGAGTCATGCTATGCGGTCAGTAGGAATATTCTTCCTTAACATGTCATCCAAGTAGATGCGAGGAACCCAGCCCTTCTAAGTATCCTGGAGTGCGAGGCGCTGGTATTCTCGTCTTCTTCTTCTTCTTCATGTTATATCTTGCTTTGTGCTCCAGACTGATGCTGGAAAACCCCATACAATTATTCTTCCCTGCGAGACATTCCAGCTGCAGCGAGTACACTACTAATCCTGCCAAATGTGTATTAATGTAAAGAGCCACGTGCTACATACAGTAAGCTTACCAACCAACCAGCTCTGTGCAGTGATAAGGGAATTAATATGCTAATCAGGAAAATTACACATTTTTTTAAAGGGCTCATTCAGGGCCAGTTCACACCACATGCAGTCCAGTGCGTTTTTTTTTTCTGCATCAAAAACGCATCCATGGAAAGTAGATTATATGGTTTTCAATGGCATAGTTCACACCAGTGCTTGGTGATCCAGTGCGTTCCAGTTCCAGAAAAAAAAAACCGTAGGCCATCCATCAAAAGGCTAAAGGGCAATTATGAGTAGCATCACACCAAGAGCTAAGATCTATCTATGTTCAGGTGGGGCATTGTAGGATATCCAGGGGTCCCAGACTTTCAGGAATTTGGTTTAGTGAGTCTTCCAGTATAGAAGTGATCTTCTCATGGACCAATTGACCATTGAGCCCCCCTCAATTTATGCTGTACTTGATTGTTTCCAAGCTCTAGCCAATGTTGGGAAAACTTCTATTGTACTAGTTCTGGTGACCCTGGTGACAACCAGGGATTTCCCCTCACTTAATGTTTTGAATATGGGACAAGAAGTGAAGGAAAATCTCCCCAATGGGACACAGAGGGCAAAAAAAAAAAATTCACAGGGAAAGAGAGGGCAGCCTTGCCTGCTACCATTTCATACGGTAAAAGATTGGGAATGGCAACTGTTAATGTTGACTGAAGCCAAGGGTGAAGAATAGATGGGTTTGATCCAGCTGTACATCGGTGGTGGAAAGCCTATGTGGGTCAACAAGTGTTCTAAAACTAACTAATGGGGTTTAACTATTCTCTACTATTCTCTGGCTTTAGATGCAGTATACAGCACACTTTAACACCCCAAAACCTGTAATTTGAAGATGTGTATATTTCCAATGTCACCTTCAGTGGTGTATGTGTTCGAGTGTGACATAGGACATTTTTTTTTTGCAAGGCATCCACAGCTCATCAAAGGACCACAAGTGACCATCAAAAACAGTTCCTCTTGATTTAAATGCAATTTAAAATCTAAAATCACAATATTCGATCCTATTGGAATTTTAATCTCAAGACTATCGGGGTCTGTTTTGCAGTCATAAATAGCTCAGAATCTGGAGATACATGTAGCGCTACATGGTATTTTCAGCATTCTTCCTTTGGCTCAATAATCAGTCTAGGGGTTTCTTTTTGGGTATTTATTCAACAGGAACTTGGCTAGGGATAGGGAGCATGGGATACCCTGAACTATAGAATGTGAGGAGTGCTAGGTATCTGGGTGCTCTGTTCAAAATGCAGCCTTTATTGCACAGCTTTAGGCTGCACAGGGTTTATTTGTACAGCTCTTGCCTGTATTGTTCAGCTTCTGGCTGCACTGTACTGTCTCTTGGCTGACTTGTACAACTCTTGCCTGTATTGCACAGCTCCTGGCTGCACTGGGGACACCTAAGCAGGATGACGTGCTCCTGGCTGTCTTGGGTTGCACTGCACTGGATTGTAAGGTAAAATAACCCACAGTCACATCTCCACTATGTAGCAGAATCAGGTTCTCACTCAGTCCTAAAATAATGGAGCTTCCTCACACCTGCTTGCCTGGCTCTAGCCAAACCCTAACCCAGGCTCTCTTTAGTGGGCCCCCCAGCTAAGCCTAGCTGGGACCTTGTTGTCTTCACAGGTCTCCTCAGCTCCCTCTCTGTCTCTCTCCCTCTGCCCCAGGAGCAGAGCCCCCAGCACAGGGGTCTCCTCCAGAAGACCAGACCCTGGAACGCTGCACCCTGGCTGCCAGGCCTCAGAATATTTATGGGCTCTCCCTCCACCTACTGGGCAAACCTCTCTAGGGATTAGCCAGAGACCCGTAAATATTCAGGCTGCCGATTCTGCTCTCCCTTCCACTATACGTCTAGAAATACCCAGAAGACAGGGGGGAGTAGCAGAACAGCAGTCTTTGAGACATCGAACAGCCTCAAGCAATCAACCCGTTTCTTTGCTTAGAGAGGAGTAAACTAAATTGACCTAGCAGGCTATACTTAACTAGAAGGGTGCTACATCCATAGAATTTTTTTTGGCTTGTTGTTTGGCTCTAAAAACCTGATATATAAAAAAAAAAAACACAAATGTATCAAACTGCTAAATGATCTCAGAACCAGATCCACGTAGGAACTGGTGGGGATCTTCCACACCAGATTCCATCCCAATAATGAATCCTGAAGCCCGGGCAAGTAAGCCATTAACCTCATCAAAAAGTGTTTAAGTAATAGCATGAAATATAATTTTGTGCTCTTTAACCGAAGCAGATTTGCAGAGTAATACAGTTTGGAATGAAATTTTGGGACAATTTCCAGCACCGCAGGCATTTTGTTAATTGACAGAAGTGGTTTATTTCCTGCAAAAGTTCACATCGTTACAACAGGTTCCAGGATGACAGAGCCCATACAGCTGTGGTCATGCCGGTGCAAGCCTCACCTGAGAGACTGCGAACCTTCTCAGACTTTCTTTACTTCTGCTTTATAAAGGAAAAATATTTTTTTTAAAGTACAGTTTGATTTGGAACAGTGAAATCGGCCATATGCAGAAGTAAATGATAAAACGCTTATATGATAAGAGAACATTTTTATTTCTCAAATCATTTTTGTGTTTTGACCATAATAAATAAAATATGTACGCAATTAATTCACAGAGAGATATACTTTTTAACCACATTCATTTACTGTACATATCAAATTAATTGGTTGCCTTACTGCCACGCACCGTAATGCATATGAACAAACAGAAAAGCAGAGTCTAGATCGGAATGGGCTCTAAGGGGTCCTACACATGGGCTGCAGTGCTTACTGCCATCTGAAATGTGATCTATGGTGGATCATTTTTGTCAGAGGGCGATATGGCAGCAGTTGCTAGTCATTTGGGAGGCAATCCTGACACACCATGAATGGCTGTCTTTTTTCTTTTTTTTTTTTTAAAGCACAAAGTCTTTGGCTTGCAGTTGTGGCTCGCTGCCATTGACCTTAATGGGGCAAGTTTGACAGGTGGTGCTGCCTGTCAAACTGTCAGGGCTGGGCTCAGCCCTTCCTTCTCTGAGCTGGCCACTCAGCTGTCAGCTAATTGCCAGCTCCTTTCTCTCCAAAGTGACTTAGCTGTTGATGATCAGCTCGTCAGTCCTGGCTACTTAAAGCCGTCCAGTTCACTTCATCTCTGCCTTCGCCTTTGGTCACATCTCAGAGACTTTCCCCTGCGTTCCTGGTGAAGACTTGCTCGGCTGATGTCCCTTCTGGCTCCTGATCCTGCTTGCTGTACTACTACGTTGATCTCTGGCTCTCTGACATTGGCATTGGCTGACTACTCGATCTGGTTACTGAACTCTGGCTATGTATTGACTACGCTTACTGTTTCCCTTTTTATTATTAATAAACAAGTGTGATTAACTGTACTTCTGTCTTGGTCTGATTCATGGTTTCTGACACAAACTTTGCTTGTCAAGTTAAATTGCAGTAAAACATCATAGCCCACGGTACATGTACAGGCTGAAAGGTTAAAATTTAGGTGGGTGGGGCATAATTCACAAAAAATCCTAAGCAGGTGATATTTTTAAAAAAAGTATTAGTGCCCACGCTATGGTGTGTGCTAATACTAATTTATAAATTAATTGAACAATTAAACAATGAGCTGCTGCTAAGAGAGAGGTGCACATAGCATAAAATTGCTAAAATTTAGGGATAAAATCACAAAGAAATCCCCTGACATCAAAGAAAGGCATACAGGTAAAAAATCACCGCCTTGGCATGCTGTCAGCCATCACTGAAGCTTCTGAAGACGCCCAGTGGGAGGGGCAAAACGCTTGCTGCTTGTTGCTTGTTGCAAGCAGAAACTCAAAAGCTTCTGAAAATGCCCAGTGGGAGGGGCGAAACGCGTCAAGCAGGGACCAGATACAGGAGGTTCAGTGACGGCTGGCAGCACGCCGAGGCGGCAATTTTTTAACCTGTATGCCTTTCTTTGATGTAAGTGCATTTCTTTGATTTTATCAATAAATCTTAGCAATATTACGCTATGTGCACCTCTCTCTTCATTGGCATGCTATATATACCCATACCATTGTAATGGAGACCTGGCCATAGATGTGGATTAATGATCTTGGAGTGCTTTAAAGAGTGTTGTTGGAACGAGCCATCCTAACCATTGATGTAGGACAAAGACCTTGCCATTTTAAAGCTTACTGTTGGTGAGTAGGTACCGGGGGGCACAAAGTGGCACAAGCATCCTCACAAGCAGAGGTGGTATTTAACCCTTTACAAAATATCAAAGATTTTCCAATCTACATCCCCTAGATATGCAATGAACAAATAGGCAACCTTTATCATACCCTATAGTCATGTAAAAACCTACTCAGTTTTTGGAAATCTGTTTCCTCATTCATAGCTGCCCTAACTGGTAACTTAAAAGTTCTATCTCCCGAAATGACACTATTGGGGATAAATCTTGAGATATATCCACTAAGTTATAGAACAATTGTGGTACATACTTTTAGCAGCAAGACTTACTATATCTAGCTTATGGAAATCTAACGAAACTCGTCATCAATATCCAAGCACAATATGAATTGTTACTCGCATATAAAAATGGCAGATAAAGGATAGGAAAATTGGTACCTATGACAAAATCTCCTTCGGGGAAAATAAACGAAACAGGATAACTATGACACCCCTTGTACTAAAAATGCATGTCAGATTTTATGCATGAAGAAATATCGGTAAATACAGTGATGAATAATATGTCTTATACAGCAATGTAACATGTATTGATCTATCATCTGTTTGACTCTGTCACTTATATGTTCACTGATCATATTGTATAATGCAAATCATCTTTACTAATGATCAATAAAAACTTTTCTGTTAAAAAAAAAAAAATGACTCTACAACTAAATAGAATTTTAAAAAAACTGGCAAGAATGGCTACATAACCCGAGATCCTGTAATTACTTAAAAAACAGCGAACTATAAATATCTAACTAATTGACAAAAACTGTGAACTATAAATATCTCACTAATTGATAACAACGGTATTCTAATAACATGATCCAATATAGCATATAACCCAGGATTACCTCTTCTTTCTCCCTTACTGGTTGAGAGTTGATCTCCGCTTACAGTTAGGCCCCATTAGGGGTGGGCGGAAATTGACTAACAAGAATATAGACAATACCTTGTACATTTGTTGACTTCTTGTTTCTTGTTCTTTATTGTATGTGTAAATCTCAGACCTCACAATGTTACAATGTGTTATTGAAATACCCTACGTTATAATTGTTGGAATATATCAACATTTAAAAAAAATTGATAAAAATGTTGCGTTTAAAAAAAAATATAGGTGGGTGGACGGGGTTGGTAAAACACCCGCCCTTGGGCTGCCTATGTGAAAAAGCCCTTACACCTCTGGTTGAATTATGCAAATCACTCTAACTTATTTGTGGGTATTCTGAGAAATGAGTGTGTAAAGTTTATGGAATGAAAACATTTACATCTAATGCAGGCAGATAAATTTTGCTATATTGGAAGACATTACCCAGCTTGTCTATGTGCTCAGTTTCTGTAGGGTTGGAGATCGCGCTGGACTGACTTAGTCGGTTGTGGGTCAATGGTTAGGTGATGGTGTGGGCAGATTTGAAGAGTCTCTTCCGATGCTTTCTAAACCACTACACCGGAAGAAGGTGATGATCCCCTTTCTTTTGGGGGGGCTGGGCTGCTGCATTCCGGTACGGTCTTAAAGACGTTACCGCATGTACTATTAAAGGTAGAAAAAAAGGGAGCACTAAATATACAATGAAATACAAGTCGAGAAGTAAATTTAAGGTCGTTTATTGAAAGTACATTGCGGTGTACAGTGTGTGTGTGGACGGGTGTCTGCAAGCCGGCTGGCATTCCTATATGAGTTTTTCGATCTTCCACTTTGTTGTAAGTGCAATATTTTTATTTACAATAAAATTGCTTTTTATGGTTTTACATTATGGAAAGTTTATTTTTATGTTCCTGTTATCCGGATCGCTGGTCCATCCACTGAGCTACGAGCCTCTGATATCTCCTTCTGGTATCTCCACCTTATCAAGTATTTTATTGCTGGTGATGATCTGATGTCCAGATATCCATCTCAGTCTACAGGCTTGCTATCGCTTGCCCTCTGTGCATTTTGTACGGTGGAAGTTCACTATATATGGTGTTTCTTATCTTCACACGGAAGGATTATTTTAACAATTCTTATTTCACCGGATGATATTTTTCACAGGATTGTGTTTGTTGCTATCCCCTTCTCATTTGGGGAGTTTTGTTTGACTGTTATATTGTGCCTATCTAGGTATATATATCAATCTTTAAGCGCAGCTTTTCACTTTTTCCTTGTTTATTGAAAGTAGCAACAAATGGTCAAGCCAATGCATTTCAGGGGAAAAGACTCCCCCCTTCCTCAGGGCTGTCAGAAAAGAAAAAAAAGGGGTATATAGAAACATACAGAGGGGGACGGTAGTTATATATATATTGGGGGGGGAACTAACACCCAACCCCCCCACCCCCACCCCGGGAGACAGCCGGGAATGCGGCGCTCCCAACCCCCCGAGACGGATGTGAATGCAGCGATCGACCCCCCCGCCACCCGTGGGAGACAGACGGGAATGCAGCGATCGACCCCCCCCCCGCGCAGGAGACGGACGGGACGGTGGCGATCGGGGCATTACCTTTGGAGTAAGGGGGAAAGAACAGGGGCGTTGATTCTCCTCCCGAGCGAACAGGAAGTGTGTCTTGAATCCTAAGACTCCCTGGCCAATCGGGTCACATGAACTGCTTCCTGATTGGCCGGGAGGAGAATCAGGAAAACAATAGCGAATATTAATTCGCTATTGTCACACAGGTGGGTGGGGTTAGGGCGCACAGCTTTGAACCCCGAGCCCACCCTTTTTTTGAAGCTAAATAAAGCCTCAGGCTCTAATCAAGTGCTTCAAAAAAAAAAACCCGTTAAAATACATGCGTCTGGCGCCCTGCATGTAGATTAGGGGGTCGGACGTATGGATTGGGGGGCGACGCCCGTGCGCCCTGCAAGAACGGCTGCCACTGGAAATATATATACAGTATATAAAGTCTATAGAACCGTAAAAATTTTGCTTTAAAGATTTTGCTTCATTGGAAGACATTACCCAGCTTGTCTATGTCTTCAGTTGATAGTGGTAGCAATCTGGTATCAGCAGTTGATATCTATGTGAAGACACGGTTGGATTTTCTGACAGAAAATGTTCGATGGGAGCTTGTTGTCGGAAATTCCGACCGTGTGTAGGCCCCATCGGACATTTTCCATCAGAATTTCCGTCACACAAAATTTGAGATCTGGATCCCAAATTTTCCGACAACAAAATCCGTTGTCGTAATATCCGATCGTGTGTACACAATTCCGACGCACAAAGTTCCACACATGCTCGGAATCAAGCAGAAGAGCCGCACTGGCTATTGAACTTCATTTTTTTCGGCTCGTCGTACGTGTTGTACGCCACCGCGTTCTTGACGTTCGGAATTTCTGACAAGATTTGTGTGACCGTGTGTATGCAAGACAAGTTTGAGCCAACATCCGTCGGAAAAAAACATGAATTTTGTTGTCGGAATGTCCGATCGTGTGTACGGGGCATAAGTCCATGCACACATTAGAGTTAAAAAAAAAATAACTGTATGAGGGCCGTCATTCCATCGTTCCTAAAGGAACCAGTTTAATATTATGTGTGAGGCATCCAAGACAGTCGTCTGATTTTCCAAGGCCAGCAAGTTCTTAACAGCCATGTTTTCCTTTCTAATTATTTGTTGCTGACAAGGGGCTTTTAGGTGTCACTGACTGCTACTTAGATGGGCTTGTTATGGATTGCAAGCTATGGACTTGGTGGCAGCATGGTATAGAACAGCTGTATCATCTTTACTTTCCATATTTAGTACAACCGGCTTCTGGGGGGTTTATTCCGAATACATTTTGCAAACTGAAACCCATGATCACGGCCTTCAGAGGTCATTCTTGGAAGCCTGGTATGGTATCTCAGTAATACCTGAGGTTGTGCACAATGCCAATGGATAGGGAAAAGATCTAATAATTACCAACTCTGTTCTGTAAAGGCAAAGGGCTGCCAATAGTTTTCAATTTTTCAGACAGCTCTCAAAGGAACACAATACTTTATCTACTGTAAAGTAAAGCAGCATATGACCAATTATGACGTGCCAAGTTTGTTTTTTTTGCCTCTCCACTCTTCCTTTTTGTCTGTAGTCTGACCCTTAGATTTAAACCAGTGGTTGTCAACTTATGAGATAAAGGGGGCCTCAAATGTGGCCACTGACATCACCAGAGGGCTGCACATAATGTTCAATGTATATAATGCCTGAGAGGACTGTCAGAAACTGCAGACCTATTAGAAGAAATGAGGGTCAGAGAGTGTGGACAGGATACATTGTTGCACACCTCCCAACTTTTTGAGATGGGAATGAGGGACACCTATCATCAAAAGTATGCAGGCATAGGACACACCCCCCTACCACGCCCCCTTAAAGGAGAATTGTACAAAAAACAAGATTGGGTAAACCCACAAGTGCTTTTTTATAAAAAAAAAACACTACAATTCCCTTATATTGGGTTTTGGGATTTACAAATGCAGCAATTTAGAAATTGGCTGAAAGGTTTAGCACTGGAAAACACTTTTTGATAGATAAAAAGTACATTTTATATACATCTATATAGATCAGACCAAAATGAGGGACAAATGAGGAGGGAAGAGGGACAGAGGGACAAATTTGCTCCAAATCAGGGACAGTCCCTCCAAAATCAGGGACAGTTGGGAGCTATGATTGTTGGCTGGAGAGTGACACTCCGCATCTGGTGTCAGGCGACGTGGCAAGTGACAAGCTGTATCTGATGGCAGGCGACGTGGCAAGTGACAAGCTGCATATGGTGGCAGGGTGGGGACATGGCAAGTGACAATCCCCATCTGAAGGCAGGCGACGTGGCAAGTGAAAATCCACATCTGGTGGCAGGCAATGTGGCAAGTGACAAGCTGCATCTGGTGGGGCAGGCGAAGGTGGCAAGTAACAATCCACATCTGGTGGCAGGCGATGTGACAAGTGACAAGCTGCATCTGGTGGCAGGCGATGTGACAAGTGACAAGCTGCATCTGGTGGGAGGCAATATAGCAAGTGACAAGCTGCATATTGTGGCAGGGGACATGGCAAGTGACAATCCGTATCTGAAGGCAGGCGACGTCGCAAGTAACAATCCACATCTGGTGGCAGGCGATGTGACAAGTGACAAGCTGCATCTGGTGGCAGGCGATGTGGCAAGTCGCATCTGGTGGCAGGCAATGGAGGCAAGTAACAATCCGCATCTGGTGCCAGGCGATGTGGCAAGTGACAAGCTGCATCTGGTGGCAGGCTACTGTGGCAAGTGACACGTTTATGGCTTCCACTGATTCTGCATTATGGTGAGTTGTACTATTTAATTTTATATTACAATGTAATAATAGAAATAATGAGCTTCAATCTTTCTGACACTATATCAACCATGGTGCCGTGATGATTGAAGCGCCAACACCAGACATTGCCCCTACAAATTGCTCTCCAAAAATCACTTACCTCCCACGCGCAACCCTCCCCCCCCCACCCACCCCCCGGCCTTGGCACAATTTTCTTTCACGCAGATTGGGGACCACTGCTGTAGAAGACATTATGAAACTGGGAACATGCTACACGAGCCTAGTAGAGATCAATGATATTACTCTAATGTTCCCACTACAAACTG